>CAHIKZ030003794.1:90000-132500 GCA_903632075.3 Acanthosepion pharaonis
AACCATCGATGAGTATTAACTTTATCAACATTGGGTTTATTTGCGTTCTGGATATTGGCCATGCAGAGGTTTGTCTTGCCAGCGTTGTTTCATCTGTTGGCTTTATCCTTGGCTTTCTTTTTCATATCTTTTGCTGCAATAGTTGGTTCTTGGCTTCTGTTTTGATTTACTACAGAATCTACTAAATGTAAATGTTGTTTGTATTTACTGCCTTCTTTTATTATTGAATATTTTTTCTTTCTGTTTTCATGTTGTTTCACTAAATCATCCAGTCATTTGTTGAGTTAGTAAGCCAATAGTTGTTGCCCTTGTGGACAATTCTAGCTGAATAAGACCTCTTCCACCTTCTTTAAATGTAAGACGGTCTAATTTTGGATGATGCATCTTATATAGAAAGAAGCTTTCTTGTTTTAGAATCCATTTGTCTGATGTCATTTAGAGTCCAGTTCAAGATGTTGAAACTATATTGGACCACTGGGATGGCAAGGTCATAATTCTGTTCTGAAATTCAATTCAGTTTTTAATTTTGTATCTCCTATTTATTTTCATTTTCTTATGGTGAATTCCTTCACTCTCATTTTTACACCTAGGGCTTCTCCTTGTTCTAAATCTTTTAACAGCAGGGGTCTAAACTAATAGAGGAGTTTGTTGTAGGATCCTCGTAAAATTAGCTTTAGCACATTTATCCAAATTGAATTTCATTCCAATGTCTTCACTGAAGCATTTTACAGTTTGCAGAAGACCTTCCAGCTTGTCATTCCTAGCATTATTCATCCATATAAAATAGATGGTTTATTTTCTTTTAGCTATTTTTAACCGCATTCTGTCTTGTTAAGTTGGCTGGTTAATGCTATAAGTGATATGCAAAATAATAAAGAGACAAGAGTCACCTTGAAATATTCCTCTATTGATGTTTATTTCAGACTTATAGGTTCCATTTTATGATTGAGGTAAAGTGTTTTCCATATCGACATACATTGTTTGATGAAATTGATGATACCTTGTACATATAAAGACTTTAAGATCCAGGAATCATTACACTATCAAATTTTACGATAATCTATCCAGGCAATACTAAGATTTTTTTTTTTCCACGGAAGCAGTTTTCCAGGATCATCCTATTTCCAGGATCATATTATTATTATTATTATTTATTATTATTATTTTCTTTGATTTCTGGCGTTTACACATTTCTTTCCGGGTCCCGCCCAGGGGACCTAAGGTTAGAAATGGCATCATGACACTTTCCACTGACAAAAAAAAAAAAAAAATTACATAGATAAAGCCCTTCGTAAAGTGTGGGCTGTACTTGTCAGAACAATTTTCTGTATCTCCTTGAGGCATGGACTTCCAGGAATCCCTTCAATTAGTCTACTGGAATCTTTTCCAACCAGTCCTAGGGCTCCAACTACAACAGGGATTGTTGATGTTCCCATATGCCACATTTTTCGCGATTTCTATTTCAAGGTCCTTGTACTTTTGACAACTTTTGAATATCTTCAAAAGATACATTGCAGTCAGCAGGGACTGCCATATCAATAAGGAGGCACCGTTTTTGTTTGTGGTCTTTAATAACAATATCTGGGCGGTTGGCCTTGATTGTTTTGTCAGTGTGTATTGTGTAGTCCCATAGAATTGTAACAGGTCCTATCTCCGTAACCGGGTCTGGGTGGTGTTCATACCAGTTTCTTTCAGTTTTCTTCCCGTAGAAGTTGCACATTTTCCAGTGCAGATATTGGCCCACTCTGTCATGTCGGGTTTTATATTCAGTGGTGCCAACACCGTACAACCTGCTACAAGATGATCAATCGTTTCTGGATATTTATCACAGAATCTGCATTTTGGGCTGACACAATATTTTAGTATATGTGTGATAATTCCTAGATTAGCAAGCATTGGTCCTGTCAGCAAGGATAAAACCTTCAGTTTCCTTTCAACCCTGGACTACGTAGCCACTGATGGGTACAGGTTTTGTCTACGTCAGCTTGTTTGGTACGGGCAGGTATTGGCCATGAAGCGGTTTATCTTGCCATCTTCTGTAACTGGTCTGTTGCATTCGTCTTAGCTATCTTTTTAGGTATTTTGCAGTTTCAGACGGTGTATTGTGCTGTAGTTGCATCTCTACACCCATTTGGAACTCCATTTTGAATTTGTTGGCTTCCTTCATTACGGGTAGAGACGCTTACTACTTTCATGTTCCTTGACGCATACCATCATCCAGTCTTCTGTAGTTTCAAATATCTTTGGAGGCCAATTGTTGTAGTTTTTGTAGGACAGTTCTAGTTGAACTAATCCTCTGCCTCCTTCGGATCTGGGCACATACAGACGGTCGACATCAGCTTTGGGATGATGCATGCGATAGCAAGTGAGTAGCTTTCTCGTTTTGGCATCCAGTCGCTTAATTTCAGCTATGGTCCAGTTAAGGACATTAAAGCTGTATTGCACCACAGGGACAGCCAATGTGTTTATGGCTGATATCCTGTTTTTTGAGTTCAGCTCAGTATTTAGTACCAGACGTACACGCCTGTAGTATTCTTTTCTTACATTATTATTATTATTATTATTATTATTATTATTATTATTATTATTATTATTATTTCCTTTCCGTTGTACATAAATTTCCTATCGGTACCCAAGCAGAGACTTAAGATCAGAAAAATCTTGCTTCATGACATTATTTTCACTGTTCATTTATGTAAAAAAAAAAAATAAATAAGATCCCACACATTTTACAGAAATAATGCACTTCTTAATGTGTGAGTTGCACTTGTGAGTAATTTTTTTTTTTTTTAATTTTTAATTTTTATTTTTTTTGTATTTCGTTAAGACTTTTTTCAATCCGAAGGCTCCAATTACAACTGGAATTTTTGATGTCCTCACATGCCACGTTTTTGAGATTTCCACTTCAAGATCCTTGTATTTTGAAGATCGTCAAAGATCTAATATGACTATTATTTTATATATTACTTGTTTATTATCATGGGCTACTTGGTGAGTCCAGCCTGAAATCATTCATGCATATATTTATCGTCGCACACCAAAACTTAGGTATATGTATATTTACTAATATATATAGTATGAAGAATACATATTTGGTATTCGTTTTGTAATCGAGGTCTTGGGTAAGTAGTTTAGAAAGGATTTCGTCAAAAGAAAAGAAATAAAACGTCAGGGCACACACACACACACACACACACACGCACACACCCATATGTATATATATATATATATATATATATATATATATATATATATATATATATATATATTAATGCATGTTTCATTAAATAATATAGACAACTTTTGTCTATTTATTTTAAGTAAGTTCCTTTCATATTGTCTGATAAGATTAATCACATTATCGTTGAAAGACGAAAGGAAAACACCATATTGATACATGTTTAAATCCATTCTAAGCTTTCGGCTTACACAAGCCATTATCAAAGATGTCTAGATTAGAATAAATCCAATGACCAGTTATAAGAAACCGTATTTAGTCAGACAGAGGAAAGATACATATTAATAAATATACATATACCTACGTTTTGGTGTGCGACCTAAGTTTCGTTGCTTTTCCAGATCATCGGGCACAAAGTATATCTTATGAATTTTTTATAAAAATACACAGATTTCACATGTGATGAACGATGCTTCGTAGACCAAAAATAAAATAGTACAAAAGCTGCCGGAAATTAGGTGCCAGTAGGGTTCCTTTATAAATAAAATAAAAGTAAAAATATAAAAATTAAAAATAAATAAGAAAAAAATAGGAATTTAAAATTATTAAAATAGAAACTTACAAATTTCAAATTATTAGTAATAATATGAAATTTCTATTTTGAAATTTGAAATTTCTATTTTTCTTCTTTTAATTTATATATATATATATATATATATATATATATATATATATATATATATATAATATATTATCTATCTATCTATCTATATATATATATATATATATATATATATATTAAGATATTTTTTATGTTTATACGTTCTTTTTATAGGTACAGATATTTAAGTAAATGCTCTGTATATAATAAACAGTATTAACGACATTTACCGGCTTGAATGTCCGAGAAATTTTTTTAGAAAATATGCGTCCTTAAATATTTGCATCTATAAAAAGAACATATATTCATAAAAATGGACTTAATATAATTGTCGGACTTTATCCATTTCATAATATATATATATATATATATATATATATATATATATATATATATAAAGAAATATATCCGTTATAATATCCGTATATAATTCAAGTGGATGCTAATAATGTGAAAATATTAGAACTGATCTGCAAAAAAGAGCTTGATAATTATTTTATTTTATTTAATTTATAAAGAGGAATAAAATAATGAAAGCCAACTTTTGAATCAGAGGAACGAATTAGTGTTTAAATATCGACATAAAAACAAATTCAAATTTCCATAAGATAGTTTTGCCTTAATTAGCAACCCCAAATCACTCCCGAATCCCATCACTTCAAATGTCGACATAATAAATAAAAAACTAATTCTAATTCCTACAGTCACTCCCCTCCCTGCTAAGATATTTTATATGATCGATATTTGGTACAGTATTTTTTCTGCCTCTTATCAGAATTATGCAAGCAAATAAATAATCATTAAATTTATTCATGAGGTGTAAACATAACAGTGCTCGATGTGGTTAGACAGATATATATATATAAATAAATATACATATAAAAAAACCTACGTTTATTTTTGCGACTTCAGTTTCGCAAGTTTTTCCACCACTACGGGTACAAATTATATACTTTGAAGTTGAAGACACCCCCAGATTTAATATGGGATGAACTTGACAGAAGATTGAAAGGAAAAAGGAAAAAAAAAACAAAAAAGAGAAAAGAAAATGAAAAGTGGTCTTAGAGTAATTGAAAAAAAAATGGAATCAATAATAAAAACTTATACTTTGCAATGAATGCCAAAAATTGATGATATTTCGAGAGAAAATTAATAAAATTTTTTTTCTTTTTGTCATAATAAAATTTCTAATAATAAAAACATCTGTCATGTTTTTTAACCAAGTATAAATATTTTCTATTATTTAAAGTACAAAACAACTTTTAAATATTACCAGTAGTTGCCACAAACTTTTGAATTGCAGTGCATATATATATATATATATATATATATATATATATATATATATATATATATATACACACACACACATATATAAATGTTTACATACATGCATACATATGTATATATATATATATATATATATATATATATATATACATATTTATATAAAAGGACACACACGCACACACACACACACACACAAATATATATATATATATATATATATATATATATATATATATATATATATATATATATGCATATATGTATGTGTGTGTGCGTGTAAATTAGATATAACAAAATGTATATCAGCAAAAAGACAATATGAAGGAAAACTTAGTCAATGTGTCTCCTACTTTGATTTATTTATCAAGATAAATTATCTTGATAAAATCCACCAGAGGATGACACGCCTTTTTCATCAAGGATATATATATGCTTATATATATATATATATATATATATATATATATATATATATATATATATATATATATATATATATATATATATATATATATATATATATATATATATATATATATATATCTTTTGTGTTCTTTCTCTTCTACTTCTTCTTTTATTACTTAAATGTGTAAATGAGTTGACAAGTAAGTCTTGTGGGTTGAAATGGCTATCCGGATGAGGTAACTTTGGATTTTTTATTTAATTTAATATAATATATATATATATATATATATATATATATATATATATATATATATGTATGTATTTATGTATGTATGTATAGAACAAAATTGAAGAAGGAATGAATAAAAAAAAAAATCATAACGGGACTTAGAAAACAGAAAGAAAGAAAGAAGAAATGGAGCAATAAAAGCAAAAAAAGAAAGAAAGCGATAAAGAAAGGAAGTTAAAACTGGACGCAAGTGAGAAATAAGGTTACACACACACACACATATATATATATATATAAATGTTTACACCCACATACACACACACACACACACACACACACACACATATATATATATATATATATATATATATATATATATATAAGTCTGTTTCATACTATATGCAATCGTCAGGCCTGACGATTGCATATAACATGAAACAGACTGTCGCCCTAAGTGTTGACTTCTATGTTCACTTTTATATTTACACACGCTCTATCTCTGATATTGAGCACTTTATCCCATAAATATAGCACAACTTAAGACTATATTTCTTTATATATATATATATATATATATATATATATATATATATATATATATATATATATATATCTCAAGTAACCACTGAATCTGAAGTCTGGACTAATATACCTTGACTTAACACTTATTTTCTGTCCTCTTCTCTATCACTCTCTCACATACTCTCTCTATCTCTATCTCTCTCACTCTCTTTCTCTCTCTCTCTCTATCTTTCACTCACTTTCTCTCTCTTTCTATCTATCTATCTCCTGATATATTTAGCATCAGGCGGAATTGAATTAACCTAAAAACTTGGGTCATTTTCTTAAAAGGTCACGTCATATCGAGACGTTAATATATATGCCATGCCTACTCGTTCGGAAACATCTAAACTGTCAGCTGTAGGCAAGCGCTTTTTCAGCTCAATGGTTAAAGGAGGTTTCGATCGAATAAAGCCTTCAACTGGCGCTTCGGAATCATAAATAACTGTAAGAATAACCGAAATCACAGGCTTTGAGAACGTTTAACAACGGCAAATGTAACTCGACAAGAAAATAGTGACAATCAAGATAATTAGATCGATATGAACACGCTGAGTTGAATAGATAGATAGATAAATAGATAGATAGATAGATAGATAGATAGATAGATAGACAGATGAACAGATAGATAGATAGATAGATAGATAGATAGATAGATAGACTTAGATAGATAGATAGATAGATAGATAGATAGATAGATAGATATTAAGAGACTGACATAGATAGATAGATAGATAGATAGATAGATAGATAGATAGATAGATAGATAGATAGAACTGGACCGAGAGATGGATACATAGATAGATTCTCGATAAATTTGGCGTCAAAAACTTTCACATTTAAATTAAACATTAATGGGAATGATAATGTTTTGTCGTAAAATGAACTGTTTCCATGCAGGTAATATTAGGCATTCGCTGTCCGATCACTTTGTGTGACTGACGGTTGAATTTTGAAAAAAAAGTTATTTTATTAAAACATTTATTCAGGAAATTACACTTCTGTGTCCAATAAATGTTATCGATCTTTCAAGTATTGAACACGGTTTACTTTTTTTGTCGTGTGAAAAGTTAACAGCTGATTCTTTTGCTATTTTTTGTTTATTGTTAGAATTGTTGAAGCGTCACTGTATTCTGAGCGTTTTCGATCTAAAGTGGTAACCAGGATTTTGTTGTATTTTTCCCTCTGTACAGGGTGTTACAGCGAAATTGTCCAAATCGTGTAACAGCATGGAATAATTGTCCATCCCACAAAATGCATAATAAATATAAAAATAAAAGATAAAAATTCTAAACTATTTGAGTTTCTTTTTGAAAACCGAGAGTACACCACAGGAGCTAGCTTAAATGCCTCCCGATAGGGCGGATTTTAAGTAGCTTATAATAAAACGGGCACTGCAATTTTGGATACAAAATATAAGAGTTACTCCCATTGATCTATGAAAGCAACGATAATTGCTAGTATAATATATTAATATATATTTATTAATATATATTTTTATTTATTTATATATTTATTTATATGTCTATTAATATGTATTTTAAGCTCGCAATCCTGAATCTAAACTCAATGAAAATCGTTTCCTGCACCTAATTATTCTAGGGCATTTGAATGAGCTATGAATCATTGAAATCGGCCCAGTGGGAGTGGAGGAGTTGCTTGGACACACAAACGCACAAAATACAAAACTACACACATAAACTGTATATATATATATATATATATATATATATATATATATATATATATATAATATGGACTCTTCTATCGGTTTCGACGTATGAGGATCTACCAACTTAATTAATTGATTCAGTTATGAATTTTGTGCGATAATCTTAAGTGACACTTAAGACCTGCCAGTAATTTGCAAAGGAGGCCGCATATGGAGCAAGAGTGAGGATTGCGGTATGAGGTACCTGTTAGATTAGTTGACCCTTTAGGTCTTGCTCTTGCTTCTTGAAAACGATTCAGACTAACAGACTGAAAAATACAGAGTCCACTAAAACACGTTGATCTCTACTCTGCCCGCTCCAATGCTAAACGCTCGTGGATGTTACGAGGTATATTGACAGCTGACAACACATATATATATATATATATATATATATATATATATATATATATATATATATATAAAAAGTAAAACTGACCACTTTAAAGAACCATTATAATAATTTGTTTCACCAGAGCACTTTTAAAGGACGCCGGATCATCACATAGCACTTCCAAAAATTAAACGAAAAATGAAATGAAAATTGATGGGTAGTGTAAGTTTTTGTAATTTAACAGAGAGTGTAAAAGGGGTAGTTACAGAGACATGGTAGAGTTTAGAGAGGGTTTAATTTAATATCTCTCTCTCAATTATATTTAGTATTGGGGAAGGAGGGGTGACCAGACCTTGACCTATTTAAACGGTTAACTTAACGGAAGTGATATATTGAAATGGGAGGGGAGAAGAGAGAAAAGAAAAAGGAAAAAGAAAGAAGAATATACATGAATTGCACAGACAGCGATGTTGTTATTGAAACAGAGCTCACTATTATATCATAGAGCTATAAAAATATATATATATATATATATATATCCCACAACTCGGAGTTTCATGCCAAAAGCAATCTTCAGGTGCGGACAGTATACTGACCGTTATAACTCTATTTACATTATTCGGACTATTGTTCTCATCTTTAATGCCATATTTATCACAACATACGCTCCGGCCATCTTCAGGTGGTTGGAATGTCGAATTGAACGCTTAGACTGTTCTACTACCCGCGCCATGTCAAATGGATGTCAGTTATCATTTATCTCCTATTAATTCCCCTCTCCAAGTTCTACACCGCCTTAACCAGGTATTGTCACTGGATCTAACCAACGCCTTTATCCACTGTGTCCTTAGGGACATCTGTATATGAATTTCTGGGACTTATAAACTTAATGTCTTCAGCAATCATTTTTCCCAGTGCTCATATTGCAATTTTTTTTTTTTTTTTACCAGAGTTCATATTGTAATTTTTTTTTTTTACCAGAGTTCATATTGTAATTTTTTTTTTTTACCAGAGTTCATATTGAAATTTTTTTTTTTTACCAGAGTTCATATTGTAATTTTTTTTTTACCAGAGTTCATATTGTAATTTTTTTTTTTACCAGAGTTCATATTGCAATTTTTTTTTTTACCAGAGTTCATATTGTAATTTTTTTTTTTTTACCAGAGTTCATATTGTAATTTTTTTTTACCAGAGTTCATATTGTAATTTTTTTTTTACCAGAGTTTATATTGCAATTTTTTTTTTTTTACCAGAGTTCATATTGTAATTTTTTTTTTTTACCAGAGTTCATATTGTAATTTTTTTTTTTTTTTACCAGAGTTCATATTGCAATTTTTTTTTTTTTTACCAGAGTTCATATTGCAATTTTTTTTTTTTTACCAGAGTTCATATTGTAATTTTCGTTGTCATTATTGATTTTCTCTGGCTCTCCCATATTGTATTCATTTCTATGCTTGTTTGGCTAAGGAGATTTTTGTGATAAATATGGTGACAGAGATGAGGA
Source organism: Acanthosepion pharaonis (assembly GCA_903632075.3). NCBI lineage: Eukaryota > Metazoa > Mollusca > Cephalopoda > Sepiida > Sepiidae > Acanthosepion > Acanthosepion pharaonis. The sequence goes on from CAHIKZ030003794.1 coordinate 99,874, forward strand.
CAATCGTTCGAATAATGTAAATAGTGTACATAATACCTCATCTCAGAAATATAGACAGGTACTGAAAAGCCGAAACGTTGTAATAAATATAGTGACAAAGATGAGGAATATAGTCCGAATAATGTAAATAGTGTACATAATACCTCATCTCAGAAATATAGACAGATACTGAAAGGCCGAAACGTTGTAATAAATATGGTGACAAAGATGAGGACAATAGTCCGAATAATGTAAATAATGTACATAATACCTCATCTCAGAAATATAGACAGATACTGAAAGGCCGAAACGTTGTAATAAATATGGCGACAAAGATGAAGACAATAGTCCGAATAATGTAAATATTGTACATAATACCTCATCTCAGAAATATAGACAGATACTGAAAGGCCGAAACGTTGTAATAAATATGGTGACAAAGATGAGGACAATAGTCCGAATAATGTAAATAATGTACATAATACCTCATCTCAGAAATATAGACAGATACTGAAAGGCCGAAACGTTGTAATAAATATGGCGACAAAGATGAAGACAATAGTCCGAATAATGTAAATATTGTACATAATACCTCATCTCAGAAATATAGACAGTGCTCGTTATAATTTGAAATATATCAGTGTACCGTGTTGCTGGCATAGTTAAGCACTATCTATATTGAGATATAGATTTTTTTTCAAAAACTTTTTTTTAAAAAGTTGATTATATTTCTCATGAGCAACCTAAATAATTTCTCATCTCGCAACCTAAATTATTGTTAGAATAAATTGCAAAATTAGCCTAACAGATAAATATTTATTTTGAATTATTATTTTTTTTTTATAGTAGTTTTTTTATTAACTATTAATGAAGGAAGATAACTTAATGTTATTTAATGTTAAAGATAGATATATTAAAGCTTTGAAACTTAGCAATCACAAAGTAAACTTTGAGTTTGGGAAAAAAAACAAAGATGATAAGACAAAACAAAAACAAAACTTCAATGCTTTCAACGTAATGCCCAAATTAATGTCGGAAAAAAAACTCCCTGAAATTAATCCATAAGTATTTTAAGCATTTACCAGCATTGGCCCTGATCTAGCGTCTCGTCTGCAGTCACTCTCTCACAGACGCGCTGTCGCCTCACTCTGTCTTTTCTACAAATACTTCCATGGTAACTGCTCTGATGAGCTGCTTTCACTGGTTCCCAGACTCCATGAATTCAAGCGCCCTACGAGGCTGGCATCCCGCTCCCACCCTTACACTGTAGAAACTCCTAAATGTAGCCGTCTCTTCTACTCCAGTAGCTTCATACCACGCACCTTTCGCCTGTGAAACACCCTTCCCAATTACTGTTTCCCTGAGAGCTAGAATCTCCAACTATTCAAATGTAATGTCAATCAACATCTCCAGTTACCTTGATCTACCCACTATCCTTCTCCCCATCCTTTCTTCTATCACTCCTATCTGCTCTCGCTCCAAATCTTCTGCACCCCCCTGCATCCTAGTGGCTTCACGCCTTGCTTGGGGCGTAATGCTTGAAAAAAAAAATTAGAGAAGATTTTTAACAAAATTAATGTCAAAATTAATTATTGTTGCACTAGTAACATCGATAGATCTATATTACACAAGTCCCGAAAAAACACGATCTGTCCATCAAACAGTCAGTGTATGACAAATAATATTGTATATCAAGCCTACAGTCGTTCCTGTAGTGATGTTAAATTTTATTTTGGCTCTACTGAAAAATCCTTGGAAGTTTTGTTTCTACCATCAACGAATGATTTGGCTAATATTAAATACAGAAACACTACTGCTATCTGTAATTATTTCTGAAAATTGAAAGATTCCGAAAACTCCCGTCAATTAAATAGGGTATAATTGCAAAGGCTAAACCTTTTAATGGCCAACGGAATAAATGCAACCTGTGTTTAGTTGAAAAAAAATGATCTTACAAAATTAAAAAAAAAACGGGCTATCTAAAAAAAAAGAAATGAATTGATGGTTACATGTAGGCATAAAAAATCTCTCCTTAAGCATGTTGACGACACTATACTATTGTTGTTTAGTTTTTAGCGTAAGGTATTGCTTAGTATTTATTTATTTAATAGGCAAATAGATATTTGCCTGTTAACTTATTTATTTCTTTAATATTTATTACGTATTATGTTTTTTTCATTGTTTTTTAAATGGATTTTTTATTATAATTTTTTTATTTTTATCTCTTTTTTTATAGTTTTTGATGGGTTTTGGTAGTATTGAACAACATCGGTCAGTCTTTTCCACATTGAGCTGTAGTTAGACCAGAATAGAGATCATCGGCCAGGCACTGGTCATCAAGATATTTGGAGGTGCACCCATACACTATGTTATCATCTGCATATATACAGTCTCCATTCATCCTTACATAGGTCCTCAGACTCAACACGAAGGCTTACATCAAGTGCCGTGAGGAGGTAGTGCTGACTTGGGTCAAGAGGGTGACTGCTGAAATGCCCTATATCTGGCAACAGGACTCTGCGCCACGCCACAAAAGCAGGAGAACCCAGTAGTGATGATGACGGTGTGCCTCCATTTCTTTTTACCACGGGGCTTCAGACTCAACAGGGAGGACTGTATCAAGTGCCTTCAGGAGATAGTGCTGCTTTGGGTCAAGAGGGTGGCTGTTCGAAGATCGTATATCTGGCACTATGTCTCTGCACCGTGCCACATAAGCAGGAGAACACAGTCATGGCTGCCAGACATTTTCTGCAATCACATCACTCCTTACATCTGACCACCTAAATCTCCAGACTGCACCCCCCTTGATTATTATGTGTGGGGTGCACTTGAGGGAGAGACCAACAAAACTCCTTGTAAAACCCAAAATATACTGAAGGCAATGATTATGGCAGCATTCACCAACTTAAAGGAGACCGTCCAGAAGAGTTGCAGGAGATTCTGAAGTCGTTGGGAGGCCCTGAAGCCAAGTCTGAATAAACTTACACTTTCATTTCATGATATTTTATGTAATTTTGATAAATATATCTGTTAAAATGTGATGTCAGTGATATTTTCCTTTTTGCGTCATTTAGACGAAAATTCACATATCGCATCCTATATTTACTAAAGATAAGGGAGTGTTCTTGGTCAGATCGTTGATATGAAGCAGAAAGAGGCTAGGATTTGTTGTCGCTCCTGAATAATGCTTCTGTTTTCTAAATTCCTTCAAATCCAGTAACCCCTTCTGCCTTGCATGGGCTGATTTCGATTAAAAGATAGATAGATAGATAGATAGATAGATAGATAGATAGATAGATAGATAGATAGATAGATAGATAGATAGATAGATAGATAGATAGATAGATAGATAGATAGATAGATAATGAAAACACTGAGCTAGCTACCTAGATAGATAGGAAAAGACCGAGAGAGATATATAAATAGAAAGAAAGAAAGAAAATGACTGATAGATAGATAGATAGATAGATAGATAGATAGATAGATAGATAGATAGATAGATAGATAGATATGAAAGCCTGGCACAAATACATAGATAGATAGATAGGAAAAGACCGAGATAGATAGATAGATAGATAGATAGATAGATAGATAGATAGATAGATAGATAATGAAAAAACTGAGCTAGCTACGTAGATAGATATGAAAAGACTGTGATAGATAGATAGATTTATAGATAGATAGATATGAAAGACTGAAACAGATAGATAGATAGATAGATAGATAGATAGATAGATAGATAGATATGAAAGCCTGGCACAAATAGATAGATAGATAGATAGATAGATAGATAGATAGGAAAAGACCGAGATAGATAGATAGATAGATAGATAGATAGATAGATAGATAATGAAAAAGCTGAGCTAGCTACGTAGATAGATATGAAAAGACTGTGATAGATAGATAGATTTATAGATAGATAGATATGAAAGACTGAAACAGATAGATAGATAGATAGATAGATAATGAAGAGAGAGACAGACAGTCAGCTAGCTAGATAGATAGATAGATAGTTAGATAATGAAAAAACTGGGCTAGCAACCTAGATAGATATGAAAAAACTGTGATAGATAGATAGATTTGTAGATAGATAGATATGAAAAGACTGAAACAGATAGATAGATAGATAGATAGATAGATAGATAGATAGATAGATAGATATGAAAGACTGACTCAGATAGATAGATATCAACTAACAGAAGTAGATAGATTGATATATAATGAAGAGATAGATAGATATTAAGGAAATTCCATTATTTATAAAAGTGACTCAGTAATACGTTCGTACGAAAAAGGAAGTACTACTTTTTAACAATTCAGTAATGTTACACGTTTTCCTCTTTAAACAGATTTAGGAATTTTGCTTCGCCTTAGCAAATACGAAATCCCTTCTAGAAGCTTTCAGACTGTTTTTAGTCGTAGCATAGTTGTCGTTGATTATTGTAATCTTAGCATATCATTAGTATCCATGTAATAAACTGACCTACCAACTTTTGTTATTCCCGATCGAAGTAGACGGCTGTAACGTCTCTGTGAACCTACCCTATTAAAACCCGCTTGTCACAGATGACTAGTTTACAGTCAAGACATCAAGACCGTTTCCAAGTACTAGAATTTTGTGGTGACAAAGATGAGCAACAGAACTCACCCTCTCTACAGTCCAGATTTTGGTCCGTGTGGGTTTTTCGTTGTTCCCCAAGATGAAGGAGAATCTCAGAGGCAGTTGATTTGAAGACATTGTGACGATGAAGAAGTCTATGACGAGAGTCTTGGACATCTTCCTTCTACATGATTCCTATGAGCTGAAATCAGAGAATCCTACTTTTGCAAATTAATAAATATCACACTTGAAGAGTCAATGCATCCCGTATGTTTAAAATATAGAAATTATCGTTGTAAAGTATCACTGTGTCATGCCTATGAAAAATGTCTATTAATACAACTACCCCAATCTTATATTATCATAAATAATAACAATTTTGGAACTGTTACAGGTGTAGACTTAGATTTAAGGTGGTGGGGGGTGTAACAATGAAATGGGAAATTAGCCTTGACAAATTATTATTATTATTATTATTATTATTATTATTATTATTAACTTATTATTATTATTATTATTTCCTTTCATTTATGTTGCATACACATTTCCTACCGGGTCCCAACCAGAGACCTAAGCACAGAAATGATATTTTCCACGGATCATTTTACAAAAAAAAAAAAAACAAACAAATATCTAAGATCACATACATTTTACATATATAAAGCTCTTCGTAATATGAGAGCTGTACTGGTGAGTACATTTATTATTATTATTATTATTATTATTATTATTATTTCCTTTGATTTATGTTGTATACACACTTACTTCCGGGTGCCAACCAGAGACCTAAGCTCAGAAATGACATTTTCCATGCATTATTTTGCAAAAAAAAAAAAATAAGATGGCATACATTTTACATATATAAAGTTCTCCGTAATATGTGAGCTGTACTGGTGAGTACATTTAATTATTATTATTATTATTATTATTATTATTATTATTATTATTATTAAATGGCTTCATGAGAGTTTATTGGAAAAAAAAACTGAGATCACACACATTTTACAACGATAAAGCTTTACGTAATGCGTGAGATGTACTTGCAAGAAGATTTTTTTTGATTTCTTAAAGGATTCTTGTCAGGACAGACATGCTGCCAGGAATCTCTGCAACGAGCCTTTCAGAACCTTTTCCAATCAATTCGGAATTAATGATGTCTTCACATGCCACATTTTTGAGATTTCCATTTCAGGATCCTTGTATTTTGATAGGTCTTTTAAGATCTTCAACCATACATTATAATCAACAGGGACAGCCATCTCAATAAGAAAGCACATTCTATTTTTGTGGTCTTTGATCAGATGTCTGGCCGATCAGCTTTGATGATTATTATCTGTGTGTGTGTGTGTTTATTATAAAATCCCATCAAATTGTTCCAGGTCTTATCTCAAGATTTAGGGGATCTTCATACCAGTTTCTTGCAGTTTCCTTCCCTTAAAAGTTCCATATTTTCCAGTGGAAATATTGGTCCATTCTATCATACCGAATTTTTTATTCAGTTGATGCTAACACCGTGAAACTGGATACAAGATGGTCAATTGTTCCTAGATATTTATCACAGAATCTACATTTCGGGATAACACAATTGTTCAGAATGTGCGCTTGGTAAGTCCTAGTTAGCAAGAATTATTATTATTATTATTATTAGTAGTAGTAGTAGTAGTAGTAGTATTTATCACTAACAGAAATCAAATTCACAGTGATCTGGATATTTTCGGGAGTATTTCAATAGAAACAGTCGCTTCAGGTATATCTTTCGTCCCCAAACGTCACAAATTCCATTGCCCATTAGAGTGGTAAGGACATCATATATACTAAAACATACATACTTCATTCCCCCACATTATTTACATTATTCGGACTATTGACCTCATCTTTGTCGCCATATTTATTACAACGTTTCGGCCTTTCAGTATCTGTCCATATTTCTGAGATGAGGTATTATGTACACTATTTACATTATTTGGAATATTGTCCTCATCTTTGTCACCATATTTATTACAACGTTTCGGCCTTTCAATATCTGTCCATATTTCTGAGATGAGGTATTATGTGCACTATTTACATTATTTGGACTATTGTCCTCATCTTTGTCGCCATATTTATTACAACGTTTCGGCCTTTCAGTATCTGTCAATATTTCTGAAATGAGGTATTATGTACACTATTTACATTATTTGGACTATTTTCCTCATCTTTGTCGCCATATTTATTACATGAGAACAATAGTCCAAAATAATATAAATAATGTACATAATACCTCATCTCAGAAATATAGACAGATACTGAACGGCCAAAACGTTGTAATAAATATGGCGACAAAGATGACGAAAATAGTTCAAATAATGTAAATAGTTTACATAATACCTCATCTCAGAAATATAGACAGATACTGAAGGGCCGAAACGTTGTAATAAATATGGCGACAAAGATGACGAAAATAGTTCAGATAATGTAAATAGTTTACATAATACCTCATCTCAGAAATATAGACAGATACTGAAGGGCCGAAACGTTGTAATACATATGGCGACAAAGATGACGAAAATAGTTCAAATAATGTAAATAGTTTACATAATACCTCATCTCAAAAATATAGACAGATACTGAAGGGCCGAAACGTTGTAATAAATATGGCGACAAAGATGACGAAAATAGTTCAAATAATGTAAATAGTTTACATAATACCTCATCTCAGAAATATAGACAGATACTGAAGGGCCGAAACGTTGTAATAAATATGGCGACAAAGATGACGAAAATAGTTCAAATAATGTAAATAGTTTACATAATACCTCATCTCAGAAATATAGACAGATACTGAAGGACCGAAATGTTGTAATAAATATGGCGACAAAGATGAGGACAATAGTCCGAATAATGTAAATAGTGTAAAAAATATTAAATACTTAAATCTTGTTCGGCAATGTTGTTCGAGGCATTTTCATCTCGAATTTTCTGTTCGTAAACCGATTTGTTCGAGAATCGGTTTCACTGTGTATGAAAAAAAAATTTAGAACTCCATTCTCCATTGTGTAGTGATAGAAAAATAAATAAGAATAAACAAATAATTGCGCGGCCAAAATTCACAGCTTCTAAGAATAAACCTATATTCAGAATCACTCGACCATGAAATATTTCGACCAACTAAAGAGAAACAATCCGACAAGGATATCATCGCCTAACATATGAATCAGAAGCAGAGTCGTTTCCCAACCAGGATATAAGGTCACTGGTAGTGAGCCAATCAAAATCGACAGTTTCGAAGCGGATCTCTAGATATCTATATAACGAGATGGAAAGTCAACCTAAATTAGAATTTGTGTAATAAGTTTATCAATTCTCTGAAGCTGCGGTCATCGTAACATAACGAAAGCGGAAATACGACGCATGCGTGATCCAGATGGCCTTACGTAGACTCTTGCACAAGTAACATTCTTCTATCACCGGTGACCTTAGATGTCCACACAGTCCAACGTTGACACTAAAAGATATATACTTCCTACATCCATATTTTAAGCAAGAATTTTTTTACATACATATATACATATACATATGTATATACATTCTCTTGGACGCAGATAGACTCCCTCTGTCTCCGTCTCTCTGTCTCTGTCTCTGTCTCTCTCTCTCTATCTATCTATCTACTTATTATCTCGACGTTTCGGCCATTGTTCTGGCCTTCTTCAAGTTGACTCAGTGTGTTTTGACCTTACCAACAAAAAACAAAACAAAAAGAAAACGGAAATATGCCTCTGTCTATATTTCTGAAATGTGTTATTGCAACTATTTACACTATTTACATCGTTCGGACATGTGTCCTCATCTTTATTGCCATATTTACGACGTTTCAGTCGTTATACCCCCCAGCCACCCTCAGGATCTGTCTATATTTCTGAGATGAGGTATTGTAATTATTTACACTATTTACATCGTTCGGACGTAAATAGTTACAATACCTCATCTCAGAAATATAAACAGATCCTGAGGGAGACCGGAACGTATAACGACCGAAACGTCATGAATATGGCAATAAAGATGAGGACAACAGTTCGAACGATGTAAATTGTGTAAATGGTTACAATACCACATCTCTGAAATATAGACAGATTCTGATGGGGGCCGGGCGTATAACGACCGAAACCTCGTGAATGTGGCAATAAAGATGACGACAGAAGTCCGAACGATGTAAATTGTGTAAATAGTTACAATACCACATCTCTGAAATATAAACAGATCCTGAGGGAGGCCGGGCGTATAATGACAGAAACGTCGTGAATATGGCAATAAAGATGAGGACAACAGTCCGAGCGATGTAAATAGTGTAAATAGTTACAATACCACATCTCTGAAATATAGACAGAGCCTGAGGGAGGCCGGGCTTATAACGACAGAAACGTCGTGAATATGGCCCGGGAAATCATCCTCTTGGGAGTCTGTTCTAAAGATCAGTTATTTGCTGGAAGAATCTTTTCTTTTTTACCAATGGAATACATCGGTAACTAACGTGGTTTGCTATAATATGAGTATTCCATTCATATTGTAGCAAACAACCATAATTCCCTGTGTATTCCATTGGTAAATACGAACGGTTTCTTCCTGCGAACAACTGCTCTTTGGAACTGACTCCCAAGAGGATGTTTTCCAGATTGTTACAATCTTAACCTGTTCAAGTCTAGGGTTAATCATTATCTTCCCCTCCTATCCGTATAACAGTCCTGGGTAAAACGACAAACTACATACAACAGCAAGGCTTCTGATCAGGAGGTTTTGAGGAGCGTACAAGCACCTGTTAATTGCTGGTGTTCCCAGATCCACCCGGACCCGGGGTGGCAGCACTTGTTAGGGTCCCAGCTATGGGCAAATAGTTGACTGGGGTCAAAACACTATGAAAGTGTAAAAATAGGTTTTAATACATACCAGAAATACTTTGCAAAAAAAAAAAAAAATTATTACCAGCAATACATTTTTAGAAGAAAAAAAAATGATATTACCAAACTATAGTTTATTTTGAAAGAAAATATTAGCAGCAATAAAAGATTTGTCGGCATTAAATAACCTCTTGATGTTGATATGCCGTAAAACAAAACAAACCAAACCTATCCGTATAAAATGCTCCTTAACGTTGCCTTATACATTAAGTGGCCCCGGGCCCTGTACAGTGTGAACCTTACTGTAAGATAAAGAAAAGTGAAATTAATGTCTACCACGCTATATATATATACATTAAGAATTGGAAAAAGTCCGACAATTTATTAAAGACATTTTTATGTTTAACATTCTTTTTATAGATACAAGTATTTAAGTAAATGCTCTGTCAAAGGACGAATATTTTCTATGAAAATTTCTCGGACATTCAGGCCGGTAAATGTTATTTAATACTGTTTATTATAAACAGAGCATTTACTTAAATACTCCTTTGTGGCCGAGTCGGTTAAGGCACGTCAGTGTAAATGACGGTTCCCTATAGGATGCAGGTTCGAATCCTGTCAAAGGACGAATATTTTCTATGAAAATTTCTCGGACATTCAGGCCGGTAAATGTTATTTAATACTGTTTATTATAAACAGAGCATTTACTTAAATACTTGTATCTATAAAAAGAATGTTAAACATAAAAATGTCTTTAATATATATATATATATATAGGAACAGAGAGGTGATTGTTTTGTTTAAAGAAGGTTAGGAGAAGTTCACTTAAATCATGGTGTCCGCTCCTCATTTATTTTTCTCAACATGTTTACAAGAAAGACAAGCTGATAGGTATTTGGGTGTAAGAGATGTCGGGGGATAGACATGTTTTCGTTGAATTTCTTTCTTTTGACCCAGTCCACATATGAAGCCATAACTTTCCCACTTCTGGCTCCAATTAATGGATGGATGGCTATGAAAAGCCACATCATATCTATCAATCTATATTTATATCTATATATGTGTGTGTGTTTCTGTTCTGTAGGCAACGTAATCTTCCGTACTTACAATAAAAATAAACGCCTAAAGCTATAGACGAATAATTACTCACACAGACACATAGACATGCAAATACTTAAATATAAATATTCCAACAAACATTTATTTATATACACATGAGACAGTATCTAGAAGTGTGTATAAGAATAATATGTCACATTATAATAATAATAATAATAATAATAATAATAATAATAATAATAAGTCATTGCAAATTGTAATGTATCGTCGTAGATCATGAAAAAGACTATCAAAATACAAGGATCTTGAAATCGAAATCTAAATAAAGTGGAACATGGGGGCATTAATAATTCCAATTGTGGCTGAAGCCGTCGGATTGTTTGGAAAAGTTTCCGATAGATACATTGAAGGCTTTTTCTGGTTGACCATGCGTTAAGGTATCCCAAATAAATTGTACCTACAAGTACAGCTCATACCTTACGAAGGACTTTATGTAAAACATGTGTGATGTTTGTTTTGTTCTTTTTTACAAAAATGACCAGTGGAAAATGTCATGAAGCCATTTCTGACTTTAGGTCACTGGATGGGACCCAGAAAGAAATATGTATGCAACAAAAATCAAAGGAAATAATAATAATAATAATAATAATAATAATAATAATAATAATAATAATAATCAAAACGTTGTCAAAGTACAAGGACCTTGAAATAGTAATCTTGAAAATGTGGCATATGGGAACATCAACAATCCCTTTTGTAGTTGGATCCCTAGGAATGGTTGGAAAAGATTGCAGTAGACTAATTAAAGGGATTCCTGGAATTCCATGCCTCAAGGAGATACAAAAAATTGTTCTGACAAGTACAGCCCACACTTTACGAAGGGCTTTCTCTATGTATTTTTTTTTTTTTTTTTTTTGTTAGTGGAAAGTGTCATGACGCCATTTCTAACTTTAGGTCCCTAGGCGGGACCCGGAAAGAAATGTGTAAACGCCAGAAATCAAAGGAAATAATAATAGTAATAATAATAATAATGTGCTTTCTTATTGACGTGGTAGTCCCTGCAGACTGTAATGTATCTTTGAAAATCTTCAAAAAAACTCTCAAATTTGAAGGGGTCTTGAAGTGGGAATCTCAAATATGTGGCACATGAGAACATCAATAATTCTGGTTGTAGTTGAAGCCCTCGGATTGATTGAAAAAGGTTCTGATAGATTCATTGATGCAATTCCTGGTTGCCCATGACTTAATGAAATAAAAAAAATTGTACTTACACGTACAGCTCACAGATTACGTAGACATAACAAAGATGTGTTATGCCTGTTTATTTTTGTTTTAATCCTTTCAAGTCCAAGAATTAATTTTTTTGTTGGCTGCAGAAAATTAATTAACAAAAATTCCAAAATTTTCTTTTAATTAATTTTTATTTTCTCAAGTACTTTCGATCTAATCTGAGACCATCTTCAGGATGTAAAAATAACTGTGTGTGTACAGTAGCTCTGTAAATTATACATATACAAACATACATATATATATATATATATATATATATATATACATATATATATATATATATATATATATATATGTGTGTGTGTGTGTGTGTGTGTGTGTGTGTGTGTGTGTTTAAAAGAACACTGACAATAGCATTGTTATTTTTCTATCATGTGTGTGAACAAGTGATTTATTTCCTGTACTTTTATCTGCGCTGAAGTGCATAAATTGTTCAAATACTTGTTGATGCCAAGCGGTTTCGGCTAATCTGTTAGCCATTGTCAAGGATTTTATGAATGCTAACATAACAATTCTGCTTAAGTTCTATGGTAGATAATTTAAAAGGTTTTTAAGGACTTCCATTATCTTTCAAACGCTTTTTGCTGTTGAAGGATCATAACACATTTATGTTTATGACAAAAAGAAATAAAGAAACTAGCACTGAATTGTTATGTAATATCAGTCCACATATATGACAGTGAAAGTTGGACAAACTCCTCACAAATTAAGAAGAGACTTGCAACAATAGAAACAAATAAAAGAATGCTGAACTGTAATGTAATATTAGTCCTATATGGCAGTGAATGATGGACAATCTCCTCACAGATGAAGAAGAGACTTGAAGCGAGAGAAACAAAGAAAAGAGTACTGAACTGTTATGTAATATCAGTCCTCTCATATGGCAGTGAATGCTGGACAATCTCCACACAGATGAAGAATAGACTTGAAGCAATAGAAACAAAGAAAAGCGTACTGAACTGTTATGTAATATCAGTCCTCTTATATGGCAGTGAATTCTGGACAATCTCCACACAGATGAAGAAGAGACTTCAAGCAATCGAAACAAAGAATAGCGTACTGAACTGTTATGTAATATCAGTCCTCTTATATGGCAGTGAATGCTGGACAAACTCCTCACAAATTAAGAAGAGACTTAAAGCAACAGAAACAAAGAATAGAGTAATGAACTGTTATAGAATACCAGTCCTCGTATATGTCAGTGAATGCTGGACAATCTCCTTCGCAGATTAAGAAGAAACTTGAAGCAACAGAAACAAAGAAAAAATGTACAGAACTGCTATTTAATAAAGGTCCTTGTATATGACAGTGATAAGGTGACATGTAGCATCAGAAATTTTTCTATGGAAATGTGCTGAGAATTCTATGGACCAAATATGAAAGACAATTGAAACAAAACGCAGATTTCCACTTCGCATCAGGAAGAGACAGTTGAAATTTCTACGACGCATAATGAGGAAAGAGGGTTAGGAAAATCTGATACACACAGGACACATTTAATGTGAGAGAGACAGACGAAAGCAACGTATAACTAACTACATGGCGAGTAGGGATTGTGAGAGATGGCTAAAAGTCAAAAGATATCAACAGTTACAAGAGATAGGAAATTGTGGAGAGCTATGATCACCAACGTTCTGAAGGGACATGACATATAGAAAAAGACATTGTATATCAAGATAACTACGTTTGATGCTCTTAATTGGACCGTTTGGAACTCTGGTCAGAGAGGTGTAGACTCAATCGTCCTAATAGGCCAGTAGCAGTGTTATTATTCATAAAGTAATTTTTGTCGTGGAAGTAGTTCCGTATAAAGCATAACGCGTGGCCAAATGGTTAGATCGTTCGTTTTCTGATCATGAAACTTGGGTTCGAATCTCACCATGGTTGATTTTTCAGGAAGGAGTTATGTTATCGGTCTGAAGTAGGGACGATCCCAGCCTGCGGAAAGTGCCTGAAAACCGTACCACGGGTTGACCCAAGCCTTGTAAGTGAAAATTGGTAGACGGGGCTATTGATAGGTGTGCCAGCACGAAATCACAAGTCACCGTGACCGTCGCATCGTTCAGCGGGGTCTCAGTGAGTTAATGCCTTATTTAATCTGTTAGTCTGTTAGCGAAGTAAATTCGACATGAACTATATTAACCTTATTGAGTTATTCTTTGAATGACTACTTTACTATATATATATATATATATCATAAAATTTTTAGTAGAATAAAAAAATATTACATCGCTACACAAAATCTTTCATGTTTCAGTACTAAGATGGACTTCTTCAGGCGATGGTAGATAACTTGCAGATAAAAATGATTTATTAGGGAAATTTAAGAACAAATCGTTACCTCTTTTCGTAAGTTAAAGTTAGGGTGCATAATGATACGAACTGTGGATTTTTACTCCATCTGTCCTTTCCTCATTTTTATATATATATATATATATATATATATATATATATATATATATATATATATAGGGAGTGCAAAAGTAGACATACAGTATTATACCAGTATTAACACGTTTGTATAATCAATAACAATGCGTTCTGTGCGCATGTTTTGTTTTTATTTAATGTATACCTACCTTTGCGCTATATATATATATATATATATATATATATATATATATATATATATATATATACCTGTGTTCGTGTTCGTGTCTGTGTGTGCGTGTTTTGTCTAATACATATTTTTCTTTTGTGTTCTTTTTCAGGACAAAGGATATTGCTTGTCACAGCCGAGTGCCTGGCGTGGCCTATTTCCTTACATATCAAACACATTACGATAATGTTTTAAGCTTGACCAAGATAGCCTGAAACCAGCTGATACAAATTAACCAATGGTATCATCTTGAAGATCAACCATGATTTATTCAGCCCAGTGGCTGTGAAGTTAAGCAATTAGTTATTCAGCCCAAGGGTTGGGCATCGGATGAGAAGGTCAAGGTTTTCTCCGTCAGCAGAAACGCCGGATTTTCGGCCATCATACACAATCGAGTTTTCAACAAAAGTTTTTTTTTCTTCAGTTTAAATAGGGATATATTTAGTTTGAAGCAAAGCAGTAAGGCTTTGTTTGTTGCTCGGATCGTCATCTAAATAAGATAATAAAATTCAGGTAGGATATCTGTTCCTTTACATCGCTTTCTTAATTTCAACAGTTTTTTTTTTTTTCACATTGAGTCATTCGCTTACAAATATGCGAGGTGAATTCCAGATATTTTGAGACGTTTTCAGAGCATTTATTAATTTCAAATAGGTGCAAAATTCTAATCGCCCGAAAACTAAAATCCTCTGACGTCAATACTTGTAGCGATCCGGCCATTAATTTTATCAATTAATATATATATATATATATATATATATATATATATATATATATATATATATTGAACAATAAAAATATTAAAAAATTAAAATCTTCAGACACACTAGGCTGTATATTAATATTCTTTCGTTTTTTATTATTTCAGTTAGACTCCTCGACTAGTTTCGGCCATCATCAGGAGAAAAATAATTTCTGCTTGGTAGTAGCAGTGAACTACAGAAATGAATGTCATGATGGTGAAAATGAACTTTTGTCTGTAGTTTTCATTTGTTTTTTTAACATGAAATTTTGGTCATTCCCTGTGTTTGTCAAACAGTCTCTTTTAAGTTGTTATTTAAGATAAGAGCTAGATGGATTCATGCTTCTCTGAATTCCCTTGGCCATTTTAACAGTTTTATTGTTTCCTGGAAAGGGGATGTGTCTCTGTTAAGTGTGTTTGTGTCATTTGGTTCTTAGGGAGTGAGTAAGTATGATGTGTGTAAGCGTGTATATTATTATGGGTGTGTGTTATCATTTGGCTTGTTAGGGAGTGAGTGAGTATGATGTGTGCAAGTGTGTATATTTGTGTGTGTGTGTGTGTGTGTGTGTGTGTGTGTGTGTGAGGCCTCAACACCTCCGTAAGCATGTCTCTCTTGCGTGGGTGAGAAATGTGGGTATGTCCTGATTTGTGGGGTTATATATTAATACTATCTATATTGCTAAATTTGGGATTAAGCCCGTCTGGATAGACGTTTTTAGAGATATATATATATATATATATATATATATATATATATATATATATATATATATATGTGTGTGTGTGTGTGTGTGTGTGTGTGTGTGTGTGTGTGTGTATAAACGATATATATATATATATATATATATATATATATATTTATATATATATAATTATAGATAACTAGACTCGTTTCGAAAAACCCTCGAATTTTTGATTTGCTAATAATCAAATCAATCTCGAGGGAAAAAAAGGTTTTAAAAAAAGAAAGAGCTACAACCATGAACTTCTGCCGACAAAAAAATCGCACAGATGCAGGTCTGAAGCCCAAAGAAAAAACCCCTATACGAGTAAACAACTAACTAACAAAAGCGCTCAATACAACCGTAGAGCAGACCTAGATACACCTAGTGAGCCAGACAAACCTACCTAGGTTTCACCTAAACGGATCGTCAGAGAAAGTAAGTCTGACGAAGCAAAGAGAAACGCATATTTATAGGCGATAGCTAAAATTATACCACGTGACCAAAGAACCACAAACTCAGGTTAGGTTTGTGAATAAATATTTAACTTAGGTTAAGATACGTGTACAGAATCCACAACTCTGAGCCGTACAAAATGATGGCAAGTACAACAGCTCTGTAAACCCGAATTTTCGTATCCAGTCGAATACCTCGCTCATTCCACAAGCGATGGCGAAGTTTGTCGAAAGCACTGGTAGACTTAGAAATCCGATGCATGATTTCATCATCTAATGTTCCTCTGTAGTTGACTTTGCTACCAAGATAGGTGAAAGACTTTACATAGTTCAGGTCTTTGTCTTCTACTTTCAAAGGTCTCTCTGGAAATTTGTAGACTGGTGGTTTTTGTTTCTTACCACAGAATCGCTTCTGAGTAAAACAAGGTTGGTGCACAAGTTCAGTTTTCTTTATGCTAAGTGTAAGACCAAAGACTTTACATGCAGCAGAGAAACGATTTATTAGATGTTGGGCCTCCTCAATATGTGTGTGTGTGTGTGTGTGTGCGTATTGTCATTCACATACGGACTGTTTCGCTGTATCATAGCTCATCAGTGTGGCTAGATGTCCGGTTGCCTCTAGCTAGGATCGAAACCCGACTAAATTAGTGTTAGTCGGGATTCTACACCTAAAAAAATAATAAACAAAGCTCATTATTCCCCTATAACGTCTTTACTGTAAATTTCGTCTATATTAGCTCCACTCGTCAGGAGAGACTTCACTGTAAATTTGATTTAATGAAATACAGTTTTACAATCAATCACACACTCACTCTTTCATGTATATACGCATATGAACGTTCATGTAGGTATGTATGTATGCAGGCATGTATATATATATATATATATATATATATATATATTGTGCATTTAGGTAGCAATCCTTCATTTATACATGTTTCATTAAAGATGACAGACAAGGTACTAAGATTAATTGTTTATTTAATTTTTCTTGTGTTCGAACAACTGTTTTCTTTTTTGGGACACACAGGGTGTAGAAACTGTCCGTTGTGAGCAACGATGAGATTTTGGCGAGGATGCAGACGTGAAATATATATATATATATATATATATATATATATATATATATATATATATATATATAAAAAAAGAAGAGAAACCGCAAACGTTTTTGGTTGTAATGTGGATATTTTTTTTTAAATATTATGAGTTATTGAAAATAAAGCCTAATATTTTTTTCAAGTATCCACATTACAACTAAAAACGTTTGCGTTTTCTTTTTAATATGCACACTTTTCTCTCGTTGGAAAAACTATAACCTCTTCCTTTTATATATATATATAGTAAAAAGATAGGAAAACTGAATCTGATTTTATTGTCTTTGGTTCTTTATACATATATGCATATATATATATATATATATATATATATATATATATATATATATATATATATATATATATATATATATGTGTGTGTGTGTAGCAGTAAGGTCTTATATAAAAAATACTAAATTAAAATGCTACAATTAAAAAATCTTTTTTTAAAAAATCTTACAGATTACTTACCTTGCTTATCGTGAAAAATACTTTGTATTTACGGCGTTAGTGCTTAACGCATCCATAGATATGCAACCCCTGAAGATAGTTTTATTAATTAAAACAAACTTGAAAGGATTAAAATAAATATATATAACGCGTCTACATTATTTGACAAAACATGTTTGAATGAAATATGCTGCGTAAATATACGTATATACATACATACATATATATATATATATGTTTGTATCTCGCATTTTACCCCCTAATAGATATGAATATAGATAATGATGTACAATGAGTATAGCCGTGAAAACCGATGATTTATAGAATTGCTTCTGGTCATATTTTCAACAGCTGTTTGTTTCGCTACCGATTATTTCCAAAACAAATTGAAAATCGATCCAGTATCCATAAAGAGTCCAAGCCGACAAACCCGAGTTCCTAATTTTTTGCAGACACAAAAAAGACTTCAAGTCAAAAGTCACACTTTGTTGTCCCTCCACAACGGCATTTTGCGAGACTTAAAACGAGAATATGGACAGTGTCTCATGAGATATCGACTTTAAATAAGGCCTTTTGTTTTTACTTTAACTACAGACCACTTTACTCTTGCACAGACGTACATGAATTCAACCGGAAGCAATTAAATGAAAACGTATTTGATTTATAAACTACATACTTATTTTTTTCAAAATGAACGCCTTCCTTTTTATGTCCTGTGAGTATCAGATTTTCTAAACCCTCATTCCTCTTCATTCCAGATATTAAGTATAAGTTTCCATTTTTAGTGATGTCAACGAACACTCGTTTGGCACTTGTGTGATGCCAACGAATACTCGTTGTCACTTTTGTAATGCTCGTTGTAGTAGAGACTTTGTAATCGCAGATACAACTATAGTAACGCCGTTGAACAATACTGGTGTCAGACGCCTTCGAAATAACACTCGCACTAATAGTACTTGCTCGATAATACTCGCTAGTAATCCGTATAGTGATCCGAAGATAGAAATAGTATAGTGAATAGATTAGAAATAGCGATCCGTATAGCAATAGAAGATAGACTAGAAATGAAGATCCGAATAATAATAGAGAATAGAGGGGAAATAGCGATCAATTACATGTCTTGCTTACTTTCCATATATGCGTTTCCTCTATGATCACATGGTTTACTTAATTCAATAATGGGATCGCCTGTGTTTGTTCACTGGCGATCTATGTTCAAACTCAAGTGTCAACTTTATTCATATATACCATCTTTTTGTTTCCACTTCTATAAAACTTCGTCATTGTAGAACAACATTTCACTTACCTCAAGGTTCTTCTTCCTCTATTGTCCGGCATTCACTGTCATATTGGAGGACTGATATTACATAACAATTTAGTAACCTTTCCTTTGTTTCTAACGATATATTTTTGTTTCTTAATACTTTGCTTAATTTTTGGAAGGCACCTTTCGGTATTTCATATCGCCTTCGGATTTCAAGGTCGCACTTTCCATCCTCTGCTTGATCTCTTCCCAGACATTTATCTTTCTGTATTTATTGGATTTTGTTATCTGTGATTTGGAATTTGCGTTTTGGGTTCATCCTTTTGATAACGACCATACATTCAGTTTATTCGCAGTTTATATTTAGTCCTTTCTTCTGGCTATCCTTCACTAGCTTCTATAGGAGATTTGGTAGTTTTCTTTGCTGAATCAGTTATCAACACTACACACTCATATATAAATAAACCCAATACCATTTAAGTTTTAACATCATTGGTATAATATATATATATATTAATCACACACACACAAACACACACACACACATATATATATATATACATACATATATATATATATATATATATATATATATATATATATATGAATATGAAAATTTCTCAGAGTTAACCTGTAGAAAAGAATATTTATAAATATAAATGACAATAGTAAAACTGTAATAGTTGTCGACGCGTTTCGTCCAATGTGTACTTTCTCAAAGCAAAAACGAAATTAATTTATTTAAACAAAGTAACTAAAAATAACAAAAACAAAATGTCCTTAGCATCTAGAAGAATTTTGAGGACGCTATTTTTCATACTGTTAACTGAAAATTACGTCAATTACTGTCACGTGTGGAGATATTGTTTTTATTGCTGTGTTTACGGATTCAACCATTTTCTTTTGATTTTACGATATTGTTGTTTACGTTTGTTTGGGAGATTAGTAATTCTGTTAAGAAAGGTGAAACAGAGAAAAAGCCTGGACGTAAATTAATATTTGGGTAATATTCAATGTCGGCACTCTGTAGAATTTTCAAAAGTATTAAGTGCCTCGAGGGGTGACCTAGAAAGTAACCTCAAATCAACAAGTTCGGAATTGTGCCTCAAAGGATGACGGTACGTACCTCAACATAATCAAGGAAATGAATCCAACTGAACTTTGAGAAAACGTCTACAAGACAACCGTATTAAACGGTAGTTATATAAACGCCCTACTAGGGAGCAGCTATAGTCACTCGTACCCATGCAAGAACAAAATCGATTGTTTAAAGAAAGAACTGAAACCATATGAAACAAAGCCTTTTTGCACCTTTTTTTTTTTTTTAATGTAGACTCCACACATTATATAGTAACATTATAAATACTTTGTTTTTTTTTTACCGTTAAAGTGGCAGAAATTCTTTTTAAATCCGGGAAGAAAATAAAACGTTTGCAGATCTAATTTTTTTTTTTTTTAATTAGAAAAAAATATATTATACCTTATACAGATAGTGTTAATTGAAAAAAAATCTATTCTGAACATCATCACAACCTCACATATAGCCCCACGCCGCCAACAAAAATCAAAATACAACGTATTTGCAGCGTTGACAGAAAGTTCTGTCTTAGTTTAGGATATAGCACTCTACGTACCTGTTATATACCGTACCTATGAACACTTATAGGTATGTCCCAAACCTCATAAATACGTTGGGACACTATTGTAAGTGGAGGGGGGGTCATATGCTGTCTAAGTAGTGGTTTACCTATTTCACGCCGCTGGCGAGTATTGTATTTTGTTGATGTTATAAAGATTACAATTTCATTTCTAACATCCGTTTTGGTTATTCCTCGTTCAGTAACCCTTTCTAGGTTACAAAAAAAGAAAGAAAGAAAGAAAGAAAGAAAGAAAGAGTTAGATACCGTACCTATGAACACTAATGTCTATGTCCCAATCCTCATAAATACATTGGACACTATTGTAAGTGGGGGTAATATGGTGTCTAAGTAGTCCACCACAAGCAGTGGTTTACCTACTTTACGCCGCTGGCGAGTATTGTATTTTGTTGATGTTATAAAGATTAACATTTCATTTCCAACCTGCGTTTTGATTATTCCTCATTCAGTAACTCTTTCGCGGTTACAACAGAAAGAAAGGGTTATCTCCCCTATCTATGAACACTAATGGGTATGTAGTTTCAGCATAAACCAATGTGCTTGAGCGAGCGTCTGCAATAGGGATTGGTTAGCCGTTATAATAGACGGGTATCCTCGAATACGAATTATATATATATATATATATATATATATATATATATATATATATCATACTTATTATAAAACCCAGGTTGTGTGTGTGTGTGTGTGTGTGTGTGTGTGTGTGTGTGTGTGTGTGTCTGTTTCGTTTATATATTGGATCGGATTTCCTACATTTGTCAACCAATTTCAACAAAACTTCACAGGACTACGTAAAATTACCTTGCGGTGGTTCTGACAGCGCCAATAATTGGAAAAACACAATTGTTTTTGCACGAAATCAATTTGAAAACACGATTAAGTGGGATCGCTGTCGACAGAATGAAAGGGGGACAACTCATATCGAGTTATACTTATTATAAAACCCAGGTTGTTTGTGAGTGTGCGTCTGTGTTCGTTTATATATGGGATCGGATTTCCTACATTTTTCAACCGATTTCAACAAAACTTCACTTTTTTTTGGCAGGTAGTGTTTCTTATTGTCTTGCACACTTTTTTCTTTACTTTTACATTCAGAATGCTTTAAAAATTCCATTTACAAAACAATTGTTTATAATAAAATTCTATTCAATCGATAGACTCATAACGATTGAAAACAATGTTTTTGTTTGAGTTTGGGTTTGACCAAAAAAAAAAAAAAAAAAAAATAATTAAGACATCCGTGTCCGTTAACCTTAAATAATAATCTTTGTCAATTTTATTTTTCAGTCTTTATGATGGTCGATACTTGATCTATCTCTTACTGTTACATCCCCGGGCAACGCCGGGCTCTATTGCTAGTATATACATATAATGATATTTCATGAAAAAATTACTTAACTCAAAATAGACTGCTTTCTTATTATCTATAAAATATATATCTAAAAAAGGTATATGTTTACTCTGAAAGTATATAATTGCGGCCAAAACATCTGTAGTTGAAGCCATCATGTTGCATAATATTTGGATCTCGGAATTAGGTAGACACTGGAGCTTGTCATAGCACTGAACAAAATCAACCAAGCTTGTTTCTATTAAGAGCTGTCTTTCTCCTAGACTGGTTGCCAACCAAAGCTATAGGGCCAAGTTATTTATTATTCCTGTTATTTACGCAAAGCAGGGTTGAGAAGAAGAGATGGTCTGATACTTTTTCTCAAGGGCTTTTGCGCGTGGAGCGAATGTAACGGAATCGACCAGGATTCGATCCTGGCACTCCGATTTCTCATTCAGAGCCGTTATTCATAGCAGCACCCGCACATCGAAGCTTACAACACCTGACATACCCAGGCAGTCACTCGTTAGGTAATGACCAGATTGACGTTGCTTAACTTCAGTGATGGGTACAGGATCGATGTTTCAACGTGATATTCTGTAATTATATATATATATATGTGTGTGTGTGTGTGTGTGTGTGTGTGTTAGCACTTGCGTGTGCATGTGTGTGTGAGTGTGGGTGTGTGTGTCTGTGTGTGGGAGAGAGTGTGTTGGATGGATGTGTAAACTTTTGCTGACGTCTTCACTGCTTTTCTTTTGTCCAAATCCTTTACAACCTGCTTCCCCAAGGCCTCTAGGCAAAAAGTACCGGACAAAGCTTGTCAATTAGATA
The DNA here is from genome assembly GCA_903632075.3 of Acanthosepion pharaonis. Taxonomy (NCBI): domain Eukaryota; kingdom Metazoa; phylum Mollusca; class Cephalopoda; order Sepiida; family Sepiidae; genus Acanthosepion; species Acanthosepion pharaonis. Next base: position 122,824 of record CAHIKZ030003794.1, read on the forward strand.
GTCAAAGGCGAGGGAGAGGTCATTCGTTTGTTCAAGTTACTTTTGTCCGATATCAATCAGAACCTGATAGCGTATTAGACGAGCCAAGCAAATGACAAAAGAAGACAAAGGCCTACAGATAACGCCGGTATGATTCAAGCCATGGTCATACGAACGTGGGGTCACATGCGCATTCGCAGATACATAAAACCTCTGCTTACAGGGTTTTGGTCAGAAACTTCCAACGCTGTTTCGAGTCTTTGTAGATAGAACGATCGAAAAAAAAACATAGCAATGCAACCGGAAGTGAGAGGAACGCTGGGACAATTGTGTATAATCCATGAGAGGTATTTGGCAATGTAAAGAGGCAGCTCATAAAAATAATAATAAAATATTTGAACTTTTTCTCGTACTTCTGACAATGTCTTTTAATAGAATACGGAGACAGATATAAATACATTATCAAGAAGAAAATATGCAATTTTATACACATACTTCCATGTGGTGTGTCCCTTCAGAACATTGGCGATAATGGCTCTCCACAAGTTCCTCTCCTTTGCAGCTCTTAATAAATTTTGTCTTTTTGTTATCTCTCCAATCCCAGGTTCCGCCATCCATTTACTCAAGATTGCTAGTTAGGCTATACGTTGATTTCGTCTGTACCTCTTGCTTGCAATCAGTCTTGTGAGTATCAAATTCTCCAAACACTCTTTCCTCATTATGTCATCGAATTATTTCAACTGTCTCTAAACCCTGTCAGCTGAGGCTTCAGATTACGTTGACTGCACCTCAATGAGGCCTCATGTGTTTGACAATAAACTACATACGGCAGCAAGGCCTCTGATGAGGAGGGTTTGAGGAGCGTGGAGCCACCTCTTAATTGCTGGTGTTTCCAGGTCCACCCTGACCCGGGATTGTAACACCTGTTAGGGTCCCAGCTACGGGAAAATAGTTAACCCCCAAACTGGGGTCAAAAAATATGAAAGTGGAAAAATAGGTTTTAATACCAGCAATAGAGTTCTGAAGAAAAAAATTATTACCAGCAATAAAAAAAAAAAGAATAATATTAACCAGCAATAAAAATCTTGTCTGCATTAAATAAACCATTGAGGTTGATATGCCGTAAAACAAAACAAAAAAAATTAGTCTTGTGAGTATCAAATTCTCCGAACACTCTTGCCTCATTATGTACTCTAGATAATTTCACTGTCTCTTCCTGATCATAAGTGTAATTGTTATTCTGTTCCCTTTTTTCTGTAAAACTTCGTCGTTTCTCACATGTTCGGTCCATGGTATTCTTAGCATCATTCTGAAAAACAACATTTCTGTTGCATGAAGTTTTTTCTTCATCTGTGAGAAGATTGTCCAGCATCCACTGCCATGTAGGAGGGATTACATAACAATTCAGTAGTCTCTCCTTGTTTCTAACGAAATTTTCCTGATTCTTAATACTTTATTTACTTTATTCGGACTATTGTCCTCATCTTTTCGCCATATTTATTCCAGCGTTTCGGCCGTTATACGCTCCGGCCTTCTTCAGGTGGTTGGAATGTCGAACTGAACACTTTATTTCGCTCACTAGAGTACTGTTCTAGTTCCACGTGCCATGTTTAATGGATATCAGTTATCAGTTATCTCCTGTTAATTTCACTCTGAAAGTTCTCCACTGCCTTAAACATGCCACGTGGAACTAGAACAGTCTACCACAGTTTGCGAAATAAAGGGTTCAGTTCGACGTTCCAACCACCTGAAGAAGGCCGAGGCGTACAACGGCCAAAACGTTGTAATAAATATGGCGACAAAGATGAGGACAATAGTCCGAATAATATAAATAATGTACATACTACGTCATCTCAGAAATATAGACAGACACCGAAATGCCGAAACGTAATAAATATGGCGACAAAGATGAGAACAATAGTCCGAATAATGTAAATAGTGTACATAATACCTCATCTAAGAAATATAGACAGATACTAAAGGGCCTAAACTTTGTAATAAATATGGTGACAAAGATGAAGACAATAGTCCGAATAATGTAAATAGTGTACATAATACCTCATTTCAGAAATATAGACAGATACTGAAAGGCCGAAACGTTGTAATAAATATGGTGACAAAGATGAGGACAATAGTCCGAATAATGTAAATAGTGTACATAATACCTCATCTCAGAAATATAGAGAAACTGAAAGGCCGTTGTAATAATTATGGCGGCAAAGATGAGGACAATAGTCCGAATAATGTAAATAGTGTACATAATACCTCATCTCAGAAATATAGACAGAAACTGAACGGCCGAAACGTTGTAATAAATATGGCAACAAAGATGAGGACAATAGTCCGAATAATGTAAATAGTGTACATAATACCTCATCTCAGAAATATAGACAGATACTGAAAGGCCGAAATGTTGTAATAAATATGGTGACAAAGATGAGGACAATAGTCCGAATAATGTAAATAGTGTACATAATACCTCATCTCAGAAATATAGAGATACTGAAAGGCCGAAACGTTGTAATAATTATGGCGGCAAAGATGAGGACAATAGTCTGAATAATGTAAATATAAATTTAGGTAAGCAAAAACTGAAACTAAAAATAAGACAAACGATCTACAGGTTAATTGTAAAAACGCTTAATTAAAAGAATAAAACCTTGTAATTTCAACGGGTAATTTATTGTTAAAATAGATATATTTCGGAAAGCTTTTACAACCCTTGATAACTCTTGAGAAATAAATGAAACAGTAATTAAGCTCTATTGTATACGTTAAAAATTCAAATTAACAATAAAAAAAAAAAGTCGATCGGATTGAGTCTTTTTAACGGGTTGGAAATATTGCCATTAATTTCAATGGGGAAAATTGGTTTGAGATACGAGTCTTTTGAGTAACAAGCTCGGTATTTGAACTTAAGTAAACCGAAAGCTTAGATTATATTAAAAAAATATGGATCAATATTGTGAATTTTTTTCTTCATTTAATGATAATGTTATCAAACTTATCAGATGTAACGAACAAATTTTACATAAAATAAATAGACAACACTTGTCTATATTATTTAATGAAACGTGTATAAATGAAAATATGCTGCCTAAATACACACAATATAATATATATATATATATATATATATATATATATATATATATATATATATATATATATATTGTTAAGTTACGAAAAACTTAAAATCTTTTAAATTACATAAATTTAATACTACCCGTTAAAAGTGTAAATTGATGTAAAGTGATGTCTGAGCATCCAGCGTCCTTTAAAAGGTCTCTGGTGAAATAAATTATTACTTTAAATTATATATATATATATATATATATATATATATATATATAGTGATTTTCAAGCGTAGCTTTGGATGTGGCACAAGTCAGAAATTAACGGGCACCCAGTGAGGATCGAACTCACTACATATATATACTCACTATATATATATATATATATATATATATATATATATATATATATATATAAAATCAGGAACATTAAAAGCTACCACGCAACATAGGTTTCAACCGTTAGGTCACCTCAAGCAGGTAGATTCTACCTGCCTGAGGATACCTAGTGGTCGAAACCTATGTAGCGTGGTAACTTGATTTTTGGTGTTCCTGATTACATTTTGCTCTACAACTCAAATTTTGTATTGAGCGCTTTTTTCCATTGGACCTTTTAAGCGCGGCTGTTTATAGCCTCTTTTACTATCTTATATTGTATTTTAGATGGGTATATATATATATATATATATATATATATCCATCTCATGTCTTGTGGTATGATTCAATCAAGAAAATGAAATAACCTTGATTAGCTCGTGCTTCCTTTCTTCCAAACTTTCAGAGTTCCTTCTCGTTTGTTGTTTTGCTTTTCTTTTGTTATTTCAATCAAAGAACTCTGAGACGGTCGACGCTGAAATGAGTCCAAAGGAATAGCGGCTTGTCTCATCAGCAAAAAAAAAAAAACGCTAATTTTGTCACAAGCAATATAAGGTCAAGTGGGAGATCCGATAAAAAATATTTTAGCCAAAATTTTCCGTTCCTTCTGTCTAAAACCAGGAAAGGAATTAGTGTAAGAACTCTGGAAGTTTCAGATATCTGTGAACTGTCTTCTCAATGAAACTCTCTCTCATACGTTTTCGTTCTCTGACATTGTAGTAATCAACTAGGCTATTTTTTTTTACAATGATATCCCCCCCCCCGTGCAAGACCAGAGGGTCACTCGAGGTAGAGTATGAAACACAGATTATGTGTGGATTATAGCAGTTAGCACTAGACTTGAACAGTTTAAGTCATCGAGGAAGTATCCACATGGGAGTCGGTTCTACAATGCAGTGTTTCACAGGAAGAAGCTGCTTTAGTGAAACTTGCATTTTTCCAAAGGAAAATGGAGCGAATGATGATAGTTCGCTGATATGTGCGTGGTATGACGGGTCTTAGTCGTGGTTAGGACTGGTAGATAAGATATTTGTCTGAACTCTTTCCATGGAAATAGCGATAAAGAAGCGAGAGGTTGGCGACGTCTAAAGCAGTGGCCTTCCTATGGTCAAGACTTTTGATACATCTTGAATCAGCCCAGGCGGTAATGAAAATATTACAGAGATTAAGCTCAATGGGAAGCGGGAAGTTAAGAAGGTGATGGCCTTTGTTATTTAACGATGAATTGCAGGCAAAGATCCTGTGAAAGAGTTTCGCTTTATCTGGAGAGGATGAGAAGACTTTTGGACCGTTATTAATAGAGACTGATGCTTTCTTTTATTAAGAACTAGCAGTAGAGCCGGGCGTTGCCCGGGGATGTAACAGTAAGAGATAGATCAAGTATCGACCATCATAAAGACTGAAAAATAAAATTGACAAAGATTATTGTTTAAGGTTGACGGACACGCATGTCTTAGTTAGTTTTTTTGTTTTTGTTTTTTGTTCTTTTTACGAATTGGTCAAACACAAACAAAAACATTGTTTTCAGTTGTTATGGGTCTACCGATTGAATAGAATTTTATTATAAACAATTGTCTTGTAAATGGAATTTTTAAAGCATTCTGAATATAAAATAAAAAAAAAAAAGTGTGCAAGACAATAAGAAACACTACCTGCCAAAAAAAAGTGAAGTTTTGTTGAAATCGGTTGAAAAATGTAGGAAATCCGATCCCATATATAAACGAACACACACACACAAACAACCTGAGTTTTATAATAAGTATAACTCGATATGAGCTGTCCCCCTTTCATTCTCGCGACAACGATGCCTCTTTCAAAATGATTTTGTGCAAAAACAATTGTGTTTTTCCAATTTTTGGCGCTGTCAGAACCAACACAAGGTGATTTTACGCAGTCCTGTGAAGTTTTGTTGAAATCGGTTGAAAAATGTAGGAAATCCGATCCAATATATAAACGTACAGACACACACACACACACAACCTGGGTTTTATAATAAGTATGATTTGATTATCTTGTAGAACTCCTGGAACCAGATTTGTTTGCCTTCAACATTGGTCTGGACTGCTTGAGCCTATACTTTGCATTTACAAGAACTATCATAGAATAATTGCAGACAGTTCTGAATGCAGTATGTGTCCTAATATCCCGCTCCCTGGGGGTGAGCTAGGGCTAGCTGTACGGTTTCTGATGGATCTTATTTTCGGAATATAAAACTCTCCATTCCAGTAAGGATCCATTCTGATACGATGGCTGCAGTTTTGGAGACCCTATGTTTGAAGAAGAGCGAGTGAGGGGCTTCTGCCATGTGTGACCTGAAATTGTCCCAGTCTGCTTTCGTTTACCGAAAAATCGTTCTATGGAACGTTCAACCATTGTGGTGTTTTGGTTTGGTATAAACATTGACACTGACTAGTGAATTGTCCGATGTGTCCGGTCGGGGGTAAAACTTCGGGGACGCATTTTTCTCAACAGGAGGTGAAGAAGAGGTCTAGGAAGTTCACCTGATGCTCTATCTCATCAGGAACACGAAAACGTATTCCTATCTGACGTATGTGGTTTCAGAAGGATGGGGCGACGGCCCTCACAGCCAGACCATCAAAGAACGTTCTTCGCCCTCTCTTCTGTGACCGCCTAATTTCCAAGTTTGCTGAAACTCCTTGGTCTTCTCGTTCCGCTGATTTGTCCATATGTGATTATTTCTTGTGAGGGAAATCTCAAGACATGTTTGTATGAGCATAAGCCTCATACAATGGACGATTTGATGGAAGCTATACGCGTGGAAGTCGCCCAAATCAACAGAGCAATGCTGGAAATAGTGGAGGCCAATTTCCAAGAAGGCCTTTAGAAATGTACCAGTGAAAACGCACATCACATGTTGGATGTTGTTTCCACACTTGAATTTGTCAATTGCTAATTCAATACAAACACACTGATGTGAATAATATTTCTGAAGTCAAAATTAATGTTAATTTTGCAAAAACACGCGTACCCTCTGCCTCACCCTGTAAATATAAAATTATACTCTTAATTAAAATAGACCTGGCTGTTACATTTAGCTATTTCAACAATAAAACAATAAGACCTTATTAGCATTGTAGATTTATTATTTTAGTGCCAATTTTTATTTAACCGTCTGCTTTCCCAGTCAGTTATGTGCCAGGCGATCATGTATCTTTTTATACATGACTGACGAGGCAGAATTTTTTCTTTTAGTAGCTTGCCATTTATTTCTACGGTGGACCCGTTGCCATCCAAGGCTATAGAACCCGACCTGTCTTGCTATTTATCCATAGCTGGGGAGAGAAGAAGAGGATTCATACCTTTCCCAAGAATATTAGCACGTAAGTGAATATAATGGATTCGACTGGAAAATCTGTCAGTCAGTTATGTGCCATGCGTGATACACACTTAGGCGATCATGTATCTTTTGATACATGACTGACGAGGCAGATTTTTCCGCAGTAGTTTTCCATTTATTTTTGCAGTAGACCCGTTGACATCCAAGGCTATAGAATCCGGTCTGTCCTGCTATTTATCCATAGCTGGAGGGAGATAAAGTGGAGTCTTACCTTTCCCAAGGGTTTAACACGTCATAGATTCGACTGGAATTCGAACTCGGCTCCCCAAGCTAAAATTTATGCGGATGTGATACCAAGGAGGAGAATTTACCATAACAGTTGCCATGAAAATATGTATAGAAAGGATAGTGTAAATCCCGTTACGGTGGTGGGAGAGTGGCCGAAACCGAGATGCCAGATCAGGACCGATAACATTACAGAACCTTCTTTGAATTTTGTCAAGAATATCGATATATATATATATATATATATATATACAAATAATCACACATAGAATCAATCAGAAGTATTAATGCGATTATTGGCGACATCCATCGCTAGAAACATAATATATGCATTAAAATACTGTCAATCCATAGAAACTATCGATCCGCAGTACATAAAAATTCCTATAAAAACAAAACTACTACTAAGACATTACACTATATTATTGAACTATATACTTAGTTCATGACATAAAAACTGAATACACTTGTAAAAATAGAATACGTGGATTTAACATATCACAAGAAATATTTAAATAAAATTCTCACTTAAAATTTTGAAAAACTTAGCGTTGCGTCTTTGCACGTTCCAAGATCTTACACAACCGTCAATAATAGCAGATATTCAAAAAACATCTTTCGGTCGACATACAAGTATTTCGTCTCCAAGTTTTTGATTTTATAAGGAAAAAAAACACATGCCTGATGATGAATAGAGGACTATTCGTAAGTACTAGCATTTTAACATCAAATAAACTAAAAAACTACAGACATCAAGTTTATCGACGAGGATCAACTCGCACTATGGATTGACAGTATTTTAATGCATATATTATGTTTCTAGCGATGGATGTCGCCAATAATCGCATTAATACTTTTGATTGATTCTATGTGTGATTATTTCTTTGTATGTAAATTAAATGCTGCCTAATGTTTTATGTTTATATATATATATATATATATATATATATATATATATATATATATATATATTACAAAGAGTTAATCATACCTTGAATCAATTAGCAATATTAATGCAATTATTGGCGAAATCACTTCACTAGTAGACATAATTATAAGCATTATACTACTAATAATCCACTGAATGATGAGATCCTTATGTATAAAATGGATATGGTGTATTTTTTAATTCAGCTAGTACTTTCGAGTGCTTCACGCATTCATCATCAGGCTGTATTTTTTTTCGTTTAGAATCAGAAGTGGAAGACGAAATGTTGTGTACGATACACCTAATTTACATAAGTGGAGTACCGACCATATAAATATGGGTTGGTACCGGAAGACGGGGGAAAAGATAGTAAGAAGAGATCGAATCCAGAGACTCTGCCCGACTGCGATTTAGTCAACCCATTATGCAGGAACAGTCTTCCCAAGAATATACCAAAACTAACTGTAAATATTGTGTACCTTTTCCTTGTTTCAATACATTTTGTTAACGTACATTTTGTGTTGTATTATTATTATTCCATGCTTATCCAAGTTTCAACACGAAATAAATGTGTTTTTCTGACCGAAAGATGTTTTTAAGAATGAGCTATTTATTAACGGTTGGAGCGTGCAGATCCAACACTACATAATATATATATAGCTATTATGCCAGAATGGTGGAATAATAAACAAGGATTCTGTCGAGAAAAATTATCTGGCACGCCACAGCAAACCAAGATTCCTTGCAGCAGACCTAGCAATTGATTCGATATAATCCTTCATGCCATCGGACAACTTAGCATCAACCATGATGATGGCATAAAAAAAAATTGTTACCTCAGATGTTTCACCTTGGCGACGTTCAAATTTACCAGCCATTTTTTGCCCCAGTTAACAACTGATGAGAGGATATCTCCGAGATCAGCGGCCAGTTTTACTTTGGATGGCAACTGATCTACCGTAGAAAGAAATGGCAACCTACTGCGGGAAAAATGAATGCGAATAAACTTTAGTTAGACATTTACGTAAAAAGCTACACCTCTTAAGATACGCATTTTGAGATATTTAAAATCGAATAAGAGTTTACGGGCACATCACGTTGAAACCCCAGTTCTGAAGTTAAGCAACGTCGAACTTGGTCAGTGCTCAGATGGGTGACCGGTGACGTTTTGGGAATATCTGGTGGTGTATGCTTGGATGTGCAGGTGGTGTAATGGATAATGGCTCGGAATTGTTAATTTGATAGCCGAGTTCCAATCCCAGCTAGGTTCCTTATATTAACTTACACGCAAATACCCTTGGAAAGGTATGGATCCATCACTTCTCTCCCCAGCGATGGGTTAATTATTAAGAATTGTATCACTAAACCATTATTATCTCCAAAAAAGAAAAGGTTTTACAATCTAAAAATATGTCCTGGCTTTAAATAACTTGCAAAATTTTGAAAAGCGGTAGAAAACGATTCAATCAAATTAAAATCTCTCCTTAATATTATTTTTCACATATTCTCTAACACTCGGAAATCCCTGCTTCTTAGTGGATTTATTGCCTTCCTTGGGTTGAAATGATTTTTAAAACATAGCGGAGCTCCTCAGATGGCTCTCATTCCTGCTTCCTCCTCCAGAGTTGTTCTCTGTTCTTATTTTGACTTCGTTCCACGACGGTTGATGAGCATCGTTTTGAATGTATATATGATCAGCTATGCTTGATTTCAATGTTTCTTGGGAAGATAAGCATGC
>CAHIKZ030003794.1:137500-185000 GCA_903632075.3 Acanthosepion pharaonis
TTGTTTTGTATTCCATAAAATAAGATATATTTTCAGTTTACTTTTTTCTTTTTTTTTTTTTGTAAATTTTTCTGTTTTTAACCTTTTTCTCTTTTCCCTTCACTTTCTCTTTTTTCTTTATCATTTTATCCACCAAAATTGATATTTTGACAAACTTGCCCGAAAAAACGTAATATAAAAAAACGGGGTTTTCCGTTGACACCGCTAGCATTTTAACTACCTCGGCAATGCTCATTGTTTCAAAAAGCGATGGTTGGAATTGCAATAAAACTTAAACATGTTAATGTGAATACATTTTCTTTGTACCTGAGAATTGAAAACAAAAATAAGTGCCATTTGTTTATTAGATTGTTTATTTAAACTATTTATTTGCTTGCTTATTGGAATGGTTGGCAAAACATCAGCTAATTGACAAATGATTCGGACTTTATAAAATGGTAAATAATAAGGATTTTCTTATATTTGGTTCAAATATTTTAATAATTTCGTAAATGTTTATAAATTGGCGAATAAAAAATTTCCATATTTATTTCTTTATAAATTCGTAAATTTTAAACATTGCATTGAATGCGTTATAATTGTATTCATTTTTAGAATATAAAATTTTTATTTTATCTTCTAATCGATCGATAAATTGATCAATTTGATTCATTATTGGGCGTTATAAACCAGTCATTTTTATTGTTGTTTTTTTGTGTTTATATGTACCGAGATTTTTCTAAAATATTTTCAACTTTTAAGTTATCGAAAATAAATCAGACTGATTATAACATACTTCTTTCCACTCTGATATCATTGGCCTTGTGCCATATTTTCCAACTTAGATTTTCGAAATCGAAATTTTCATTCAAATTTTGTTCTTGTCAGTCAACAAATTTGTTATAAGGATGAAACCTAGGCATTTTCGGGTGAAAAGGTCATCGTTTAAATAATCACAGATTTCCTCATAATGAACAATTTGTAACGAAATCTAACAGCGTAATGCCAGCCATAGGACTTCCATGAACTCTTTCAATCAATATTTTTTTATTCCTATTCTTCAGCTATAAATGCCGATAAAGTACATCTCCTCCAACAGTTCAGTGGCGGTGGGTGAGGAACTGGCTTGTAATATTCACTAACTCCAAAACTAAGCTCGTAACAATTCATCAACACAGAACAGAGTTTTTCTCCATTTTTGATGAACGACTTCACTCATAATCAGGCTCCAAACTAGAAAGTCTATTGGGACGTAAGCTTGCTCTAGATCGCAAGCAAATTCACCCCAAGCAAAGTGATAATTCCACTAAGACGCATGGGGCTACTGCAATGAGAGAAAATGAATGATGGCCTGCAGATTGTTTATTTAAACTATCTATTATATTGTTTATTGGAATGAATTGCAAAACATCGGATATTTGCCAATCAATTCAAACTTTATAAAATGGTAAATAATAAGGATTTTATTTATATTTGGTTCACATATTTTAATAATTTATAAATCGACGAATAAAAAATTTCCATATTTATTTCTTTATTGTGGTAAATGACAAACATTTTATTGAACGAGTGTTAATTGTATTCATTTTTAAAATATTGTAAATATAAGATTTTTATTTTAAATAGACTATCTAATAGTGTTTAATATTTTTTTCTAAATTCTCAAGAACAAAATAATGTATAAATTCACTTTCACAAATTTAAGACTTATTAAAATTCTAATCATCGCTTTTTTTCAAACAATAAACAGTACCGACTAGTTAAAATAATAGCGGCGTTAAGGAAAAAACCGCCCTTTTTATAGTACTCTTTTTTTTTTGGCGGGCATTGGAAATTGCCGATATTTTTTAAAACAACTCCTGTATTGACAAAATAATTTTATTTTTATATTTTTGTTTCCTTGATTTTTGTTTTTTTTTATTCTTTAAATATTTTTTTCATTTTTCTTCTTCGCCTTATTTCCTATGCTCCTTATTTCATTTGTGTTTTGCTTTTCGTTCTTTATCTTCAAATTTATTCGTCTCTCATTCATATCACTGTCTTTCGCTATCATTATAATTACCCACTTCCTTCGCCGTTTTTTACTTTCTTTACAGGATGCGCAGAAATACCCCCCCACACACACAAAAACATACACGCATATTCGTAAGACATTAGCTAGACAAACATCCTATTACCACTAATGATTAGCATTATGTGGAAGATATCTCTAGAAGATATATGTAGGAAACATTTCTGCCACACACTATATCATTTATATCTGCTTTATTTAAAATATTTTTCTCGTTTCTCAATTGTTTTTGCTTTCCTTTCTTGAGAGGCTCTTGAGCCTTCTTTTGGGTGGACAAGAAGTAGGCACGACGGGGTAATGGATAGTGGCTCGGATTGAGAAATCGGAGAGCCAAGTTCGAATTTCAGTCGAATCCATTACATTTAATTACGTGCTAATACCCTTGGGAAATGAATGAATCCCATTCTTCTTCCTCCAGCCATGGATAAATAACAGGACAGCCCGGGTTCTATAGCCTTGGATGGCAGCTGGTCTACCGTAGAAAGAAATGGCAACATACTGCTGGAAAAAAAATCTGCCTCGTCAGTCATGTATTGAAAGTTACAAGATCACCTAAGCATGTATCACGCATGACACATAACTGACTGGGAAAGCAGACGGTTAAATAAAAATTGTGCTCAATAATATCAGCCTCTCAAAGTCTCCCATGACAGAAGATATAATAGTGAAAATTAAAGAAATGAAAGAAAAACGTATATAAAATTTAACAGTATCTGTCTATGTTTCTGAGATGAGGGATTATGTACACTATTTACATTATTCGGACTATTGTCCTCTTCTTTGTCCTCAAGGACACATGGCACAGTGGATAAAGGCGTTGGTTAGATCCAATGATAGGACCCAAAGAGTATGAGTTCAATACTCAGTTAAAGTAGTGGAGAAATTGGAGAGGAGAATTAACAGGAGATAATTGATAAGTGACATCCATTAAACATGGCACGTGGAACTAGAACAGTCTAGCCCAGTGAGCGAAATAAAGGGTTCAGTTCGACTTTCCAACCACCAGAATAACGCTGGAGCGTACAACGGCCGAAACGCTGTAATAAATATGGCGACAAAGATATGGACCATAGTCCGAATAATGTAAATAGTGTACATAATACCTCATCTCAGAAATATAGACAGATAATGAAAGGCCGAAACGTTGTAATAAATATGGTGACAAAGTTAGGGACCATAGTCCGAATAATGTAAATAGTCTACATAATACCTCATCTCAGAAATATTGACAGATACTGAAAGGCTGAAATGTTCTAATAAATATGGCGACAAAGATGAGGACAATAGTCCGAATAATGTAAATTGTGTACATAATACTTCATCTCAGAAATATAGACAGATACTGGAAGGCGGGAACGTTGTAATAAATATGGCGACAAAGATAGGGACCATAGTCCGAATAATGTAAATAGTTTACATAATACCTCATCTCAGAAATATAGACAGATACTGAAAGGCGGAAACGTTGTAATAAATATGGTGACAAAGATGAGGACAATAGTCCAAATAATGTAAATAGTGTACATAATACCTCATCTCAGAAATATAGACAGATACTGAAAGGCGGAAACGTTGTAATAAATATGGCGACAAAGATGAGAACAATAGTCCGAATAATGTAAAGTTTTACAGTTTTTCTCTACTTATAAGACACTCCGATGCATTATATGACCCCAAAAACTTTTGAAGGAAGAAAAATTGAAAAAGCTCTCATATACATAGTACTTCGCAATATCGCCAAGTTTAGCCACTGAATAGCATATTTCAGCAGGAGAACCAGGATTAATCTTTAAAAAAATTCATCACATCACTATTTGGAATGTAACAATTCCAAAAAAAAGTTAACTCCTGTCGCCTATCTTCGTTACACAAGATGCAATGTGGTTTTTGAAGATATTTTATGGGAAAAATGCGTCTTTTACGCAGTAAAATATGACCTGATCTTTTCAAGTCAGATTTTACAGAATTAACTTATCCGGTTAAACTTATATCGACTCTACCAGATAATTCTAACCTGGATAGATTCGATAGTAAGATTTCCATTCAATAGGAATAAAAAGGGTAACTCAGATGACGAGGTTCCGATTGATCAACCTTAGACATTTTTTCCGAGTTCTTGAATGTCTTTTCCGAACGAAGTGTGCAGATTCCTTAGGACTTGCTTCACCTGCGGTTTGCAAAATCTCAATATTTGCATAACTCTGTCGTCCAGGTCAAAGGGTGTCTTCAAGAGAAAATTTAACGATTTGGCATGTCCAGACACCAAAAGCTTTATTTTCATAGACAGAACGAATCTTTTTTAGTGCTTCTGGTGCTGAAGAGCTCTTTTTTTATTGTTTCATACAGCCTACGACAGTGATTCCCAAAGTAGACAGTACTGTATGCAGCGGGTGGAAAAATTCAGGTGTGCGATGAGAAAAATTGTGTGACAAGGAGGTGTCGATGGCATCTGAACCATAACATACACGAGACATACACAAATTGTACCCAAAGTGTATCTTGTCTTCGCTTTACAATGTATCCTATTTATATAACAATTATTGTGGGAAATACTCATTTGACTTGCAGTACTAGAACTAAAGAAATCCAGTCGAAGTTTGACTATAGATTTGTGGGGAGAGATTAGGGTTGTGTTTTGGTACGGTAATCCAAAAGAGTTTGGAAACCACAGTGTTAGAATTTTTGGGTGGCAGTGAGCCAACTAAAATGAGCTGACACATTTTCTAGTTCACCAATAGAAGGGTTAACCAATCAGAAGGCTCAAAATATTCAATGCGACGTGTTTAAAGGCGGCCATGTTTTTTCCCGAATATTCACTGACAGCCTTTGATATCGAAGACTGAAGAATTACGGAACAGCTGCTGGTGGTATTGGCGATATAGTCAGATTCAGTAGAGTGTCTGACTCGTGAGTATTAATCTTTAACGTTGTTTAATTGAACAAATAACGTACTGCGCTGTATTCTATATTCATAGACTATGGTGAACATGGTTAACACACAGGGCGACAGTGTCTGATATCTAAATTTATTTTAAAAGAGTAAAATCGATATAAAATTTACCGACTCTGATATTCAGTAATATGTAAAGAACGAAAATAAATTAGAATATAAAAATGAAGTAATCATGGCAAAGATGCGAAAGGACTTCTTTTTTTTAATCAAGACAATAAAGTCACAAATACACAAGGGGTTACTAAGTGTTAGAGAATATGAGAAAAAAAAGAACACTATTAAGGATCGAGAACAATAAAATTACTGGAATTAAGATGATAACGATTGATATAGCTCTTATATTTTTGAAGATCAAAGTTGACTGGGTAAGCAATAAGACAGAAGGAAATTCCACAAGCAGGAAGCGCGATAGAAGAAACTGCTATAGAACTTACGATTACATATAGCGATTTCAACTATAAAATGAAGAAACCTTTCCGCCAATCTAGTATAAATTAAATTAAAATTCATAAAGTCTAGTTACTATAGAGGAAAGTAATATTTATTTTGAAAATAGGGAAATGTGGCACAAGGCCAAGAGGGGGTAGAGGGGAAAGCTGGTCTTCAATATGTCTTATCTAAAACTTAGCTAGCCACAAATACTGACTCAAATATACCACAGTATTCCTTACACCAAAACAACACATTCTTACTTAGCATTTTTACTACAGCTACCATAATACCTCACAGTCTCTATGAAGTTCTAACTAGTTCCCTTGTGTACAATTTGTCTATTGGGGTGGGGAATACAAATAACAACTATATTATAGAGGAAGATTCATTAGAACAATTACCAGGGAAGCGATAGGAAAGTGATTGAAGCCAAGATGTCAGGTTAGAACCAATAATATTACAGATTCTTCTTTGGATTTTATCAAGAATCTCCAAATATATAGCAGGTGTACCAGACCTTATGAGGCAGTAATATTCAAAGCAAAGACGAATGGTAAACTTATAAATATGTAAGATACATTCTGGCGAGAAAATGGTATTGCACGACACAGTGAACCAACTTCTCTAGCTGCAGACCAAATTGTAATGGATTCAAGTAATGGAATTAATATTAAAATTCCACTTCATGCCAGCGAAAAACGTTATTCCAGGCGAAATTTGTCACTCTACAGAAGGTTAGTATCAGACATGCCGATGGAAATTAAAATTGGTTCTCTCAGATAATTAAAAAGAGCAGTTTCACTTTGGAAGCGTTAAAATTAACAAATCATTCATTGCCTCATTTAACAGCAGATTATTCTTTGTATTTTACTCAAGTTACACTTTTTTAAAATCATTTCACCCCAAGTAAGGCAATAAAGCCACTAACAGAAAAGGGATTACGGCGTTTGAGAGGATATGAGGAAAATATACAATTAGAAAGAGAGGTCACTAAAAGAACAAGAATTCGGAAGACAGAAGATAGCGATTGGCATTGGATTTGAATTTTTGAAGATCAAAGTTGATTAGGAGTCAAGGAACTTGAAAAGATTTCCACAAGCGAGAAGTGCGAGAGAAGAAAAAATTACAGAAAAAAAGCACAATGGGTCTATGTTACGGCGGTAGGAAAATCATTAGAGTCCGAGATGTTAGGTCAGGACCAATAATATTGCAGAGTCTTCTTTGAATTTTATCAAGAATCTCCAAATATATAGCAGGAGTACCAGACCTTATGAGGCAGAAATGTTCGAAGTAAAGACGAATGGTAAATTATAAATATGAAAGATACATTCTGACAAGAAAATTGTATGGCACGGCACAGTGAACCAACTTCTCTAGCTGCAGACCAAATTGTAATTACCAGGGAAGCGGTAGGAAAGTGATTGAAGCCGAGATGTTAGGTTATAACCAATAATATTGAAGATTATTATTTGGATTTTATCAAAAATCTCCAAATATATAGCAGGGCTACTAGACCTTATGAGGCAGTAATATTCAAAGCAAAGACGAATGGTAAACTTATAAATATGTAAGATACATTCTGACATGATCCTTTCCTAGAAGCAGATCTAGAAACTGATTCAATATAATCTTTCCAATTTTTTTCATAATTTCCTATGAAATTATCCTGAATCGCTTTTATGGACGCTCCATTTTCTATAAAGGATATTTCTTCATACCATCGCATTGAAATGGCTGTGGTTAAGAAGTTTGATTCTTATTGGGTGCTCTATATTTGTGACCTTGTGCCATATCTAAGTTATGCTTAGTAAATAATTATGTAGCATTATTGTTTCTTTTCTTTTTTTCTTTCCTTTTGCACTCTACCTCGAAATGATGGTTCACTGTAAATACGACATTTTAAAATAAATGAAAGAAGCAGACGACACAAGGATGAGACAGGAAGCAATGAACATTGAAAAAATAGACGAAAATAAATGGTGCTGTAATCGAAATTATTCGGAATAATAATGGCAGAAATAGAAAAGTAAGGGAGGAAAATGACAAAAATAAAAAAAAGTATGGAAGAAGAAAAAAAAAAACTGACGTAAATTATTGAATGTGTGAGTGAGCAAGCGAGTAAATGAATAAAAGAAAATGGAGGAATAGATGAACGAGAGAATGGATGACTGTCTGAATGAATGAAATGAATGAAGTCTAGAAACATACTTTGGCTGTTAAAGTTCAAAGGAGAAATACCAGAAAAGAGGAGAAAATTATAACAAAATAAAGAGTAAAATAAAAATCCAATAAAAATGGCATAAAAATCAAGCTAAGATGAAAAAAAGAAACAAATTAAAAGAAACGATAAAAAAAGACTCAGTCAAACAAAAAAATCAAAAAATTATGAATTAACTAAAATAATGCAGTTTGTTGTTATCCGACCGCAAAGTCAAAGACGATGCGAAGAAGGGGGAGGAGAAGAAAGAGAAACGGGAAGGGTGAGGAGAAAGTGAGAGCGTGAAAGGCGATATATAGAGAGGAATGGTGAATAACGGAAAGAAAAAGAAAGAAAGTTCACATAGTGCAAAGAATGAAAGAATCATTGGAAATTGGAACGAAAAAGAGGATAGAACATCCGCCGCCACCACCCCCACCCCCACAAAAAAGAAAGAACAAAGGAAAGCAACGATATCGAATGAAAATCTGCAAGAGGGTGAATAGAGGGAATAAACATTGGGTAGACAGAGTGAGTGGATTGAACGGAAAAATGCATAGAAAGAAAGAAAGAAAGAAAGAAAGAAAGAAAGAAAGAAAGAAGAGGCAGGAAAAAATAAAGATAGAAGAAAATTAAGGTTTTACAAAGAATCACGCAAAGAAAGAAAGAAAGAAAGAAAGAAAGAAAGAAAGAAAGAAAGAAAAATATAAAAAAATGAAGGTTTTTACAGAGAATCATGCCAAAGAAAGAAAGAGGCAGGAAGAAATAAAGATAGAAGAAAATTAACATTTTACAGAGAGTCACGCAAAGAAAGAAAGAAAGAAAGAAAGAAAGAAAGAAAAGAAAGAAAGAAAGAAAGAAAGAAAGAAAGAAAAGAAAAGAAAAGAAAAGAAAAAAAGACAGAAAAAGAAAATATAGACTAACCAGGAAATAAATATGGGGAAAAAAATGAAAGTTTTCCAGAGAATCCTATCAAAGAAATAAAGAAAGATACAAAAGAAAGAAAGGAAGAAAAAACAAAGAAAAGAAAGTCAAAAAAAGAAAGAAAGATGGAAGAAAGAAAGGAAGAAAAAGAAAGAAAAGAAAAATCAGAAAAAAAAAGAAAGAAGGAAGAAAGAAAGAAAGGAAGAAAAAGAAAGAAAAGAAAAATCAGAAAAAGAAAGAAAGAAGGAAGAAAGAAGGAAGGAAGAAAGAAAGAAAGAAAGAAAGAAAGAAAGAAAGAAAGAAAGAAAAGAAAAATCAGAAAAAGAAAGAAAGAAAGAAGAACAAAAGACAGGTAGAAAAACGAAAGAAAAGAAAAATCAGAAAAAGAAAGAAAGAAGGAAGAAAGAAAGAAAGAAAGAAAGGAAGAAAAAGAAAGAAAAGAAAAATCAGAAAAAGAAAGAAAGAAGGAAGAAAGAAAGAAAGAAAGAAAGGAAGGAAGAAAAAGAAAGAAAAGTCAGAAAAAGAAAGAAAGAATGAAGAGAGAAAGGAAGAAAAAGAAAAGTCAGAAAAAGAAAGAAAGAAGGAAGAAAGAAATGAAGAAAAAGAAAGAAAAGAAAAATCAGAAAAAGAAAGAAAGAAGGAAGAAAGAAAGGAAGAAAAAGAAAGAAAAGTCAGAAAAAGAAAGAAGGAAGAAAGAAAGGAAGAAAAAGAAAGAAAAGTCAGAAAAAGAAAGAAAGAAGGAAGAAAGAAAGGAAGAAAAAGAAAGAAAAGTCAGAAAAAGAAAGAAGGAAGAAAGAAAGGAAGAAAAAGAAAGAAAAGAAAAATCAGAAAAAGAAAGAAAGAAGGAAGAAAGAAAGGAAGAAAAAGAAAGAAATGAAAAGTCAGAAAAAGAAAGAAAATACAGACAAATAGAAATAAAGATAGAAAAAAAGAACGTTTTGAAAAGAATCACTTCAAAGAAAGAAAGTAAAAAAAGGCAAAAATTGAACAATAATCTTTTGAACGAAAGAAAGAAAATGTAAAAGAAGAAGAAAAAACATAGGAATGAAGAATACAGGAACAAACCAAAGAGAAGACAGAGAAATAAAATAAGGAAGAACCGAAGAAGAGTGATCGAGTGAATGATTGAGTGAAAGGCGAATAACCTCGTGGATAACACCCCTTCGGCCTAATTGAATGTATGACGATAGGCTGATGAATCCGATCAAGAAAATAGGTCATCCCGATGCAGGGCAAAGGTTCCCAGTATTAAGCCTCGTCATTTGAGACAACGTCTGAAAAAATCTTTTTTTTCCCTTAAAATATAAAAGAAAAGAAATCAAAAGAAATAAAATAATTTTTTTTTTTCAAAGTTGAAAGTAGTCCGGAGGTGGAAGAGAGTATTAGTGGGAAAGTGGGGTAGGGGGTGATACTGGTTCTAGTGAAACAAGAGAGGAGGAGGAGAAGGCGTGGCGTAGGAGAGCTTCAGCTGAACAAGACATTAGGCCGAACAGAGCAAAAAGTGAAATAAAGGCAGGGCATAAAAGGAAAAGAAAAAAAATGAAAAATAAAAATTAATAAAAAAAAAATATCAAAATAAAAAGAAGGACCGGAGGGAGATGTGTAATAGGAAGTGGAATAAAAGAGAAGGGAAAGTAAAAGAAAAAGGACAGAGAAAGCGAAAGAAATTTACTCAAAAAATGATAAGAACAAAAAAAAAAAAAAATTCAAGAAAACAAAATGGACGACAAAAACAGCAGTGTATGAAAATGGCCGCCATGATGGACAGGAATTAAACAGAAATTGTGAAAATGAAGAAAAGAAAAACTGGAATATTTTCTAATGCTTTTTATTTTAATATTTTTGTATGATAGTTTCCTTTCAGTGTGTATGTGGTAGGGGGTTAACATTCTCATTTTTTTAAAACTGCTTTTAACATTAGCTTTAGATATTTTAAGAAGTATCTTTAAAGGGAAAAGACACAAAAACTCTCTCGTTGGTATTGTGTTTCAAACCTTTCTTTTAACAATAATAAAACCCCTTAAGTATATGGGGTGGTTCTCCTCTGATTAATTTTAAAATCTTAAATCTCTGCCATTTTTTTTCACTATAAAGGACTAAGCTTTTAATTTCCTTGACCTGTTTTAACTGTTCTGTACGTGTTTTTTTTTGTTTTATATTTCAAGATTTTTTCGAATGAAAAATTAATTCATGATATTTTGATAAATTCGACCGAAGACGGAGAAGTAAAAATCTTTAGGAATGATAAGTATCGTAAAATGAATGAATGAATAAGAATTTAAAATGAGAAAGATGAAAAGAAAGAAAGAAAGTTTAGCGATCCTAGCAAAAAGAACGAGTAAAAGTAAAGAAAGAAAAAAGTAGGCGAGGAAGGCAGAGAGAAAAGAAGAAAGAATGAACTTCATAGAGAGATATATATATAATGTGTATTTGAAAATAAATAAATGAATAAGAAAACAAAATGAATGAGGAAGGAAGAAATTTTGAAGAAAAGGAGAATGAAAAATAGTGGTAATATCAAAATTAACCAATGAATAAGAGGATGAATAAGTAAAAAACAAGAAGAAAGAAAGAAGGAAAGAAAGAAAGAAAGAGAAAGGGAGAAAAATGAAAAAAAGATAGAAAGAAAAAGAGAAAGAAAGATAAAAAATTAAAAAACGAAAGAGAAAAAGGAAGTGAGTTAGGAATAAAAAAGAAAGAGAGGGAGAAATAAATTAAGAATGAAGTATGAAATAAAGAAAGAAAGAAAGAAGACAGAGAGAGGAAGAAAGAGAAAAAGAAAGTGAGAGAGAGAATGAATGAATGAAAAAATGGGAAAGAGATAAAGAAAGAAACAGAGAAATAAAAAGAAAGAAAGAAAGAAAAAGAAAGTAAGAAACTAAGAAAGAAAGAAAGAAAGAAAGAAGTGAGAAATACAGACATAAATAAAGAACGAAAGAAGGCACAGAGAGAAAGAAAGAGAAAAAGAAAGTGAGAGAGAGAGAGAGAGAAAGAATGAGAAAGAGATACAGAAAGAAACAGAGAAATAAAAAGAAAGAAAGAAAGAAAGAAAGAAAGAAAGAAAGAAAGAAAGAAAGAAAAAGAGAAAGAAAGAGATAAAGAAATAAAAGAAAGTGAGTTAGGACGAAAAAAAGAAAAAGAAAGACAGAAAGAAAGAAAAAGGGAGTAAGAAAGAAATTCTTAAAGACAAATTGTATAATAAATAAATAAATAATATTTCGAACGTAAAATCCTAAAAATGAAAAACTGATATTTTGAAAGAAAAGTAACGATCAGGATAAAATGAATGAATAAATAAACGAATGAATGTGAATGAGTAAAGATGAAAAAAAGAAAGAAACTGAAATATCAAAAAAAATAAATAAATAAAAAATAAAAAAATAACAACAACGAACAAAAAATTCCCGGATTATGAAATCAGATATGGTTGTTGTAGGAGTCCGAAGAACATGAAAGCTTTTAAGTCCTTCATTGTGGGCTTCCTTTTTCTCGCAACCGGAGACTCTAACCGAGAAGCGACGTAAGGGAAACGGGAAGCGAGACACTGAGTCCATGATAGAGAGAGAGAGAGAGAGAGAGAGAGAGACAAAAAAGAAAGAAAGACGTTCACATGAGACAGGCGTAAAGCATACGAAGAGACGAGGGTAGGCTCACAGGACGAAGAGGGTTAAATGCTGAGAATAATTTTGTCTTTCTCCCCCCTTTTAGTTCTTGTTTTTTAGCTTCTTGATGGGGAGATGCGTGGAGTGGTTTATTTTTGACGGTGTGCGGGTCCTAGATTCGGCAAGAAAAGTGAGAATAACAAACGACTGAAAAGAAAATTTGTAGTAGCAACTTCACTTATAGTAGATTGTATAAGAACGCAAGAACACGTAGAGAACATTTTATGGGAACACGTAGAGAACATTTTATGGGAACACGTAGAGAACAGATTTTATAAAAACGTAAGAACACGTACAGCAAATGTTATAAGAACACCAAAACACGAATAGCAGATTTTATAAGAATGCAAGACACCATATAGCAGATAATATAAGGCAAGAATACATACAACAGATTTTATAAGAACCGAAGAACGCGTGTAACAGATTTTATAAGAACGTAAGAACACGTATAGGAGATTATATAAGAACTAAAGAACACGTATAACAGATTTTATAAGAACTCAAGAACACGTTGATCAGATAAAATAAAAACGCAAGATCACATATAGCACATTTTATAAAAACGCAAGAATATGTAGCCAATTTTATAAGGACACTATAACATTGAGGTTTTTGAATTAAGTGTAATTGTTTGCGTATATGCACATAAACACACACATTTACATGACGCACATGAATATACACACCATATGCACCCGTGCACACACATATAAATACATATATATTGACAGGTTTGCTGACTACTCGTTTGCGAAAAGATCCCTCTGCTATGTTGGCTATTAATCCCTGTTCCAGATGCATGCTCAGGCACACTAATGTTTCTTCGACTCCCATAGAGCCAAACTGTTTATATTGCAATTATTGTAACAATCTGACGTGATCAGTGGTTGAACAAGGTCATTAGTAATGGGACCAAGTAAGTGGTTAAAGAAATAAAACAAGTGTTGCAGAGGTAGGATTTGGCACGAGACCAAGCTTAAAGTGGAACAATTCGAGCCCGGAGGCTAGGCCAAAAATTCCCCATAGACCCCGTATAGGACGGGGTCGGGTAGCTGTTTTCCGAGACGAGACTCTGCCCTTTGACATAGCCTCGTCTGGAGATCCTCTCCGCCCGCAGGTAGAGAGTTTGACCAGCACAGTGCGAACAGATTTTGTTCGACTGTTAAAATTTAACAGCCTTTCACCCCCACAAGAGATCTATGTGGCACAAGACTGAATTTACCGTAGGTTCTCCGAGGCCATAGGCTCGGACAAAAATATTCCCTTAGAACCCGCATAAACGGGTTCAGGGCCTGTCTACCTCAATGGACGAAACTTTGCCCTTCGGAAAAGCCTCGTCCGGGATCCTCTCTGCTCGAGGCAGAGAGTTCTATCTGGTCGACTGTTAATATTTAACAGCCCTTTACCCCGATGGATGTATGTGGTCCAAGGCCGAGTTTACCGTGTCTTCTCCGAGCCCGTAGGATCAGCCAAAAATATTCCATTAGAACCCGTATAAACGGGTTCAGGGCCTGTTTACCTTTCCGGACGAAACTTGTGCCCTGCAGCAAAGATTCGTCAGGCGTTCTTTTCCCTCGTCTCTCTTTCCCTCTATTCAATTTGTGAGTATCAGTTTCTCCAGGCCCTCCTTCCTCATTACGTGTCACAGAAACTTCAGCTGCCTCTTCCTGGTGTTAATTATAAGCCTCTATATTGTTTGCAACCTCTCTAAGACCTCATCGTTGCTCACACGCTTGGTCTATGATATCCTTAGCATCCTTCTGTAGAACCACATTTCCGTCGCCTCGAGTCTCTTCGTCATCTTCGAGGAAATCGTCCAACATTCGCTGCCGTAAAGGAGGACAGATGTCACGTAACAGCTGAGTATTCTTTTCTTTGTTACCAAAGAAATCCTCCTGTCTCGTAATACTCTGTCCAGCTTTTGGAATGTGTCCTTGGCCATCCCAATACGTCTACGGATCACAGTGTCGCACTTGCCGTCCTCTGTTAAGACGCTTCCAAGATATTTAAACTTCCGCGTCTGCTTGATTCTAGTGTTCCCAACCTGCAAATCGCATTTCCGGCTCTACCTCTTACTGATGACCATGCATTTTGTTTTCTTGTAGTTTATGCTTAGTCCTTTAGCAAATTGAAAAATAAAGTTTCTGGAATATTTTGACTTTTTACTCTTATTGCGTCTATGGTAAAACCAAATTTTCATTTTAGGATGCAGTGTGTGAGCTTTTTCAAGAAATAAAACAAATTATTGCCTTTTTCGCTATGGTTGAAGAAAATTTCATCGAGGAACATAATGTTGCAAAAAGTCATATCCCTAGTATAAACTCCCTGCTTCCAGACTGGGATCAAATTGTAGTATCTGTTCTCCCCCTCTTTTATAGTATCTATGTTTTTAGATATTTCACGGAAAACGTTTTAAAGATGACTTTTTTTAACAGCTTATCAACCCTTTATTTAAAGCCAGAAAATATTTTTAGATTGTAAGAATTTTTTTTGAGATATTTTTAATATACAATTTCTACTAATTAACCCATAGCTGTTGGGAGAAGCAGTGGATTAATAACTTTCCGAATGGTATTTGCACGTACCTGAATACAACGACCCCGACAGGAATTGGAACTCAGTTGTTCGATTTCCAATTTCAAGCCGTTATCCATTACACCAGCTGCACATTCCAGGTTACAGTACCCGCTATACCCAAACAGTCGCCCATCTAGGTACTGATCAAGCTCGAAGTTGCTTAACTTCAGTGATCTTAAGAGGACCGATGTTTCAATGTGATGAGCCCACACAATAATGAGAGGGGGTTGATTGAAACTAATTTTTGGAGGTTTTTTACATAGTACATTTGAGAGTTTGATTGGGAAGATTAGCAATGAAGGATTTTCGGCTCCTCGTGTGCTTTCTCTTGAGAACCGGAAAAAAAACATTCCACCATCTTCAGTATTTCTTTTTTTACCGGAAA
The DNA here is from genome assembly GCA_903632075.3 of Acanthosepion pharaonis. NCBI lineage: Eukaryota > Metazoa > Mollusca > Cephalopoda > Sepiida > Sepiidae > Acanthosepion > Acanthosepion pharaonis. Next base: position 152,684 of record CAHIKZ030003794.1, read on the forward strand.
ATACTAGAAAATGGAAGGACCATCATAGCAGATGTTTATTGCCAGCAACTTGATTGGATAAGTGAAACATTATAGTGGGCTATGATAAGCCTGGGAAAGGTGTGAATCCTCTTTCTTCTCCCTATGGGTAAATAGCAGGACCGACTAGGTTCTATAGTCTTGGATGGCAATTGGCCTAGGAGAAGGAAAACTCTGAATTCAAACCTGCTCTTAGATGAGGGTGAATGGAGTCTCTCTGAGCCTTGGTTGGCAATCCATTTAGTGATGGTGTCACGATAAAAACACCCTTGATAGCCCTAGCGAAGCATCAAAGATTCGGCTATTTGACAAGATTATGAACTACACCAATCAGTATTGGTGAGTTCAATCTCGGCTGAGGCCGCAAGATGATGATGATAAGTTTTTAGTCACTCTCGACTACAGCAATTTTGGCTTGTGTAATAACGTCTCTTCTTTTTTTCAGACAATACCGTGTTAGTATCAAACTACTCTCATCTATGAACAATAGTTGACTTATATTTTGCAATGAAAGTTCGCGGAAGTAAGAAAATTGGTGAATTTCAATGAGGGCAAATAATAGGATGGCATCAGTGTGGCAAGTCAAATAGTGAAATTGCTAGGCTTTTCCAGGTTAATTATCAAACGCTTAATAATATTGTCAAGAAATTTAATGAAGAAAGCCATTGTCTTGTAGAACAACGCACAGGAAGTCCAAGCATCGTGTTTGAGTGAACGAAAAGGACGCTGAAGATGGGAATCATTTGAAACAGCCCTCAGAGCGTCAAAGATGTCACCAACAGCATGGAAATGTGGCCATATGCGGTGAGAAAGTCTCTGAAAGAGCTAGGCTATCAAAGATGAGTTGCAAGAAAGAAGCCCTTGATTTCAGAGGTTAACATGAATAGGCGTATGGACTGGGCGAGAGAATTCGAGAGCAAAGATTATGAATGTTGGCAGTCTGTAATTTGGTCAGATTAAAGTAAATTCTGCCAATATTCGAATTCGAAACAGGTTTATGTTTTGGGAAATTAGAATGAGACCTGGAACACTAAATGTCTGCAGGCGACCATGAAACATGGAGTGATTGGAGAAATGGTGTGGGTCGCTCTCTGGTTTGGAGGGAAATCTAAGCTAATTCTTGTTGACGAGTGGTTGAATGGTCCAAAATACTGTTAAATCTTAGAGAAAGAACTACTCCCACTATTTGAAACCAATCAGATTGACAAGAATGTCTGCCATTTTCAAGAATATGGAGCGTGAGAAAAGTAGCAAAGGCCTGGAAGGAATCGCAAGGAACCAAGTCACTGCCATGGGTAGCCCAAAGTCTTGGCATGAACCCAATAGAGCACGTTTGGGAGCACCTTGACCGAAGACTTCGAGAGCGTGCAACCAAAATCACGCCAGTGGCAACCCTTAAAGAAACATTGTTAAAGGAGTGGATCAGACAATTGTTGATAATTTGATCAAATCCATGAAAAATAGAATACAAGCAAACTAGCAAATGGAGGACCTACTCTATACTAGTTCCAAATACTGTTTATTTATGTTGAGTTGGGATTACGTAATTAAATTTTAAAAGTGGATGTAATTTATTTCTCCCGGCTAAAAACTTTTCCCAGGCCACTGTATATCATGTGTTCAACAGAAAACAGAAAAGGCATTATTATCTGGTATGACATATCGTAACCCATCAGTAAGATGGCTTACGACATGTCGGTCGTAAATCGATCTGGTCATAATTAATAATTTGGCAATTTTTTATCTTTCTACAAAAATATATCTTAGTCTGTTCATATCTATCTGTCTATCTATCTATCTCAGTCTGTTCTTTATATATCTCAGTATATTTCTTTTCTCTTCTTTATTTCGATCGATCTATCTATCTATCTATCTATCTATCTATCTATCTATCTATCTATCTATCTATCTATCTATCTCAGTCTTTTCATTATCTATCTATCTATTTATCTGTTGCTGGTCATTTATATCTATCTATCTATCTCAGTCTTTTCATTATCTATCTATCTATCTATCTATCTATCTATCTATCTGTTGCTGGTCATTTATATCTATCTATCTATCTATCTATCTATCTATCTATCTATCTATCTATCTCAGTCTTTTCATTATCTATCTATCTATCTATCTATTTATCTGTTGCTGGTCATTTATTTCCATCTTTTCTTTTCATTATCTATCTATCTATCTATCTATCTATCTATCTATCTGTTGCTGGTCATTTTTATATCTATCTATCTATCTATCTATCATCTATCTATCTATCTATCTATCTATCTATCTATCTCAGTCTTTTCATTATCTATCTATCTATCTATCTATCTGTTGCTGGTCATTTATATCTATCTATCTATCTATCTATCTATCTATCTGTCTCATCTCATTATCTATCTATCTATCTATCTATCTATCTATCTGTTGCTGGTCATTTATATCTATCTATCTATCTATCTATCTATCTATCTATCTATCTATCTCAGTCTTTTCATTATCTACCTATCTATCTATCTATCTATTTATCTGTTGCTGGTCATTTATATCTATCTATCTATCTATCTATCTATCTATCTATCTATCTATCTATCTCAGTCTGGTCTTTATATATCTCGGTCTACTTCTTTCTTTCCCTCTTTCTTTATTTATATCTATCTATCTATGTATCTATCTATCTCAGTCTGTTCTTTATATGTCTCGGTCTATTTCTTGCTTTCTATCTATCTAAGTATCTATCTATCTCTCTATCTATTTTATTCTGTTCCTATCATTATTGCATTTTTTCATAATTCTTACGCTTTCTTTCTTGTTCATACCCATCTGCATGGTCTCTCTGCACATTTTTCGGTTTCGTAATTATACGTCCGTCACGTTTAAGTCACACACTGCATAATACAGTGCAGTTGATTTTCTATTTCCTTTCAAATAATAAGAACACAAATGCAAAAAAGCGAAATAACTTTAGCTGCAAAAATGTATACATATTTCAAAGATAAGTTTTTAGCCACCCTTGACTACAGCAACTTTGGCTTGTGTAATAACGTCTCTTAGATTAGAAACCGTCCTCAGAGCGTCAAAGATGTCGCCAACAGCATGGAAATGTTTCGAACAACTTGATTCTTTTTTTTTGTTCTTTTTTTTTGTGGTACCGATTTCTGGTGTGTTCTAAATTGCAACCTTGCATCGTTCAGTTGCGAGTCAAATTTTGTTGAATGTTGAAGTTTTTTCCACAAGTAATTGCTTCAAATATGGACGATGAAAAGTTGAACTTTTGCCATATGACGTTCTCTGAATCTCGGAATGGAGTAAGCGTTGGAACCCCGACAAAAACATTCAAAAGGTTTATTCGGATCGTGCCCCAGTTCTTCTCAAGGTCAAAAAGTAGTTTGGCAGATCTAGTCACAGTGATTTTAACTTAAGTGATCATCCACGCCCCAGGCGACTCTCTGACGTTGATGAAGACTTTTTACTTGCCATCATGAAGAATAAACCTTGTTACTACGTATTAGGACGTTTAGGAAGTAATTCCTTATTTTGCCATTAGGAACTAAACAACCAGAGCAGGTTGAAACTACGTCTAAAATCTAAAGTTTATCATCTCTATCCGATACTGTGTCGTTTATAGTGCATCTCAGAGTTTAATTGGGAAAAATTGCAAAGAAGGAACTTGGTTTATTCACGAGTTTTCACTTCCCCGTTCCGCCATCTGCAGCAGTCTTTTAACAAGGATTTCTAGAAGTTGCAGACATTTATTGCCAGGAACTTGATCGGGTAAACGAAGCATTACATCAAAAATCTCCTGAATTGTTTAATAGCTTTTTTATCCAAAAAGACAATAAAAGGACAGAAAACTCTGCAAAACAAACGCGAGTAAAAATAAGATCGTTAGGATAGGAGAGTTCTTTCGCATTCTTCATACACAGAATTGGTTCCCACAGATTTTCATCCGTTTAGATCAAAAGAACAGTTCGTAAATGGTAGAACACTCAGAAAGAAAGAAGTTGAAAATGAAGGCGAATACATGTTTGATAAATAATATTTAAATAAATCTAATTTTCATTTAATTTTATAGCTTTTCTGATACGACGGGATTACTTTCTGAGCACACAAATATTTTGGAGTTCTTCACTTTATGTAAACTGCGTATTATTGACATTACTAAGTTTTTATTCCGAGTTTATCGATTTATAATGTGTACTCACGAGAAATAGTACCCCCAGATTTTCATGTGCTTTGATAATGAGAGCACTTCATAAGTAGCAGAAAATAAAAAAAAAACAATTTGGAATCAAAAGTTTCGTTTCCTTTTGGTCTGCAGCCATTGAAAGTTTAGATAATTACATTTTTCATGAATATGAGAGTCATTCAAAAAGTCCTAAGTCTCTCCAAAAAGGATTTGGATAAACAAAAGTTTTTCACTATAATTCATATTAACACCAATGAATTGGTCCATCGATGAATTGCAGTCCTTTCACGGAAGAACATGGCGTCTTGGTCCTCCAAAAATTCTTCCTCAGTACATATAACTTTTCTCTCTCTCTCTCTCTCTCTCTCTCTATATATATATATATATATATATATATATATATATATATATTATGAAATGACAAAGTCCGACAATTATTTTAAGACATTTTTATGTTTATATATCTTTTTTTTATAGATACAAATGCTTTGTTTATAATAAACAGTATTAAACAACAATTACCTGCCCTGAATATCCGAGAAATTTTCATAGAAAATATTCGTCCTCCAACAGAAATCGAACCTGTATGCTATACGGATCCGTCATATAGCCTGACGTGCCTTTAACCAATTTGGCCACAGAGGAGCGTTTGGTTAGCAAGGTCGAATTTACTGTATTTAAACTACAATCTTCCATGAATCTCTCACGTACATTCATATCTGCTCATGACGTATCCAAATGTAAACAAATGACGTCACACATTATGAAATGGACAAAGTCTGACAATTATTTTAAGACATTTTTATGTTTATACGTTCTTTTTATAGATAAAATATGTAAGTAAATGCTCTGTTTATAATAAACAGTATTAAACAACATTTACCTGCCTGAATGTCCGAGACATTTTCATAGAAAATATTCGTCTTCCGACAGGAATTCAGGCCGGTGAATGTTGTTTAATTCTGTTTATCATAAACAGAGCATTTACTTCTTCTTCGTCTGTCCATTCCACAAATTCATTCCTTGAAAACTGAACACAGATTTTCGATTGGATTTAAATCAGGAGAGTTTACCAGCCAATCTATAGTACTTTTATTTTCCCACTGGTAAAACTTGCCCGTGTGTTCGTGTAGCGTTACAATTTTCGTACGTCTCCTTGGAGTAACGTCCATTGCAGACAATGATTGTATGACAACTAATCAACAGTAGAGACAATAGTGCTTCTTGCATATCTTCCAGTACACATAACTCGCTACCTTGTTATATCTCTGGGTATATTAATTTATACTAGTTCCTGACGTCCTGAGATAATATGGTCGATAGTTTCATCATATTTTCCGCAGATCCGACATTTCGGCTTCGTTCCATCCTTAATTATGTGACAGTGATAAGATCTGGTTGCGAGGCTTTAATCCAAATAATAATTGCAATAATTAAGCCTTCTTGTCTCACCTTTCAGCTCGGTGCTCCCCAGCCACTGATGTGTTTTCTGTTGGTCTACATCTGCTTCTTTCGTTCTTTTTAGGTATTTGCCATGAAACGCGTTGTCCTCTAAATTTTTTTATTTTTTTCTAATTTCATTTGGCCATATTGATTCCCGTTCTGTTTTATTCGTTTGGCGTAGATGGCATTCGCTTCGTTTTTTGTTGGTAGAGTTTCAGGAACATTAAGCTGTTTCTTGAAGAGTGCATCTTCTTTAGTTGATGGAATGGATTTAGTGTTTTACTATTTGCAAGAGACGATCATTGATTTTTGTAAGCTATTCTACCAATACAATTGTTGTAGTTTTTAAATTTACTTCCAATTGGATTAGACGTCGGCCCCCTAAAGTTCTTGGTGCGTACTGCCTATCAAAATCTGATTTCGGGTGGTGCATCTTCGTTTGGGTAAGCATTTTCCTGGTCTTACCGCCCGATCTTTTAATGCTATTCAACTTCCATTTAATAATGTTCAAGCTGTATGTTACTACGGGTATAGCTAAGATGTTGACAGCCTTTATTTTATTGGCTCCATTAAGTTCACTTTCTTGTATCAAACGCAGTCTCCTATAATATTCTTTGCGGATTTTTTTCTTCATAATTGTTGTATTCCATCTCCATTAATTCCTAAGTATTTGTATGTACGATTTTGGTCTAGTAACTTAATCTTGTTGATATCAACGTCTAAATCTCTATTTTCCTTCTTCTTCTTCTTCTTCTTCTTATTATTATTATTATTATTATTATTATTATTTCATTATTTATTGTCCTCATCTTTGTCGCCATATTTATTACAACGTTTCGGCCCTTCAGTATCTGTCTATATTTTGAGATGAGGTATTATTACTATTTATTATTCGGACTATTGTCCTCATCTTTGTCGCCATATTTATTACAACGTTTCGGTCTTTCGTATCTGTCTATATTTCTGAGATGATCAGTATCATTATTGTCTATATCTTTTCGCCATATTTATTGAGATGTCTATATTTATTAGATGAGGGTATTATATACACTATTTACCTTATTCGGACTATTGTCCTCATCTTTGTCGCCATATTTATTACAACGTTTCGGTCTTTCAGTATCTGTCTATATTTCTGAGATGATGTATTATGAACACTATTTACATTATTCGGTCTATTGTCCTCATCTTTGTCGCCATATTTATTACAACGTTTCGGCCCTTCAGTATCTGTCTATATTTCTGAGATGAGGTATTATATACACTATTTACCTTATTCGGACGATTGTCCTCATCTTTGTCGCCATATTTATTACAACGTTTCGGTCTTTCAGTATCTGTCTATATTTCTGAGATGATGTATTATGTACACTATTTACATTATTCGGTCTATTGTCCTCATCTTTGTCGCCATATTTATTACAACGTTTCGGCCCTTCAGTATCTGTCTATATTTCGGTATTATATACACTATTTACTTATTATTGTCCTCATCATCTTTACAACGTTTCGGCTTTCAGTATCTGTCTATATTTTAGATGATGTTTGTACACTATTTACATTATTCGGCTATTGTCCTCATCTTTTGTCGCCATATTTATTACAACGTTTCGGCCCTTCTTCAGTATCTGTCTATATTTCTGAGATATTATTATACACTATTTACCATTCGGACTATTGTCCTCATCTTTGTCGCCATATTTATTACAGTGTTTCGGCTGTTGTACGCTTCGGCTTTCTTCAGGTGCTTGGGATGTCGATTGAGCCATTTATTTCGCTGGCTGGGGTAATGTCTTCTAGTTCCAGGTGCGATGTCTAATGGATGCCAGTTATCAGTTAACTCCTTTTAATTCCAAGTTCTCTACTGTCTTAACCAGGTACTGAACTCACAACTCTGTGCCATGTGTCCTTAAGGACACATGGCACAGTGGATAACGCGTTGGTTAGATCCAGTGACAGGACCCAAAGAGCTGTGAGTTCAATACCTGGTTAAGTGATAAATATGGTAACAAAGATGAGGACAATAGTCCGAATAATGTAAATAATGTACATAATACCTCATCACAGAAATATAGACAGATACTGAAAGGCCGAAACGTTGTAATAAATATGGTGACAAAGATGAGGACAATAGTCCGAATAATGTAAATAATGTACATAATACCTCATCTCAGAAATATAGACAGATATTATTATTATTATTATTTAACAATGACGTTTCCTTTTCTGCTATTAGAAATCATCTGTTACAAATGTCACCCTCATCATTAAGTTTTTCACTTTCCATGTAAAGCTAAGCTATTTTCTATCCTTTTTTGTCGTACTGAACGCGACGCTATCTGGTTTCCATATGAATTCTCCTAAACATGGCCGCCAATCAATTAAGATCAAAAACTACAAGAGCCATTCCTATTGGAGCATCTCAACAATTATTTACTTTTCATTATTAACTTTGTGTTGTAAGAATGGCCCCCAAGTCTCAATAAGAGGGAAGTTTTCTTGAACATGCAATCAGAGAAAAAAAAACAGTGCAATTTTGGTTATTGCTTGGAAAGAAATCTACATAAGATTGGAGTAGTCCTTTATTACACTTCTTATATTCTACGATTCCTAATCCATTTTTTTTCATTGTTTCTAATATTTCAAATGCTTAAGAGCCACTCCTGGTAAAGGATCAGTATAGGAAGTTGTTGTATGAGAGGTAAGAGTAAAATGTAAGAAGTACAGTTTATGAGGATATGTGGAGAAGATAACGGTTAACCCTAGACTTGAAGACATTAAAATTATAGTGGTCGGGAAAGTATTCCCTTGGGAGTTGGTTCTACGAAGTAGTGGTTCGTAGGAAGGGGTGGCTTGAGTGAAACTTCCTCCTTACCAGTGGAATTCGAAGGGGATGGAGGTGGTTCATCCCAGTTGTGTTTGGGGGGTGTAATTTTGATTGTTAGATCTCGTGGATGTTAGGAATAAAGTTCGCTATAACCTTTTCCATGGAAATCGGAAGACTCTTGTTATGATATCGTTATTTTGTGTCATTCAAGACAAGCGGACTCTGTGAGAAAATACATATTCATCGCGATAGGCGAAAATTTATAATCTGATCAGAGATGATGAAACGTTACGTGTTTGGTTTTTGAGATATTAAACAGTACAAACCATTTTTCTTAATTGAGCTCTTTTGAGCTCGTCCAGAGGAGACATCAACAGTAAGGGTCCGATCATTTCAATTTTTCTTCTTTTCGTTCATTCCTTCTTAGTTTTTTTTCTTTATTTCGTTCGTTCTTTCTCACTTTTTTCTTTCTTTCTTTCTTTCTTTCTTTCATTTATTCGTTTTTTTTCTTTTTTTCTTTCTTTCATTCGTTCTTTTTTACTTTTTCTTTCTTTCGTTCATTCTTCCTTACTTTTTCTTTCTTTCGTTCGTTCCTCCTTAGTTTTTCTTTCTTATTTTCGTTCGTTTTTTCTTTCTTTCATTCTTTCTTTATTACTGTTTCTTTCTTCCGTTCGTTCTTTCTGATTTTTTCTTTCTTTCCTTCGCTTTTTTCTTACTTTTTCTTTCTTTCGTCCATTCTTCCTTACTTTTTCTTTCTTTCATTTGTTTCTCCTTACTTTTTCTGTCTTACTTTCGTTCGTTCTTTGTTGCTTTTTCTTTCTTTCGTTTTTTTCTTTCTTATTTTTCTTTTTTTCGTTCATTCTTCCTTACTTTTTTCTTTCTTTCGTTCGTTCCTCCTTACATTTTCTTTCTTACTTTTGTTCGTTCTTTCTTTCTTTCATTCTTTCTTTGTTACTGTTTCTTTCTTTCGTTCGTTCTTTCTGATTTTTTCTTTCTTACTTTCGTTCATTCTTCCTTACTTTTTCTTTCTTTCTTTCGTTCGTTCCTCTTTACTTGTTTTCTTTCTTTTGTTCGTCTCTTCTTGCTTTTTTCTTTCTTTCGTTCACTAGTTCTTTGGGATTTTTTTTTTCCTTTCTTTAATTCGTTCTTTTATTCTTTCTTCTGATTGTAACAATAAAACCGCGCTTTACTATTAACAATCAACGACATAGAAAACAACAACAACAACAACAATAATAATAATAATAATAATAATTACATAAAATGATCACTGAACTAATGAAAAATCAACCTAATAAAAGAATGCTAATGATAATGATGATGGCAATATTGCCACAAATCCCGAGAGGCCGAAACCGGGCAGTGGACTTGTACCGTGTTTCTGCTCATATAACTATCTATAAGAAAGATGGAAAAAGAGTCATTTTAATTCATTTTTCAATTCATGTACACCTGACACTAAAAGGAGAGGTGACTCTTCGTCGTCATCTACTTCTCTCTCTCTCTCTCTCTCTCTCTTTCGCTCTCCCAGCCTCTCTCATCTATATCTCCTCATACACCTTCCTTTCGTTCGTCTCCTCTTCCCCACTACCTTTTCCTCCTTCCGCTTTCTTCCACCCACCACGCCTCGTACCCCGGCGCCGCCTCCTTCGCCACCCGACTTTCATCTTCGGCAACCAGGTTCGCTTTATATTACAAGTTCTTTTTTTGTTTTTTGTTTTTTATTCCTCCTCCTCCTTCCCCCCCTCCCAATTCCCCAACCATCCCGCTTCCCGTACCATCATCGGCCGCCTGCGTCATCGCCAAGATCTTCACCGGCTCGTCTTTCGCCCGTTCCCTGCGAACCCTGGGTAGAACATCTTCCTCATCTACTCTCATCTCATTTTTACTCGATTTTCCGGGCCTAATTTTCTTACTCGTTCTTTTTCTACCCTTTCTTTCTTTCTTTCTTTCCTTCTTTCTTTCTTTCTTTCTTTCTTTCTTTCTTTCTTTACTCTCCTCTCCTCTCCTCGATTCTTTCTTTCTTTCCCCCATCCGCGTTTTCTGCTATATTTATTTATTTCTTATTTTCTTTTTTTTTGTAATATTTCACCCAAGTGTCTTTCTTTCTTTCTTTCTTTCTTTCTTTTTTTTTCTTCTCCTCGATTCTTTCTTTCTTTCTTTTGTCGTAATATTTCACCCAACTACGTTCTTTCTTTCTTTCTTTCACCCGCGTTCTCCTGCTATATTTCTTTCTTCCTTTCTTTCTTTCTTTCTTTCTTTCTTTCTTTCTCTTCTCCTCGATTCTTTCTTTCTTTCTTTTGTCGTAATATTTCACCCAACTACGTTCTTTCTTTCTTTCTTTCACCCGCGTTCTCCTGCTATATTTCTTTCTTTCTTTCTTTCTTTCTTTCTTTCTTTCTTTTGTCGTAATATTTCACCCAACTACGTTCCTTCTTTCCTTCTTTCTTTCTTTCTTTCTTTCTTTCTTTCTTTCTTTTGTCGTAATATTTCACCCAACTACGTTCGTTCTTTCTTTCTTTCTTTCTTTCTTTCTTTCTTTCTTTCTTAAAAGCGTTCTCCTGCTATATTTCTTTCTTTCTTTCTTTCTTTCTTTCTTTCTTTCTTTCTTTCTTTCTTTTGTCGTAATATTTCACCCAACTACGTTCCTTCTTTCTTTCTTTCTTTCTTTCTTTCTTTCTTTTGTCGTAATATTTCACCCAACTACGTTCGTTCTTTCTTTCTTTCTTTCTTTCTTTCTTTCTTTCTTTCTTTCTTAAAAGCGTTCTCCTGCTATATTTCTTTCTTTCTTTCTTTCTTTCTTTCTTTCTTTCTTTCTTTCTTTTGTCGTAATATTTCACCCAACTACGTTCATTCATTCTTTCTTTCTTTCTTTCTTTCTTTCTTTCTTTCTTTTGTCGTAATATTTCACCCAACTACGTTCCTTCTTTCTTTCTTTCTTTCTTTCTTTCTTTTGTCGTAATATTTCACCCAACTACGTTCCTTCTTTCTTTCTTTCTTTCTTTCTTTCTTTCTTTCTTTCTTTTGTCGTAATATTTCACCCAACTACGTTCATTCATTCTTTCTTTCTTTCTTTCTTTCTTTCTTTCTTTCTTTTGTCGTAATATTTCACCCAACTACGTTCATTCATTCTTTCTTTCTTTCTTTCTTTTCTTTTTTCTTTTTTTCTTTATCACCGTTCTTCTGACATTTGTTTTCCTTCTTCATATAATATTATCTTTTTCGTTCGCTTCGCATTAATTTGAATAAGGTATGAACCCATCTTCATCTTGTCATGGCAGATTACTAGGGCAGACTGGGCCCTAGTAGTCTTGGTAGGGCAGCTAGTATAGAAAAAGAGGATGGCATTTGGGATAAACCGTGAAAACAAACCAATCAATCAATAATCCGGATTTATCACATTAGTACATTAGGTTAAGTTTCAAATTCCTTGAAGTTTACTCGGAACAACTGAAGAAGGCTGAAGGACTCAGTGGTCGAAACGTTGTAATAGCAACAACATAACAATGCAGTATCTGTGATTTAAATGTCTGAGTTGGTATACGTGTTAATATCAGTGAAGGTGTTGCTTTTTCTCAGGAGAAAAGCTTTATAAAACCGATAGATTTGTGAAGGCTTAGAATTAGGGATTACCCAATCTTAGTAGGTCTCCTTTCAGGGTGTAGGGGATCATAGCTCTCCACGACTTCCTGTCTTTCGTAGCTCTTGATAAATGTACTTTTTTGTTATCTCTCTTAAACCTTCTTCCTCCATTCATTTACCCGAGCTAATTCTTCTATATGCCGTGTCCCTTCAGGTCGTAGGCGGTCATGGCTATCCGCGCCGATAATGATGACTGCGCGGGAAAAGATCGATAAGAAGTCAAGTCTTAAATAGCGAGTAGAGCGTAAAAAAGTTGAGAATGGTGGTGGATCAATCATTAAATTTAGAAACATCTCATGAGTCATTTAATACCAAAATTTAATTTTCTTGGGAGCTTTGAAGTAATAAAAATAGGATATATGTTATTCTGCTTTCACAGTTGAATACATGGTAATCAAAAAGTGCATAACGAGAGATCACAGAGTCAGACATCCCTGGGCTTCTATATCTGGAAGTCATACTATCAAAGAGTGAAATAAATATTTAGTTTTTGAAATAGCCTCTGTTAACTTCGTTGAACATACGCCCTAGCTCCACAAGCTGGTGGTAACTTGAATCATTGTTTTGATAAGACCGGAGTAGAACTACTTGACTCTTAGGTGCATACAATCAAGGAGTTAGGCCCAGGCATCACCAAACCCTGTACGTCATTGATGGTAGATGATATCTAGTTTTTGTGCATATTGTCCAAATCTTGTTACAACATAATTGTCCATCACGCAAAATGTTAAATATCTAAAAAAAATTTTTCCGGGTTTTCAGATAAGACACTTAGCCATCTTGATACAATTTCTCGCAAAAATCACTGAAAACACCTTTGAGATATTCAGTTAAAAAGAAAGCATGTTAAAATAGTTTTCTGTCAGCCCAACTATGCCATCCCAACTGATCAATGGTGAGAGGAAAAATCATTTAGACCTTCAGTAAAGGTACCAACATACATACTCTGATTCCATGAAGAGAACTGTGAATAAGTTTAAAAAAGAGGGAACAGTAAAGAGAAAAACTGGATCAGGATGTCACAACAGTAAGAGGGATCATCATTTTAACTTAAAGCTAAAGTGACCAATTAGACCAATCAGAAAAGATCCAACTCAATCTATAAGACGTTTGTCACTTGAGAGAGGAGTTTCAGCTATGACAGTCAAAAAAAAAAAAAACTCAATGAAAACAGGCTTAAAAATGAAATCTTACATGGAATGTGTGAGGCATATTGTTACTCCAGGGCATAAAGTTAGAAGGTTAGAGAGGGAGAAGATCATCTTGAATAAGTAGGAAAATGATCCTGGAATAATCCTGGTTCCTGTCACTGGATCTAAACAACGCCTTTATCTACAGTGGATAAAGGCGTTGGACCCAAACAGTGTGAGTTCAATATCCAGTTAAGCCAGTGGAAAACTTGGAGAGGGGAATTAACAGGAGATAACTGATGACTGACATCCATTAAAAACATGGCACGTAGAACTAGAACAGTCTACCCCAGTAAGCGAAATAAAGAGTTCAGGTGGACATTTGAACCACCTGAAGAAGGCCGGAGCGTACAACGGTCGAAACGTTGTAATAAATATGGCGACAAAGATGAGAACAATAGTCCGAATAATGTAAATGGTGTACATAGTGCCTCATAAATATAGACAGACAGTGATATACGCCTTTTCAAAGTTCAGCAAAGTATTAAGAAACATAAATATATCGTTAGAAACAAAGGAAAGAGTACTAAACTGTTATGTAATATCATGACAGTTGTTGTGGGTGGGGTGCCGTACACGCGTATATAGATATATAAACCTCTGAGAATTCCAGTAAGCTATATTTAATCATTCTGCTGTTACATCCGGTGTATATATATATATATATATATATATATATATATATATATATATGTGTGTGTGTGTGTGTGTGTGTGTGTGTGTGTGTGTGTGTATAATGTTATAATTTATGAATATGTCCTGAAGATGGTTTATTAGACCGAAATGTCCGACGTTGACATATTAACATTAAAACAGCTTAATTGTATATAAAGTTTTTTTCCGTATATATTTTTCTTCATACTGTCGGATCTATATCCATATATGCTTATATATATATATATATATATATATATATATATATATATATATATATATATATATATATATATATATAGTCAAACCTAGTAAAGCCAGACAAACCTACTCAGGTTTCACCGAAGCGGATCGTCAGGGAAAGTTGTTTACTCGTGTCGGAGTTTTTTCTCTGGGTTTTGAACCTGTATCTGTGGGATTTTTTCGACAGACTTTCATGTTTCTAGCTCTTTCTTTTTTAAAACCTTTTTTTTTTTTCAAGATTGATTTGATTATTGGCAAATCAAAATTCGAAGTTTTTTCGAGACGTGTATAGTTACCTATATATATATATATATATATATATATATATATATATATATATATATATATATATATATATGTATGTATGTATGTGTGTGTGTGTGGTTGTTCATTGCAGCACGACTACATTGTCCGACACATAGTATTTGAGGTGAGCGCTCACGGATAAAAGCTAACTCCATAAATTAAAGATTTAAATTTCGAAAGTCACTGGTGTCCCTAAACACAGAGTTGACGAAGTCCGATAGAAAGATGGAAAGGTGAAAAAGTTGTATTGATACAAACAAAAAGTCAAAACTGGTCGCCACAAAATATGTCTACGGACAAAAAACGGGAAATCGAATATCAAAAATGACAAACGGACAGACTGTTAAAACGAGAGACAACCCGATAAACAGGTAGCTAGCTAATTTCCCCATCCGCACCACTAGAGACCTCGCGTTATAGAATCCATTGATGTACACGTGAGACTGAACGAGGCTGAATTCGAAAGAAAATGGGTCAGGTTGCATATTTTTAATTTAGTCACGGCTAATTCCTGTCTTGAAATGAGCATCTTTGTTCTGCTTTTTCTCGGGTTGCATTCCGAACAGGAGACACTAAAATGGTCCCGGGTTAAGAGTGAGGGAAAAACATGGAAGACGAGGTGCAAGGAACGGGTGGGCGACGGGTGTTATTGAGGAGGGGAGGTGACGATGATGCAATCGGAAGATTCCTTTTTAAGACATTCTTTAACTTCGCTACCTCTAACTACTCAAAGACAATGTCCCCGGTGTTACGATGTGAGTAAAATTGTATATGAATCAGAAAAAAGGAATCGAATCGATTGACTTCTTGAAGCTCGAGGAGAAGAAATTAAATTCAAAAAAATAAAAATAAATCAAATAAAAATACCTGGGAGGTTTACAATTGAAAATAGATACCAAAATGGATTTTTTAAAAACAGGAATAGAGATGATGGTTAAAAATGGTGTCGGGTATTTTTCTGTGTAAGTTGCCAGGTATTTGGTCGAGGGTATAAACATGGAGATGTCTTAACGCAAGTTTTGTGGGTGGAGGTGCCGTACACGCGTATATATATATATATATATATATATATATATATATATATATATATATATATATATTTACCAAGTTTAGCGTTACAAGAACAAAAGATGTTGGCCAGGAGAGAAAAGATAACCGTAAAGTGCCAATCTTGATTATTCAATATTTTGTATACTGCTGTTGATATAGGAGATCATGACTCTCCACAACTTCCTTTCCGTTATAGTTTTTAATAAGGTTTTTCTTTTTCTATCCCCACCTGTTCTGCCAGCCATTTACGGAAGCTGGTTAGCTTGGCAATTCACTGTTTTCCTCGTGACTTCAATATGTCACGTGAGTAACAAAGTTTCCAAACCGTCTTTCCTCGTTATGTGCTATAGTAATTTCAAATGTCCCTTTCTGATTCTAATTATAAATGTCATTTTTGTTTCCATTTTCTTCAACACATACTCGCTGATCACATATTCTCTACATGTTATTCTCAGCATCCTTCTGTAGAACCACATTTCTGTTACTTCAAGTCTCTTCTTAATCTGTGAGATTTCCCATCATTCATTGCCATATAAGAGGATCGATATTACATAAGAGTTCAGCACACTTTTCTTTGTTTCTAACAAAATTTTCTCCTTTCTTAATACTTTGCTTAGCTTTTGGAAGGCATCTTTTGTTATGCTTTCGGATTTCGGTGTCACATGTTCCATCCTCTTCCAATTACATAATTGGCCCTGATCTGGTATCTCGTCTGCAGTCGCTCTCTCACAGACGTGCTGTCGCCTCTCTCTGTCTTTTTTACAAATACTTTCATGGTAATTGCTCTGCTGAGCTGCTTTCGCTGTTTCCCAAACTTCATGAATTTAAGCGTTCTACTAGGCTTCCACCTCGCTCACACCCTTTCACTGTCGAAACTGTTAAATGTAGCCGTCTCTTCTACTCCAAGAGCTTCATGTCTCGCACCTCTCGCCTGTTGAACTCCCTCCCCTCTCCCTGTTTTCCTGATATCTATAATCTCCAACAATTCAAATGTAAAGTCAATCGACGTCTCCAGACGCCCTGATCTATCCCCTATCCTTCTCTTCATCCTTTCCTCTATCACTCCTCTTTTCTCCCGCTCCAACTCTCTGTAACCCCTTGCGTGCTAGTGACTTCCCGCATTGCTTGGGAAAAAAGTTATTTAAAGTTAAAAATAAAGTTTAAAAACAATTATTTAAATTGTACTTGTTTCATTTTATTGTATCCAATTTGCAGTTCGAAGAGGATTCTGCTGACATCTATACATTATATCTCCCTACAATTGGTGGTTAGTCCTTTCTTCTCACCTTCCTTTGTTGTAGTCTTTTTCCTGTGTCTTCCATCTGCTTAATGTTTGATATTTATAAATGAAAAACAGTTTCTAGATTTAACCATAAATAATTTCCATCCTGTTGCAAAAATAATTAAAACTCTTACATTTTATTTATTTATATACTACTTTTTATTTGCAATGACTTGTTTTCACTTATCAGGCAGCTCTTCGATATATTTTGAGTAAAATCCCTTAAATATTCAAATAAAAACTTTCCGACGAAAGCTTGTTTCTAGTTTTCATGAAATTAATGAAGCCAAGCAGTACAGACAGTCTGTTAAAATGCGGAGAACCACGGAAAATCACAATAATATCATTCACTAAAATCCTGCTCAGAAGAAATGTCCTGGTCTCAAGAAACATGAAACACATTTCAATCCTGATCACAGTAAACTTAACATGCCCGCAGAAAGAGAACATATACCGATATTCATTTCATCATTACAATGTCGGTCTCCAAACATAAACGATAACGAACCTAGTCATGAGGAAATTAAGAAAGCTATTAAAAAAATGGTGTATAATAATGCATCACTCGACATAGACGCTGAACTTTTGAAAATAGTTTATTTTCTCTCTAAATACAATAACAAGTTTCTAGATTCAGAAATCTCATCCTAAAAAGGCATTATCACGCATTAATAAGTTATGGAAAAAGAAAGTTAGTCGTCAAAACCCTAACACAGAGAGATATCGTAATTGGATCCGTCATGATATTAACTAAGTTCTCATTGTTTTATGAACTCGCCACGACCCAGTGTGGTCTTCTGTCTGGTAAGGAATACAATGTTGGCATATATGTCATCCAACAACTCCAAGAAATTGCTTAGCTCTAAGAAGAAATTGTATACCTACTGACGACCTCACAGCAGCATATGACCACATCAACAGAAACTCAGTCTTTTCATCCATTAGAACCCACTTTCCAAATTCTAAATCGACTGAATGTATCGATCTAATAGAGGGATGGTATCGATCTACAGAATCTTACATGTCCGTCGACGACCCCAAAATAAAATACCTGATCAGGGGTACAAGGGAAAAATTACGGCATCAGTCTATTTGATGTTTTCCTAGACTATATGACCTGTGTATTTACAAACACAGATGGGATGAGATGAGCACTGACCAGTTACGCATTCTATATACAACTCAAATGAATTTATCAACGGTCCTAATTTCAGTTCTGAGGCCAACGCACTGAAAATGAAGCGGGAATGTGAATGACAGTGAACAGACAATCAGCATTCTCTATCATGAGTTTCAAGAAATAGAACTCAAGATAAACATAATGGCACATGGCATGACTATGTTTTTTATAACTGATCCATAGTATTTAAAATGTTTACTATTTACTAATTTCATAACTTCAATGATTCTGATATATTCAGAGTATGTGCCATGAGTTCTTTTGCGCCAATCCCAGATCAGATTTGTTTTGGATAGGTTCATCTACACTATTTACATTATTCGGGCCATTGTCCTCATCTTTGTTGCCATATTTATTACAACGTTTCGGCCTTTCAGTATCTGTCTATATTTCTGAGATGAGGTATTATGTACACTATTTACATTATTCGGACTATTGTCCTCATCTTTGTCGCCATATTTATTACAACGTTTCCGCCTTTCAGTATTTGTCTATATTTCTGAGATGAGGTATTATGTACACTATTTACATTATTCGAACTATTGTCCTCATCTTTGTCGCCATATTTATTACAGAGATTAATCTACATTTTTATAAATTTTTTGATGAGGGCAAAATTTAATCGTAAAATGTTTTTTTCCATTTTGCCATAATAAAATCTTTAATAAAAAAAAAAATTGTCTGACTTTTTTTTAAACCATGTATAATAATGTTTTTCTTATTTAAAGTACAAAACAACTAATTTGGGGGTTAAATTAAAAAAAAATATCAGTGTTTTCCTCAGACTTTTGAACTGTAGTGTATAGTAAATCCTGGGAAATCCCAGAAATAACGAAATGACCTTAGTTAACAGAAATATAGACCTACAGAAGGATGCTGAGTATACCATGGATTGAACATATGAATAACGGGGAGATTTTAAGGAAAATTGAAATAAAAAGGACGTCTATAATTAGAATCGTCTTTTATATTTCAATTTCTATTAAAACCTCGTTACTCATATGGGCAGCCATGGCATTCTCAGCTTCCTTCTGTAGAACTACATCTCTATTGAAATAGAATCAGAAAAAGAGGGTTGAATTTCTCGAATGCATAATGAGGAAAGAGGGCTTGGAGAATTTACCCTCACAGTACATATTGGCGGTAACCAGGGCCAGGGGAAAGCTGTGAATAAAATATCTGACGCGTTAACAGAACAATGGGTAGCTGGAATATCAAAAAGACAAAATGTTGTAAGAGCTATAAAGGCCAGGAAATAGTACAAAGTCGTAATCAACCACGTCCTAAAAGGCCATGATGCATAGAATAATAATAATAATAATAATAATAAGATATCACCCTGAAAATAAATAAATACCATCGCAGCTTCTCGCTCAGTCTGACTCTCAAATTGTCTATTCTTAGCCTTCCCTCTGTTTCCTATCGCTCAACGCATCGTCATCTATAACCTTATCATCGGCAACTATTTCCATCTTGATGTGTGGAAACAGCAAGTACTCATGGTCATTTTACGAGTTGTTGAGTTGGCTGTGATCGTCTGTCGAATGTCACACGAGATTTTATAAGATCCGGAAGCTTTTTGCAAGAGAAAAACAGGGGTAAAAAGAAAAAAAAAATATGGGAGAAAGAGAGTGTGTCATGCCAAAATGAAGAACTGTAAAAAATAAATAAATAAATAAATTCAACGAATTTTCGAAAAGAACACCGATAACGGAAAGCTAAAATTGAAAACGAGGACGACTTCCGGTTGTTGATGATGGGAAATTTTTAGTCATAAATTCTTTCGCATATTTTTCATTTCTTTCTTTCTATCGATTTTTCGCTTTTTTTTTTCTTTCGTTTTGTTTAAATCATTTCTTTTGTGTTATTATTTCATTTTCCTTACAATTCTTTTTGGGGTTTTTTTATCATTTCACTCCAAGTAAGGCAATAAATCCACTAAGACGCAAGAGATTATTGAATGTTAGAGAATATAAGAACATTAACATTATTAAGCAGAGAGGACAATAAAAGAACAAGAATTAAGGAGACAAAAGATAACGATTGGATTTGTATTTAAATTTTTGTCAGTAAATATCAGGTTAATCGACCCGATAATGTAGTAACTGTGAAATCAATGAATGTTTTGATTTTATCATTATTATTATTATTATTATTATTATTAAAAAGTATTCTTCAGATATTTTTTTTATCATTTCATCCCCACAAGGCGATAAAGCCACTAAGACACAAAGTGTTACAGAGTGTGAGAGAATATGAGAAAGAAAAACACTATAACGGAAAAGGAACAATAATATAACACGAATTAAGAAGACAGAAGATAACGGTTGACATTGCATTTCAACTTTTTTTAAAAATCAAAATTGACTGGGAAGCAAGAAGCCGGAAGAGAGTTCCACAAGCGAGAAGTGCGAGAGAAGAATTTGTTATCATAGAACTTACGGTTAAACCTAGCCATGCTGCCCATCTATTTCTGAGATGCCAGGTCAGGACCGATAACATTGCAGATTCTTCTTTGCATTTTATCAAGCATCTCTAAATACATGCCAAAAGTACCAGATCAGATGTGGCAATAATATTCGAAGCAAGGACGAATGGTAGACTTATAAATATGTAAGATAGATTCTGGCTAGAAAAATTGTCTAGCATGGCAAAGTGAACATACTTTACTAACAACAGACCTGTTAATTGATTTAACATGATTATTTCATTTCATATCAGCGAAAAACATTTACCCGGGAAGGCACGAGTCACCCTCCTGTTGGTTAGCATCAGCCATGTCGATGGAAGACAGAAAGAAGTCTCTCAGATGATTAAAAGAGAGCAGTTTTGCTATTGAAGCGTTAAAATGAACAAGCCATTTCCTCTCTCATTTTTTGCTTTGGTTTTCCTTTCCTTTTTTTGTAATTTCTTTCGCTTTCAACTCTTTATTTTGTTTATTTAATTTACTTCAATTCGCATTTGTTTTTTTTATTAATTTATACTCATTCCTCGACGCTACACATTCTCCATTGTATTAAAGGAAGAGGCTCAGACAATTTCACGTGTTAATTATATTTGCTTTGTTTTTTTCTCACTTTCTTTTTTTTTCTTATTTATCTCTTCTTTCCTATTCTTTCTTTTTTTGATTTCTCTTCTTTTTCTTCTTGATCTTCTTTCTTTCTTTCTTTCTTTCTTTCTTTCTTCCTTCTTTGTGGATTCTTTTCTTTTTCTCCTTTATCTTTTTCCTTTCTCTCTTCATTCTTTGTCACTTCTCTTCTCTTTCTGTTTTATCTTCTTTCTTTCTTCCTTCTTTGTGACTTCATCTTCTTCATCTTCTTTCTTTCTTTCTTTCTTTCTTTCTTCCTTCTTTGTGACTTCTCTTTTTTTCTTCATTCTTTCTTGTTTTCTTTCTTTCTTCTTAGTGGATTCTTTTCTTTTTCTTCTTTTTCTTCTTTCTTTCTTCCTTCTTTGTGACTTCTCTTCTTTTTCTTCTTTTCCTTCTTTCTTTCTTTCTTCTTTCTTTGTGACTTCTCTTCTTTTTCTTCTTTCGTTCTTTCTTCCTTCTTTGTGACTTCTCTTCTTTTTCTTCTTTCTTTCTTTCTTTTTTTCTTCCTTCTTTGTGACTTCTCTTTTTCTCTTCTTTCTTTCTTGTTTTCTTTCTTCTTTGTGGATTCTTTTCTTTTTCTTCTTTTTCTTCTTTCTTTCTTCCTTCTTTGTGACTTCTCTTCTTTTTCTTCTTTATCTTCTTTCTTTCTTTCTTCCTTCTTTGTGACTTCTCTTCTTTTTCTTCTTTCTTTCTTTCTTCCTTCTTTGTGACTTCTTCTTTTTCTTCTTTCTTTCTTTCTTTCTTCCTTCTTTGTGACTTCTCTTTTTCTCTTCTTTCTTTCTTGTTTTCTATCTTTCTGCTTTGTGGATTCTTTTCTTTTTCTTCTTTTTCTTCTTTCTTTCTTCCTTCTTTGTGACTTCTTTTTCTTCTTTCTTTCTTTCTTCCTTCTTTGTGACTTCTCTTCTTTTTCTTCTTTTTCTTCTTTCTTTCTTTCTTCCTTCTTTGTGACATCTCTTCTTTTTCTTCTTTCTTTCTTTCTTCCTTCTTTGTGACTTCTCTTCTTTTTCTTCTTTCTTTCTTTCTTCCTTCTTTGTGACTTCTTCTTTTTCTTCTTTCTTTCTTTCTTTCTTTCTTCCTTCTTTGTGACTTCTCTTCTTTATCTTCTTTCTTTCTTTCGTTCTTCCTTCTTTGTGACTTCTCTTCTTTTTCTTCTTTCTTTCTTTCTTCCTTCTTTGTGACTTCTCTTCTTTTTCTTCTTTCTTTCTTTCTTCCTTCTTTGTGACTTCTCTTCTTTTTCTTCTTTCTTTCTTTCTTTTTTTCTTCCTTCTTTGTGACTTCTCTTTTTCTCTTCTTTCTTTCTTGTTTTCTTTCTTTCTTCTTTGTGGATTCTTTTCTTTTTCTTCTTTCTTTCTTTCTTCCTTCTTTGTGACTTCTCTTCTTTTTCTTCTTTCTTTCTTTCTTCCTTCTTTGTGACTTCTTCTTTTTCTTCTTTCTTTCTTTCTTTCTTTCTTCCTTCTTTGTGACTTCTCTTCTTTTTCTTCTTTATCTTCTTTCTTTCTTTCTTCCTTCTTAGTGACTTCTCTTCTTTTACTTCTTTCTTTCTTTCTTCCTTCTTTGTGACTTCTTCTTTTTCTTCTTTCTTTCTTTCTTTCTTTCTTCCTTCTTTGTGACTTCTCTTTTTCTCTTCTTTCTTTCTTGTTTTCTTTCTTTCTTCTTTGTGGATTCTTTTCTTTTTCTTCTTTTTCTTCTTTCTTTCTTTCTTCCTTCTTTGTGACTTCTCTTCTTTTTCTTCTTTATCTTCTTTCTTTCTTTCTTCCTTCTTTGTGACTTCTCTTCTTTTTCTTCTTTCTTTCTTTCTTCCTTCGTTGTGACTTCTCTTCTTTTTCTTCTTTTTCTTCTTTCTTTCTTTCTTCCCTCTTTGTGACTTCTCTTCTTTTTCTTCTTTCTTTCTTTCTTACTTCTTTGTGACTTCTTCTTTTTCTTCTTTCTTTCTTTCTTTCTTTCTTTCTTTCTTCCTTCTTTGTGACTTCTCTTCTTTTTCTTCTTTTTCTTCTTTCTTTCTTTCTTCCTTCTTTGTGACTTCTCTTCTTTTTCTTCTTTATCTTCTTTCTTTCTTTCTTTCTTCCTTCTTTGTGACTTCTCTTCTTTTTCTTCTTTTTCTTCTTTCTTTCTTTCTTCCTTCTTTGTGACTTCTCTTCTTTTTCTTCTTTATCTTCTTTCTTTCTTTCGTTCTTCCTTCTTTGTGACTTCTCTTCTTTTACTTCTTTCTTTATTTCTTCCTTCTATGTGACTTCTTCTTTTTCTTCTTTCTTTCTTTCTTTCTTTCTTCCTTCTTTGTGACTTCTCTTCTTTTTCTTCTTTATCTTCTTTCTTTCTTTCTTCCTTCTTTGTGACTTCTCTTCTTTTACTTCTTTCTTTCTTTCTTCCTTCTTTGTGACTTCTTCTTTTTCTTCTTTCTTTCTTTCTTCCTTCTTTGTGACTTCTCTTTTTCTCTTCTTTCTTTCTTGTTTTCTTTCTTTCTTCTTTGTGGATTCTTTTCTTTTTCTTCTTTTTCTTCTTTCTTTCTTTCTTCCTTCTTTGTGACTTCTCTTCTTTTTCTTCTTTATCTTCTTTCTTTCTTTCTTCCTTCTTTGTGACTTCTTTTCTTTTTCTTCTTTCTTTCTTTCTTCCTTTTTTGTGACTTCTCTTCTTTTTCTTCTTTATCTTCTTTCTTTCTTTCTTTCTTCTTTGTGACTTCTTTTCTTTTTCTTCTTTCTTTCTTTCTTCCTTCTTTGTGACTTCTCTTCTTTTTCTTCTTTTTCTTCTTTCTTTCTTTCTTCCTTCTTTGTGACTTCTTTTCTTTTTCTTCTTTCTTTCTTTCTTCCTTCTTTGTGACTTCTCTTCTTTTTCTTCTTTCTTTCTTTTTTCCTTCTTTGTGACTTCTCTTCTTTTCCTTCTTTTTCTTCTTTCTTTCTTTCTTCCTTCGTTGTGACTTCTCTTCTTTTTCTTCTTTATCTTCTTTCTTTCTTTCTTTCTTTCTTCTTTGTGACTTCTTTTCTTTTTCTTCTTTCTTTCTTTCTTCCTTCTTTGTGACTTCTCTTCTTTTTCTTCTTTTTCTTCTTTCTTTCTTTTTTCCTTCTTTGTGACTTCTCTTCTTTTTCTTCTTTCTTTCTTTCTTTCTTCCTTCTTTGTGACTTCTCTTCTTTTTCTTCTTTTTCTTCTTTCTTTCTTTCTTCCTTCTTTGTGACTTCTCTTCTTTTTCTTCTTTCTTTCTTTCTTCCTTCTTTGTGACTTCTCTTCTTTTTCTTCTTTTTTCTTCTTTCTTTCTTTCTTCCTTCTTTGTGACTTCTCTTCTTTTTTTTTTTCTTCTTTCTTTCTTTCTTCCTTCTTTGTGAGTTCTTTTCTTTTTCTTCTTTCTTTCTTTCTTCCTTCTTTGTGACTTCTCTTCTTTTTCTTCTTTTTCTTCTTTCTTTCTTTCTTTCTTCTTTGTGACTTCTCTTCTTTCTTTCTTTCTTTCTTTCTTCTTTCTTTGTGACTTCTCTTCTTTTTCTTCTTTATCTTCTTTCTTTCTTTCTTCCTTTTTTGTGACTTCTCTTCTTTTTCTTCTCTCTTTCTTTCTTCCTTCTTTGAGACTTTTCTTCTTTTTCTTCCTTATCTTCTTTCTTTCTTCCTTCTTTGTGACTTCTCTTCTTTTTCTTCTTTCTTTTCTTTCTTTCGATCTTTCCTTAAGTATTTCTTTGTTAGTTTTTGTGACTTCCCTTCTGTTCGTTATTCCTTCTTTCTTTTTTTCTTTCTTTCTTTCTTTCTTTCTTTCTTTTCCCCCTTTTCTCTTCCTTTTTTCTTGTTTTTTTTTTCTTGCTATTCCTTCTTTGATTCCCCCTCTCTTCTCCTCTCCTCGTTTTATTTCCCTCCGCATTTCTTTCTCTATTTTTTCTTTCATTTTTTTCTTTTCCTTCGATTTGTCTTTTTAAATGTTTTTTAGTCGCCGTCTTCTTTCTTTCTTTTGTTTCCCCCTCCTTTTTACTTTTTGTTTTTGTATCCTTCCTTCATTCATTCTTTCTTTCATTCTTTCATTCTCTCTTTCTTTCATTCTTTCTTTCCCTCCTTGTTTCCTTCTTTCTTTTTTTTATTCATTCTTTCCTTCCTTTTTTCGTCCTTTCCTTCCTTGTTTCTCCCCTTCTTTCATTTATTATTTCCTTCTTTCTTTTCTTATTTATTCTTTACTTTTTTCTTTCTTTTTTTCTTTCTTTCTTTCTTTCTTTCTTTCTTTCTTTCCTTCCTTCCTTACCTCGTTTATTTCTTCTTTCTTTGTTTCCTTTTATTTCTTTCCTTATTTTCTTCCTTTCTTCCTTCCTTCCTTCTGCCTTTTTTCTTTCTTTCTTCCTTCTTCCTTTTTCTTTCCTTCTATCTTTCTTTCTTTACTTCTTGCTTTCTTTCTTTCCTTCTTTCTTTCTTTCTCGTCTTTCTTTCTTTCATTCTTTCTTTCTTAGATTTTCACGTTTATTCTGATTTTATTTTTACTTGCGAAATAAATCAATCACATAAAATCAATTCTGAAATTCCCTTGACTGAAATTTCTCAACTTTGATTTCAAATTCCTCAAATCCGCCCATTCCGAGGTCCAAAAATAAAATCAATCGAAGAAAAAGTCACCATCTTGTAATAAACAACCAAGTCTTTCGCTAGCACGAAGGGAAACAGAATAAATTAATTGAATTAAATTCTACAACTGCTCGTGTTTCTTTCATCCCACATCCGGTAAATTCAATAAGCAATCAATTAGATAAAAATAAATAATTAAACATCTTATAAGCCATGGCAGAATAACAACCTTGGCATCGAAACTGAAGACCCTCTCAGACGTCCTGACTTATCCGTCTAAAGAAATTATGCCACAAAGCAAAGAGGCCCGTACTGGTTTACCTTTACAGTGGTGTCAGTCAAGGTGTTAAGCTGAATTTTTCCTTTTCGATTGGCAAGCGATGAGAATGAATAAATAATGCGATTGGACGAAAATGTCTAATTTGTTAAATAAACAGCCAATCAGAGAACAAGGCTAATGCAATAAAAGACGTGTCTCGTTTGAGTGATAGAAAGGGCGGGAGAATAAGAAAGGATAAGACAGAATACAGAGGCTTATGGCTGTATTTAACGGTGTTGGGTTGATGTTCAATGTTAGGGTGATTATAAATTGATATGGCGGTTATGTGAATGGTGTTTGCAAACGATAGTCATGGTTAGAGTAATGGTGTTTGTGGTGTGATACCCAACTAAAAATAGCGTAATAGCGAGAAACAGTAAAATAGAAAGAGATTATGTATTAGCAGTAAAATGGCGGACTGTTTTCTTTTCTCTCTCTTTAATAACTGATTAGCTATAATGGAATTAGCAGTAATTTTATACTAAAATTTATTCAATATAAGATTCCTGAGATACTGGAGGTTATAGATAAAACAGTAACAATGAAAGATATGTACTGTTACAGCTACCGAGTTTTTTTTTTCTTTTGGGAAAGACAACTCAATTTTACTATATGTATTGATTGCCATTTTGCTATAAAGACCAACAATACATTTTTAAAAAGACCAACAATACATTTTTAAAGCAAAATGTCTTATATAGTAGACATAACAACAATACATTTTATAATAAATTGACCAACGATACATTTTTATAGCAAAATGAAGAACAATTTTTCTTTAAAAATGTATTGTTGGTATTTTTACTATAAAACAACGTTTTTATTTGAGGGACTCACTATTTTCCCTATAGCGGGTATCCTAACAGGTGCTACCACAACGTGTCAGGGTGAACCTGGAAAAAAGCATTTAAGATGTGGTTCTACACCCCTCAAAACCTCTAACCTCCCTATCAGTGGACTTGCTGCCGGATGTAGTCTATCGTCATACCCAGGACACAGAATAAAACAGGTAAGTGTTCAACTGTTAAGTGTTTAGGAGAAACTGTTAATGTGGAACCTCTTTCTATTAAATTTGCTTTATTGTTTGGTTTAGCGTTACATAACGCTACATAAACATATAGACTATTTAATTAAGTAAACCCTGAGTTTGCAGTAAAATATTTAATAGTGTCAGTTGCTGCAAACATTAATACAACAAAGGGATATCAACAATCAATATCTACCTGTGTAGGGATCTTATTAAAGAAACGTTTATTATTATTCTTCTCTGTGTCGGACCCGTCCAGAACATTGGCGATCATTGCTCTCCCCAATTTCCTGTCCTTTGTAGCGATTAATAACTTTTGTCTTTTTGTCGTCACTCCCAAACTCTGCTCCGCCATTCAGTCACTTAAGTTTACCCAATGGTCATGCGTTGTTTTCCTTTGTCCCGTGAGTATCAAAATTTCCAAGCCATCTTTCCTCGTTGTGTGTCTTAGAAACTTAAACTTTCTCTTTCTGATGTTAAATATAAGTGTTATTTTTGTATCCATTTTCTCTAAAACATCGTATGTTTAGTCCTTGGTATTCTCAGCATCCTTCTGTAGAACTATATTTCTGTTGCTTCAAGTCTATTCTTTATCTTTGAGGAGATTTTCCAGCATTCACTGCCATATATGGGCTACCCCATTTGCTGACAACCATGCATTCTGTCTTCTTGTAATTAGGGATTAGTCCTTTCTTCTCACTTTCTTTTACTACCTTCTATAGGAGTTTTTTGTAGTTTTATTTCCGTGTCTGCTATCAATATTGAGTCATCTGAATAAATAAATCCTGGTAGGATTTCAAATTCTCTCAGAATCATTTCACTGTATAGGTTTAATAAGTAAAAGTTATTAGTTGTTGAGAAAAATAGCTGATGTTTCGGTTCGAAGTTAAACGTCGGAAATTCTTAACGTGGGTATATGCATTTCCTGAATAGGGTAATTTAGTCTTCCTTTCCTGTGATAGTACGCATTGTTAAAATATTATAATCGATAAGCAGATGCAGTGTTTTTAATTCGCTTGTTAAAAATATTATACAAATAAAGAGATAAACTTAAATTTAACTATTCAAACGTGTGACGGAATGAAAAAAAATCACATGCATTATACCTTTTCATTATAAAATGTGCAGGTAGGGAAATCGTTAGCGGCTCGGAAATAAAAGACGACAAACCGAGTTCGAATTCCTGTCGAGGTCGTTACATTCACGCAAATGCACATGTAGGGAGTAAAATGTCGATTATATCACTTTGGACAAGATGAATTTACGACGGCCCCAGGGATTGAACTCAGTTTGTTTGGGGCGCCATCAGGAACTGATGTAGACCGCTTGGACACAGCACTTCAGCGACTGGGAGAACAAAGGAATCCATATGGTACCACGAAGGACATAGAAGATAGCATTGGCCTTGCCATTTTCGTCTTTAGAAATATTACAAGTAAGACCGACTGGCTTCTCGCTATTTCAAACTACTTGTTGTATTCAAATGTTATATGATATATTTTCTCTGAAACAAATAGAGACAACTATATATTTTAAGACATTTTTATGTTTATACATTCTTTTTATAGATACAAATATTTAAGTATCTATAAAAAGAATGTATAAACATAAAAAATGTCTTAAAATAATTGTCAGACTTTGTCCATTTCATAATGTGTGACGTCATCTGTTTACATTTGATACGCCATGAGCAGATATGAATGTACGTGAGAGAATCATGGGAAGTTTAAATACAGTAAATTCGACCTTGCTAACCGAATATATATGTATGTATCTAAGGAAAGAATAGTCAGATTTATAATCCAGAGTTCTTTAGCATTTATTTTTTAATACACAGTAGAGAAAATATCATAATATTATTATGTAAAAATATGTATTCATCACGACACAGAGATTGCCATGTTCTGAACCAAAACCTAAACATTGAATTAAACTTAAAATCAAAGATTTTGTTCCATTCTCAAGGGATGTTGAATAACTTTCGAAAACGATTTTTTTTTTCAAATTTGTTTAATCTAGAGTTTAGTTTTTAGTTACGAAACATGGTAATTTCTGAGTCGCGATGAATACATATTTTTGAACAATAATATATATATATATATATATATATATATATATATATATATATATATATATTATTAAATATAACAGACAATGAATGTATATTATGTTTGATCATGAGCCATATATTTCGTATATTTGCTTTAACTTCGGTGAAAATAAAGACAAAAATTGTCCAACATTTGGATATATTTTTAATACGCTGTTCCTTGATCTAAGCTTTCGGTTCACATGGGCCATCTTCAGGGTGGTTATACGGAGATTTAAACAAATATATTCACCATCAAATATGATATTCTGTTATATTGATATAGAAGATATCAGTACACATAGTTATAAATAATTATTGACCGGTTTTATCATTGTGATATTTTTGCATTATATCAAGTATTAAGAATATAGTAACGGTGGTCCGCAAATTGGAGGAGAGAGTTATCAATGATAATGTTCTGACTTCGAATCCGAGGTTATCTCCCTTTAACCCACACTCTGTTTTTTTGTTTTTTTTTTGTTTTGTTTTAAATATACTATTCAGCACATAAAATTTGATGGGGCGTAAATTTTCATTTTGAAAATATGGCCTAGAGAAAAAAAAACCCGTTTGGGAACTACTACCTCAACGTAACCCTCTACCTTGAGTGACCTCCAGGCCTTGTACAGGTCGAACCTTACTGTAAAGAAAAAAAAAACAAAAGCCTACCTGTGCTATCATATTTTTAAACAATCCGAAATATGCGAACATCTATGGCGGCAATCAGGATTGTTTGAAAGCGGCAAAGCCAATGATAACAGAATCAATGTAAAAACGAAGATATCAGTTTGGGTAAGAACGTTCATACGATATTAACAGTGGACAAGATGCCGGACAAAGAGGCGATGATCATAATATAGCTTTTGGTAATGGGACTGATTAGGTGGGGGGCTGTCGTTAGCGTAATGCTTTAATGGTAATGGTAAGAATAGAGAAAGGAAGCGGCGTCTGCAAGTGCCAATCACGATTGCTGATGATTGGATTCAGAGAATGAATTGTGTTTGTGCAAGCCCTTTCCTACTTCACCTGCTGGAATATCCTTCAACGGAAAGTATTGGACATTTAATCAAGTGGGCAGAACTGGTGTGAAGAAAAAAAAAAAAAGACTTCACACAAGCAGAAAGGGACGTGATTTCGTTTGGCGTTTAACATCTGCTTGGCCGTTGCAAGATCCGTCATGGTTTTTTAATACAGTGTTGTCCATCTGTTTTGTACAGTTCGTTTTTTTGTTTTGTTTATGTTGTTCTTTTAGTTTGTTTTTTTTTTTTACATCTCATTCTGATAATAAATATCTATCTAGATAGATAGATAGCTATTCTGTTTGAATATATCTCTTATAGTTCATGACTACTATATCTGTCATACCCTCTCCATCTCTCTCTCTCTCTCTGTGTGTGTGTGTGTGTGAGAGAGAGAGAGAGAGAGAGTCCATTGTCCATATCTCTCTGTTACTCTCTGTTTCTCTCTGGCAGTCCATTATCTATCTATCTATCTATATATATATATATATATATATATATATATATATATATATATATATATATATATTTATATATATATAATTCTGTCCATTATCTATCTATCTATCTATCTATCTATCTATCTATCTATCTATCTATCTATCGCAGTCTCTTCATTATCTATCTCAGTCTGTTCATATCTATCTATCTATCTATCTATCTATCTATCTATCTATGTATCTATCAATCTATCTCTCATTCTGTCCTTCTCTATCTTATATAGTTCATGACTACTATGTCTGTCACTCTCTCTCTCTCTCACTTTCTCTCTCTCTTTCTGTGTGTGTGTGTGTGTGTGTGTGTGTGTGTGCGTGTGTGTGTGATTGTCCATACTTCTCTGTTACTCTGTGTCTCTCCGGCCGTTCATTATCTATCTATCTATCTATCTATCTATCTATCTATCTATCTATCTATCTATCTATCTCTGTTCATTGTCTATCTATCTATCTATCTATCTATCTATCTATCTATCTATCTCTGATTGTTCATGACTACTATGTCTGTCATTCTCTTTCTCTGTGTCGATCTCTATCTATCTCTTTCCCTATCTCGCACTCTGTATGTGTGTGTTTGTATGATTGTCCAATATGGACAATCATACATTTCTGTTACTCTCTGTCTATCACAGGCTGCACAGTATCTATCTATCTATCTATCTATCTACGATTGTCCAAACATGTCTCGCTAGATTAATTACCACGGAGTAGTAATGAATTGCCGACCCGTGAAACTAAGCTGCACTTAGTAGATGGATATTTATTTCCAGTTAGCCATATATATAGAGAGATCTACCTAAATCTACTTACATCTATCTAGAGATAGATAGATTTGAAACAGACCGATATATATATATATATATATATATATATATATATATATATATATATATATACACATATCAGAAATTAATATTTGGGCAATTCCACGGGGTGAAATGGTTAGCAAAGCTTGCCTCGCTAGATCTGTTAAGACTGAATAGTGAGTTTTATACCGTGTAGAACATATAACCTAAGCTTAGAAAATCACTATAACCCAACAGAGATAAACAGACACTTAGATATATATATATATATATATATATATACATATATATATATATATGTATGTATGTATGTATGTATATAGAAAGATAGATAGAGAGAGAGAGAGAAAAAAGAAAGAGAGAGATTAAGTGACTGATATATATATATATATATATATATATATATATAGATAGATAGATGAATATATATATATATATATATATATATATATAGAGAGAGAGAGAGGCCAAGATAGATAGAATGATAGATATAAACAGACCGAGATAGATAGATAGATAGATAGATAGATAGATAGATAGATAGATTGATATCAAAAGACTGTGATAGATAGATAGATAGATAGATAGATAGATAGATAGATAGATAGATAGATAGATAGATAGACTGAAATCAACAGACTGTGATAGATAGATAGATAGATAGATAGATAGATAGATAGATAGAAATCAACAGACTGTGATAGATAGATAGATAGATAGATAGATAGATAGATAGATAGACAGGCAGGCAGGTCGGTGCCGAGCAATGTTACGCGTCTTAAACATGAGTAATATAGTCATTTGAATACACGGTGGACGCACACGCATGACGGCGTCTGCGGCTCTTCACCTGCCGTCCATTTTTCTATGGCAACATAACTTTTGGAGGACACTTGCGACTCTGTTGGACGCATTCGATCACACCTTTTCCCT
>CAHIKZ030003794.1:190000-212500 GCA_903632075.3 Acanthosepion pharaonis
AAAAATGTGGAAAGCTATTTTTGCCTACGAAGAAAAGATTAAAATTAACTGCCAGAAGAAAGAATACATGGTGGTTAGCAAAAAGACGCCTTCCAAAAGCTAAGCAGAGTATTAAGTAAAAGAAAAACATTTTTTTAGAAATAAAGAAAATAGTACTGAACTGTTATGTGATATCTGTCCTCATATATGGTAGTGAATGCTGGATAATCCCCTTAAAGATGAAGAAAAGAATTGAGGTAACAGAAACAAAAGAAATAGTATTGAATTGTTATGTGATATCTGTCCTCATATATGGCAGTGAATGCTGGACAATCCCCTTAAAGATGAAGAAAAGAATTGAGGTAACAGAAAGAAAAGAAATAGTACTAAATTGTTATCTGATATCTGTCCTCCTATATGGCAGTGAATGCTGGACAATCATCTTAAAGATGAAGAAAAGACTTTAAGCAACAGAAATGTTGTTCTACGGAAGGATCCTGAGGATACCATAAACTGAGAATGTGAGCAACGACGAAGTTTTAGAAAAACTGGAACAAAAATTACACTTATACTTAACAAAAGGAAGAGATAGTTTAAATTTCTAGGACAAATAATGGGGAAAGAGGGCTTGAAAAATCTGATACTCACAAGGCAGACTGACGGCAAAACGGAGATAGGGAAACAACGCATAACATACTTAGTGAATTTGAGAAATTGGATAACGGAACAAAGTTTCAGAGGAATAATAGAAAGACAAGATTTATTAAGAGCTACGGAGGACAGGAAATTGTGGCGAGCCATGAGAGGCACGATACATAAAGAAAAAGAAGAAGAAGAAGAAGAAGAATATGTCTTTTAGAACTCAATGCTAAAAGCATATTTCAATATTTTTCTGATTGTATGGAAACTCATGACATGTTCTTAAATACCTCAGCTGATTTAGATTGTCATATGAATGCAATGTACAGTGTCTAAGCCGTTCAGAATGGTTTAAACAGTCAACTGTATACAACAGCTTTCTCAGCTTCAAATAAATGAATCCTTTGGACCTTAAAGAAGGCAACCCTTAATCGGAACATATAAGAATCAGAAACCAACAACTTTACAAAATGAGAAAATGCACATCGCTTGAAGACTTCCAATAGCTGCAAAAACTAAAATGTATAGCACATGTCATTTGAAAGGAAAATAATGTTTTTAATATAATTTATTAATACTATTATAATATATTTAAACTCTCCCAACTTTGGCATTGAACGTTAAGTGTATTTTAATATTTTAGCTTATATTATTATTATTATTACTATTACTATTATTATTATTATTATTATTATTATTATTATTATTATTATTATTATTATTTGATTTCTGCTATGGTCACACTAACCACCAAGTCTACAGGAAGACCTAAGTCAGGTAGTGGTGTGTTGTTATGGCTACATCGTAGACTGTTAAAAGTTGCAATACTTTGACTATGGAAAGAAAAAAAAAAATAATTGTCACTGTTTAAGTACTGACTGAAAATTGTTTAAAATATGGCGTCGTTAGACATTGCTTATTTTCTAGTTAAGAGGATAGGATATGGAGTCATAGGGAGTACTTTTTTTTTACAGTATTGTCTTTTTTCATAATTTGTCAACTGTATACAACAGCTTTCTCAGTTTCAAATAAATGAATCCTTTGGACCTTAAAGAAGGCAGCCCTTGATCGGAACATATAAGAATCAGAAACCAACAACTTTACAAAATGAGAAAATATACATCACTTAAAGACTTCCAATAACTGCAAAAACTAAAATAGATAGCATCCGTCTCTTGAAGGAAAATATCGACGGCAAGAGGGACAGACGAAAGCAACGCATAACATAGTGACCTTGAGTAAATGGTTGGCCGAACATGGTTTAGGAGAAATTGCACAAAGTCAAAATTTGTTAGGAGCTACGGAAGACAGGAAATTGTGGAGAGCCATGAGGAGACACGGTACATTAGGTACTTAGATTTTATATTTATGCTCAGAATGTTATCAGTAAGAGATCTAGAAATGCAGAAAACGTGTATCTCTTTTATAGACTATGCAAAGGCATTCGATAAAGTACACCATAAAGATCTGTTAGAATTACTTAGCAACCTTGACATATTTGGGAAGCATATTAGAATAATGAAGAACCTATGTTGACAGCAAACCTCCCTGCATCCGGAGAGAATAGCAGTTCAGTAGATATACAAAAATAAAAAGGGGTGTAAGACAAGGATGTGTCTTCTCGCCGGATTTGTTCACCTTATACAATGACGCGATTCAGCGAGAAATAGATTTCCTACCAGGATTCATTATTGGCGGCCACAATCTTAACAACATAAGATGGCACAGTGTTGACAGCAGAAAGAAAATTACAAAATCTCCAACGGAAAGTAGTGAAGCAAAGTAAGTAAGTAAACATCAACTGCATGAATACAGTATTCACGGTTGTTAGCAAAAGGATTAGTCCAAAATGCAAATTACACATCAGTGATACCAAAATCAAACAAGTTCCAAAATTTAAATATCTGGAAACTGTTTTAACAGAGGACGGAAAGTGCGACGTTTAGATTCGAAGGTGTATTGCGATAGTCAAAGATGCCTTCCAAAATCTAAGCAGAGTATTAAGAAAAAGAAAACCTTTTTTTTAGAAATAAAGAAATTAGTACAGAACTGTTATGTGATATCTGTCCTCCTATATGGCAGTGAATGCTGTACAATCTCCTCAAAGACGAAGAAAAAAACTTGAGGCAACAAAAAGGAAAACAATTAGTATTGAACTGTTATGTGACATCTCCCCAAACATAAAGAAAAGACTTTGAGCAACAGAAATGTCGGGAGGATCCTGAGAATACCATAGACCAAGCATTACAAGTCAGAGATACCAAAATCAAGTACCAAAATTTAAATATCTGGAGAGTGTTTTAATAGACGATCATAGACTTCCAGTAGCTGCAAAAACTAAAATACATAGCACGTCTCTTAAAGGGAAAATATGGAGTGCAAGAGGGACAAAGGAAAATAACGCATAACATAGTGAGCTTGAGTAAATGGACGGTTTATGAGAAATAGCACAAAGACAAAATTTTTTAGGAGCTAGAAAGGCCAGGAAGGTGAGGAGAGCCATGATCGCCTACGTCCCGAAGGAGAACGGCACATAAAGAAGAAAAAAAATATTTTTGCCGATAAAAATCTTTTGGTAGATTCCAATTTCCAAAGTAATCTACATCTTTTGCGTTTCTTGATTCCTTTAACTTTCATCCGTTTCAAAGATCAATGCACTGTCCAAAAATGTTTGTTTCGCTATAACTCGCTTTATTTTTGGTTCCTCTTGAAGATATAATTTCTTCAAGTCTTCTTCGTTTGCTTCAAGATCTCAACTTATACGTTCCATGATCTTTGCGAGTCACCTTTGATATCTCCAATATGGACGTTTTCTCTCTCAATTTGTTATTTTCCGTTTTTCTGCATCTTTCGGATCCTACCCTTAACCATGTTTCAAAATATATTCTGGGAAAGACGAAAAATATACTTTTTAGTAGATTTCAGAGGCATTAAACTAATATTTGTTTAATCTGCATATACCCTTGTGCAAGTATCTGTCTATACATTAGGTTTATGATACCCAGAAATTCATACACAGATGTCTTCAAGGACGCACAGAACAGTGGATAAAGATGTTAGTTAGATCCAGTAACAGGAGACCCAAAGAGTGTGAGTTCAATACCCGGTTAACGAAATGGAGAACTTGGAGAGGGGAATTAACAAGAGACAATTGACATCCATTAAAGAACAGTCTACCCCAGTGAGTGAAATAAAGGGTTCAGTTCGACATTCCAACTACCCGAAGAAGGCCGGAGCGTACAACGGCCAAAACGTTGTAATAAATATGGCGACAAAGATGAGGACAATAATCCGAATAATGTAAATAGTGTACCCTTGTGCAAATTAATTGAAACAACAGCTTTAGTTTTCTTTCTTTCACCATACAATCAGTTTTAGACCCATTCAAGTGATAGGGCGTAATCAATTGCTATTTTTCCTTAGATTAGGTCATTTGCAGTGGTGTGCAGTAATATGAATCTGTTTTCAGGGCGTATGATGTAAATTGTTTGGCCTTGAAAACTTTTGCGTTGTCCGTTATTGCATCAGATTTTTATCCAACCTGGACACTATTGTCTCGACTGTCGATTAGTTGTCCTACGGCCATTCTCTGCCATGGACGTTCTCCAAGGAAGCGTACGAAAATTGTAACGCTGCACGAAGATACTGGCAAGTCTGACCTGTGAGCAAATCAAATAGAATAAACTGGCGAGGAAACTCTTCAGATTTAAATCCAATCGAGATTCTGCCATCAATCTGCAAGGAAAGACTTCGTGGAATGAGCATGAGTACTGTGCACTGGGTTATGTTTTATTGGAAAAAATGTAAATAATAACGGAATTATTCGGTTTGCTTTAATTAATTTGCACAAGATTGCTGTTTTAATAATAAATCCAGTAACTTTAGTAAAATATTTTGAAACTACTTAAACGTTTAAGTCAAGATTTGTTTTGATGTATAATTTAATCGTTTGAAATTTGAGAAATATTATTCAAAGCAAATTCGAGTTATTGACGTGTATGTGATTTGCATAAAAAACTTGAAATTGGACTGAATATTAGGTCCTAACCATTTCGATTTTCCCTTCTACATTTCTTCTTTCCGTTTCTTTCTTTTGCTTTCTTTCTTCTTCTTTTTTATTTTCTGCTTCCATTCTTACCAACCTCTTTTCTTTTCTTTCTTTTTCTCTATTTCTCCTCCTTCTCTCGTTTCCTCTCTTTTATTTTTCTTTCCTTTTCACTCTTTCTCTTTTATTTTAAGTTTTTTTTTTACCTTAGTTCTTTTCTCTCTTTCATTTCCCCTTACTTTCTTATTATTTATTTATTCAATTCCTTTTTCTCTCTTACTCTCTTTTCTCCAATGTTTCTTTCAATCTGCCTCTTTCCTTTTCTTTCTTTCTTTTCATTTCTTTCTTTCTTTTCTATTTCTACTTTACCCACACTTCTTTCTTTCTTTATTTTCTATTTTTACTTGTTCCCCCTCTTCTTTCTTCCTTCCTTTCTTTATTTCTTTCTTTCTCCCTTTCTTTCTTTCTTTCTTTTCTATATTTACTTTACCCACCCTTCTTTCTTCCTCCCTTTCTTTCTCTCTTTCATTCATTCATTCTTTCTTTCTTTCTTTCTTTCTTTCTTTCTTTTTCTTCATTTCTTTCTTTCTTTTCTATTTCTACTTTACCCACACTTCTTTCTTTCTTTATTTTCTATTTCTACTTGTTCCCCCTCTTCTTTCTTCCTTCCTTTCTTTATTTCTTTCTTTCTCCCTTTTT
This sequence comes from Acanthosepion pharaonis, assembly GCA_903632075.3. Classification (NCBI taxonomy): domain Eukaryota; kingdom Metazoa; phylum Mollusca; class Cephalopoda; order Sepiida; family Sepiidae; genus Acanthosepion; species Acanthosepion pharaonis. The sequence goes on from CAHIKZ030003794.1 coordinate 195,363, forward strand.
TCTTTCTTTCTTTTCTATATTTACTTTACCCACCCTTCTTTTTCTTTCTTTCTTTCTTTCTTTCTTTCTTTCTTTCTTTCTTTCTTTCTATTTCTTCATTTAACCATCCTTTATTTGTTTCTTTGTTTATTTCTTTGTTTCTATTTTTCTTGCTTTCTATCTTTTTTCTTTCTTACCTTTTTTCTGTTTCATTTCTTCTTTCTTTCTTTTTTCCTTTTTTTTTTACATTAAACCGTCTTTCTTTCGAAAGATTTTACGCAAATCCCATAAACTTCAACAATTCGAAAGTGCTTAGAACAATTTTCGTCAAATTTAAAAAGATTAATTTAGAAGACAGGCTTCAATTAATTTTTAGTTATTGATGTTCATGTGATTTGCATAAAGCACTTGAAACGGGACTGAATATTAGGGCCACTAACCATTTCGATTTTCCCTTTTACATTTCTTTTCTTTCTTTTGCTTTCTTTCTTCTTCTTTTTTTTTTCACACGTCCATTCTTACCAACCATTTTTAACAATAAACTAAATCCGTGTCCTAGGTGTGACGATAGACTACATCCGCGTCCTGGGTGTGACGATAAACTACATCCGCCTCCTGGGTAAGACGATAAACTACATCCGTGTCCTGGGTAAGACGATAAACTACATCCGCATCCTGGGTGTGACAGTAAACTATGCCCGCGGCCTGGGTAAGACGATAATCTACGACTGCGTCCTCGGTATGACGATAAATTACGTCTGCGTCCTGGGTAAGACGATAAACTACATCTGTGTCCTGGGTAAGACGATAAACTACGTCCAACAGCAAGGCCTCTGATAAGGAGGTTTTGAGGAGCGTGGAACCACTTCTTAATTTCTGGTGTTCCCAGGTCCACTCTAACCCGGGGTGGTAGCACCTGTTAGGGTCCCAGCTACGGGCAAATAGTTAACCCCGAAACTGAGGTAAAAAGCATTATAAAATATTACCAGCAATAAGTTTTTGAAAAAAAAATTATTGCCAGCAATACATTTTTGAGGAAAAAAATATTAACAGAAATATATTTTTGACAAAACAAAAATATTACCTGCAAAAAACAAAAAAATTAAATTACCCATTGAGGTTGATATGCCCTTAAAACAAACCAAACCAAACCAACGACTTTTATTTTCTCCTTATTCTCTCATTTTCTCTGTTCCTCTCTTTATTTCACTATCCTTTCCCTTTCACCCTTTTCTTTTTTATCATCTTTCATTTTCTTTTACCTTCATTTCCCCTTACTCTATCTATTTCTTTACTTTCTTTTTCTCACTTCGATTTTCTCCTCGGGGTTTACTTTTATATTTACAAACTCTCTATCCTAGATATTTGATTAATTCTTTTAGACCAAGCAAGACAATAAAGTCACTAAGACGCAAGAGCGTTTCTGAGTGTTGGAGAATATGAAAAAGCAATAAAAATCACTATTTAGGAATGAGAACAATAAAAACTTAGGAATTAAATAGACGAAAATGCGAAACTATATATATATATATATATATATATATATATATATATATATATATATATATATATATATATATGTTTAGAGGAAAATTCTGGACTAATAACATTAATCTCCGTGCTTCATTTTTGTATAGTGATTAACAATTAATATATAAGTCTTTTCGCACTGATCACATTGGTATCTTTTCCTTTTTCCTTTGTTTTATTAACCAACTTTTTTTTATATATATATATATATATATATATATATATATATATATATATATATGGTATAAATGACAATTGGAAAAAATCTTCGATTTTGCCGACACGTTACGTCTTCCGACTTTTTCAAGCCAAAAATTAACTATATTGTCGACATGAAAAAAATCCGCTACTATAAAGGTAATTTACATTAACCAGAAAAAAAAGGTTTAGACAGAAGCGTCTGTCTTTTGAAATTTGGATTTTTTTAATGTAACTATAACAACAAAAAACATTTCGATTTTGTGTGTGTGTGTGTGTGTGTGTGTGTGTGTGTGTGTGTGTGTGTGTGTGTGTGTGTGTGTGAGTAATGATCCGTTCGTATATAATCCAAATGAATCCTAATAATATAAAATATTAGAACTGGTCCACAAAGAAAGCACAATGTATTTATTATAACACAATATCTATATATATATATTATATATAGATATTATATATATAATATATATATTTATTATAACATATATATATATATATATATATATATATATATATATATATATATATATATATTAACAGCATGAATGTTTGTTGGGGCTCGCTGTTATTTGTCTCTAGCTCCTTGTGTTGCCTCTAAGAGTTGACTTCAATGTTCACTTTTCTGTTTATATACACACATACATGAGTACAAAATAGACGTCATAAATAAAAATTTGACAAATCCACTAGTCATACATAGAAATAAATTTAACCATAAATTTGATTTTATAAATGCTACACTCATAAAAAAAGAAAATATTTCACTGAGAAGGAAAATACTCGAGAGTGCTGCCATTGAATATTATCCAAATATTAATCTACGCCCAGGTTTTTTCCCAATATCACCTTTACGAACAATCATTACTCTCCCAAGCTAACGTAGAAATAATAAGGATGTTTTACAGAATGCTGACAGTTGTGCTCAGATGGCGTTGGCTTGGTTGGCAATGGTATTGGTTTTGAGAGGTGGGGGTTGAGTTGGTATGGGTGTGGTGTCAGGATTCTGGAAGCCATAATGGCGGCTGAGGGTGTCACTGTCCATATATATATATATATATATATATATATATATACTGGTAACAATTTTATTTTATACATGTTTCTTTTATATAAACTAAGAGAATATTATTGATTGGAATAATAATCCCTAGGCTGAGTTTATTCACACTCATTAAGTGTGTGTAGAATATGCAATATATATGTCAGAAATTTTTAATCAAACAGAAATTTTCCTTTACCTCGCTTGTTTTTGAAAGTTATAAGCAGAAACATCAAATAAGAAGAATCAATTTTCTAGAAAATGTTTTTAAGATAATTAAATCGTTAAATTATTTTTAGTTTTAGTTTTATTTTTCTAAAATCTCATTCAAATTGACTGTAAACCTGAAAAGTCGTAATAGTTACGTTGCGAAACGCGCAAGTTAATTTATATTCTCTCTTTGCTTAAAATACAATGAAAACTGTTATTACACTTCAAAAAGTAAAATAATAATAATAGTCCATGCAAGCATTAAAATATTAGATATTTTCAAAAATTATAGCAAGTCTCGTTAACGAGAAGTTAATGAGAATCTCGAAGGTTTGTTGAAATTAACCTGGCAATGTGATAATCAACATAGGCACGTAGAGATTTAAATAATTTCAAACTGAATTACGATTCAGGAGACTTTCTTAATACAATGGAGGCTCCAGAAATATTGTATTTGACGACAGAAAAAAAGATAGGGATATGAAAAGCTTACAATGTTTCAAGGTCTGTTCAGCTAATATCTTTTGACTGATTTTACGCATGTCATGTTTAAAAATGCTATCAGAAAAACAATGCGAAAAGCACTTTAACGATAATAGAAAAAATTCCTACCTACTGTGTCATATGGTCTCGATTGTGTTAAATGGACGACAAAGTCACTTCCAAAGCTCCTTGCAATCTAGAACCACATCATGAGACTTAAGACTAGGTATTTACAATGTCTCTCCACTAAGACGAGTTGTGACATAAGGTCAATTTTTAAGATGGTGACCCGAGCACGTACACCCGGGCTAGGAACAAATATTGCCCGCAGCCCCCGCAAATGTCGTTTGCGCTGGCCTGGGTTCGAGCACCGATAGCTCTCTCTGGTGCAATCAGTGGGCGCGAACTTGGGCAGCTGTTCCCCAAGGCTGGGCACCTCTCAGTATAATTTTCCTCAGTTACGACTCTGTCCTTTGACGGAGTCGCCCCTGAGTGCACTCTGCCCAAAGACAGAGACGCAACTGAGAGATGATAAATAAACGTGTTACAAACCACTTGAGAGTAGTTTACACACTTAAGACTAACAAACACCTCAGCGACCATATCTCTATCAATGAGCTACTCAACATTACCGAGATTAAGCCAATTACATCAGTTATCGAGTCAAGAGTACTTAAACTGTATGGTCATATCAAATGATCAACTCATAGCGTGAGCAGGCTATAAGGGAAGTTAGACGGTAAGAGAAGCAAAGGTCGGCAGCCAAAGGTCGACAGCCAAAACTTATGGACTCGATTTGACCTTTACACTTTGAACTCGTTGGTAATTGAGAAGAATATCTCATGTTGATGTGCAGTCTGCAACAGGCGGAGTAAGCGCCTGGTGATAATATAAGAATCAAGCTCGCACTTTGCTTTTATCAGTTCTGTTACAGTTTTTTGTGTATATCTATATGTAACTAGTGAGCCAACCCAAATGACTTGACTCACTTTATAGTCCACCAATAGAAGGTTAACCAATCAGAAGACGTAGAATATTCAATCCGTCGTGTATAAAGGCGGCCATTTTGTTTACTCTATCCGAATGTCCAGTCCAGCTTGTCAGGCGAAGAGAAACAGAAGGACGAACTATGCTCTGCCACCTTTTACCAAAATATCCACTGCTAACCTGAACTACGCTTCCCTACTGTCTTCGAAATATTCACTGCTAACCTCTGGATTCTATACTCAAAGACGGCCGTCATCATAAACAACAAGTTCAACCCAAGCAAAGCAATAAAGTGATTGCTAATTCTGAGAGAATGTGAGAAAGACAAAAACACTATTAAGAAAGAACAATAGAAGAAGAGGAATTAAGAAGACAGAAGATTACGATTGACATTGCATTTCATTTTTTAAAGATCAAAGTTGACTGAGAAGCAAGAAGCCGGAAGAGAGTATGTTAGCATAGAACTTACGGTTACATCTAGCCATTTCAAGTGTAAATTGATGAGACCTAGCTGCCAATCTAGTACGACGCTTAAATTCATAAATTCTACGTACCATAGAACAAAGTTCATCATAACAATTATCATGAAAGTATTTATAGATAACGCACAAAGAAAATACATCATGGCAGTTGGAAAATGGCTGAAGCCGAGATGCCAGGTCAGGATCAATGACATTGCAGATTCTATAGTACCTAAACATTAGTTGATCACAAGACAAAAAATCACAATTCTAATAATATCTATGATTCTTCTTTTTATGTGCCGTGTCCTTTTGAGACGTAGGTGATCATAGCTCACCACACTTTCCTATCTTTATAGCTTTACGTAATATTTGTCCGCTTACTATCATTCCCAGTCTGTTTGGGACCCATTTACACAAGTTGTTGCGTTCCATATGTCCTGTAAGTGTTAATTTCCCTTTCCTCTTTATACGCCGCGGAAATTCCGATTGTCTCTTTCTGATTCAAGCCAACAGTGTCTTTATCGCTTCTATATACCGTACAATTTCCTCGGCACTCACAGGCACCGTCCCAGGTATTCTCAGCATCCTTCTGTAGAACAACGTGTCTGTTGCCTAAATTCTTCTTTTCATCTTTGAGAAAACGGTCTCGCATTCGCTGCCATATAGAACGGGTGATATTACATAGCCTTACAACACCCTGGCTGGAAGCAAGATTTTTTTTTAATAATATATTTTCTTCGTCAAGGCTTTCTGTCTATATGCCGGTAGAGGCCAATTTCACAGCTTAAAATCATACAGAGAAAAATAACAGAACAGTGACGCATTCTCTAAACACGAGGACTTATATATAATAAATGCGAATGTCAGTGTGTCACTGTCTCACAATTTTTCAATTAAAGGGACACAACTCTCTATCTTTCAATAGCTTATGTTGCAGAAATATTCACAAGTTTTCATTACTGCGATTGTTTTCGATGATATTTTTTTACGTGATTTTTTTAACAAATTTTTTGTACCATAATTTTGAAATAAATTTGGGAATAATCGAAAATAATTACGAAAGTCAGCGAAAGTCAGCGAAAGTCAGCCCTGAAATAAAAAATGATTGTTTGTAAGAAAAGTAAGGATCTACGTACATTAAATTGTCTTTAAATTAGGTGATAGCAACAGAATTATTGTTGACCTTTTAAATGGTAAACTTAAATATTAATGCAGTAGTTAAATGCAGCGATCAATTTTGAGTTCTTCTGTAGTTTATTGTTGCCTATCGCAAACGACAGCAGTATGCCTCGCAAAAAGAAATATCTGCTAACGGAAGACCAGATTGCAATCAAAAGAGACAAGGCTGCAGCGAGGAAAAGAAAGTCCCATGCAAATGAAAACCCAGATCAAACGGCAGCTAAGAGAACTTCCAATGCTGAGAATATACAACAATTTTGGGACTCTCAAATTCGTGAACAAGACCAAAGACCAATTAAGATCACACCGCGGAAGCCAGGTTAAATGCCGCCTAATTGGACAGCTTTTAATATAGTTCTAAATATAACTTTCATGTCAATATAAAAAAAAAACTCATATAAAAAAAAAAACTTATAAAATGGAAATTTTTTCATTGAAATCATTTTTCTTATGAACTCTCTTCCGGAATCTTCCTTCCCAGTCAAATTTGATCTTCACAAATTGAAATTTGTCTTCTAAATTCCTGCCTTTTGTTCTTCTCTCTCTTCAATAGTGTTGTTTTTTTTTTTTTTTTTTTTTCACTCATATTCTCTAACATTCAGCAACTCTTTACAGCTTAGTAACTTTATTGTCAGACCGGGTTCTATAGCATTGGATGGCAACTGGTCTACCGCAGAAAGAAATGGCAACCTACTGCTGGAAAAAGAAAAATCTTCCTCGTCAGTCATGTATCGAAAGATACATGATCGCCTAAGCATGTCTCAAGCATGGCGCATAACTGACTGACTTTCCCGTCGAATCCATTACATTCACTTACATGCTAATACCCTTGACATAGGTATGAATCCTCTTCTTCTCCTCCCAGCTATGGGTAAATAGCAGGGCAGACTGGATTGTATAGCCTTGGATGGTAACTGGTCTACCGCAGAAAGAAATGGCAACCTACTGCGGAAACAGAAAAATCTGCCTCGTCAGTCATGTATGACGCACGGAACATAAGTGACTGACTGATTTTCCAGTCGAGTCTATTTCATTCACTTCTTGCTTGTCAAATTTGATCTTTGCAAGTTACACGAAAGGAAAAAGGATTCGACCATGGCCGGGATCATCGAGTCAGTTCGAAAGATCATTTCCTTAACTGTATAGAATGTGTTTCGCCAGGGATACATACACTTTCGAAATCAGGTTTTTTTTTTGGTGGGGGGGGTCTAATAGACCGGTGATGACCCAAGATTATCCACGGTGCGATGGGTAAATTGTCGACATTTCATTTTTTTTTTATTTTCGTGGATGTGCGTTGTTTGTTTTTTCGTCTGTCGACTGCACAGTGTAGTAGGGTCAGTTGGGCACTTGGAAACGGCTTCCTGTATTGCTTGGCATTCGCATCGGAAGATCCAGTACGAACATTTCAGTGTGTTTTTGATGTTCCCATTTGGATTAAATAGTAGGAGAATATCTGAAAGATTTTTACTCGCAAAAAATTGTTAATGAAGTTTTCACTCAAAAAAAAAAAAAAAAAAAAATTCTAATAATCCAAAATATGCTGCGGTTTAAAATAACATACAATGGGTTGATAAACCGTCAAAAACAAATCATAAAGTTGCAATATCCTCCTTATGAATATACGTGGATTGTCAGCGTAATAAAATTCAATGAGGAAGAATAAATGCATTTTGTGACGATATTCGCTTTTCGTACATTACTGGGTCTGTCTACCTCTGTCTGCCTGGCTCTCTCCATTTTACCTCTCTCAAAAAGTTGTTTGCAATGACAGGTCAGTAAGGAGACGAGAAAGAAAGAAAGAAAGAAAGAAAGAAAGAAAGAAAGAAAAAGGAGAGAAAGAATGAAAAAAATACAGAGAGATAAAAAGAGAGATAGAAAGGGAGAGAGAAAGAAAGAAAGTGAGACTGAAAGAGAGAAGGAGAAAGAGAGAGAAAGAAATAGAGAGAGAAGGAAATAACGAATGAAAGAAAGAGAGGGGGAGAGAGAGTGAAAAGAAAGAAAGAAAGAAAGAAAGAAAGAAAGAAAGAAGGGAGACAGAGAAAGAAAGAAACTATCAAAGAGAGAGGGAGACAGAGAAAGAAAGATTTAAAGAAAGAAGACAAAAGAAAGAAAGAAAGAAAGAAAGAAAGAAAGAAAGAAAGAAAGAAAGAAAGAAGACAGAGAAAGAAATTATCAAAGAGAGAGGGAGACAGAGAAAGAAAGATTTAAAGAAAGAAGACAAAAGTAAGAAAGAAAGAAAGAAAGAAAGAAAGAAAGAAAGAAAGAAAGAAAGAAAGAAAGAAAGAAAGAAAGAAAGAAACTATCAAAGAGAGAGGGAGACAGAGAAAGAAAGATTTAAAGAAAGAAAACAAAAGTAAGAGATAAAGAAAGAAAGAAAGAAAGAAAGAAAGAAAGAAAGAAAGAAAGAAAGAAAGAAAGAAAGAAAGAAAGAAAGAAAGAAAGGGAGACAGACAGGGAGACAGAGAAAGACACAAACAATCAAAGAAAGAAAGAAAGAAAGAAAGAAAGAAAGAAAGAAAGAAAGAAAAGGAGGGAGGGAGGGAGAGCGAGAAGGAGAGAAAGAAAGATTGAATGAGAGAGAGAGTGAAAAGAAAGAAATAACAGTGACAGAATGAAAGAAAGAAAGAAAGAAGAAGGGCGAGGGGTCTTTTACACACGTTTAAGTTGCGCTTCACAAAATCCAACTTGAAAAAAAAATTCATTTTATGTTCTTCCTGTTTCCCGACTTCGTCTCTAAATTTTGTTCCCTTCACCAATCTCTCTTTCTCTCTCTTTCTCTCTTTCTATTTCATTTTATCCATTATGATGTGTAAACCCAAAAGTTGTCTAAACGAACCGATTACACAATTGTTACAATAAAAAAAAACACACAAATGCACACACTTAAAAAGAAAAAGTGATCGTGAAAGTCTGAATGAATGAATACCTTTTGCTGTGGAACTTATCCCCACGTCATACACCCTCTCTATTTCTCTCTGTTATTACTCCTTTCACCTTTACCCACGCTCCCACTAAATAGATAGCGAAAAGGACAATCTCCATTTTTAAAAACTGAGTAGTTGAAAACAATTAGAGAAGATCAAATTCAATGAAATAAATCGTTGTTATATTTTTATCTTTTCTTTCTGTCAGTCTATTTTTTTATTCTTTCCCTTAAGCCATTTTTTTAGCTTTTTTTTTCAAATTTATGTTACGATTGAAAGAAATCACATCACTTCTTTTATTTTTGACCATTTTTCTCATGTGTCAGATTCGTCTTTTCTTTCACTTCCTCACAATTTTTTTTGTTTTTACCACAACGTACGTCCAACTTCTTTCATTATCTTCATTTTGTAATCTGTTTTTTTTTCTTTCTTTATGTTTTACTATCATTTTTTTTTTCTTTCTATCTTAATTTCGATTTTAATTTCACGTTTTCTTCGTTTCTATTTTTTCTTTCTTTACTTTCAAACTATTACTGAAAATATATGGCACGAGGCTAGATTCTTTGAGAACCAGAAGATTGGAAAATCCGAATAATTTTAAGTTCGCTTTCTTTCTTACGAAAAAGAAAACTTCTGGCAAAAGATTTTTAACGCTCACTCGACTTCGCACACTGTTCCATCTCTAGAAACAAAAATAAAATTTATGTAATATTTTCTGTTTATCAGTCGTAACAGTTACAAAAATGAAAGAATAAAATTTTGACAAGACATTGATAATAAAATTAGTATACAAAATATATTTGTTGTCTAACAATAAATAAATGGCGCTATTTTGGATCGCAAGCCACGTAGGACTTAGAAGAAATGGCCAAGGGGATTCAGTCGCAAAGGTTGCCCAAAACGAAACCTTGATAATAATTTCAAAATCACTTGTACGGAGCTAAGATCTTAAATAAACATCTACATATGGTCAGTTGCTCCCGCTGTACGTCTCGAGGTCCTTGACAAAATCCAGAGACGAATATGCAAGATGATAGGTCCTGATCTCGCATCTAGTCTACAATCGCTCTCCCACGGACGTGCTTTGGCCTCCCTCTGTCTCTTCTATAAATATTTTCACGGCAACGCTTCCGACAAGCTACTGTCACTGGTTCCTGGATTTCATGAATTTAAAACGAGCTACCAGGTTGGCATGTCGCCCCCCCCTTTCACTGTCAAAATGATTAAATGTAACCATCTCTTCTTCTCAAACAGCTTCTTCTCCCGCACTTCCCGTCTGTGAAACTCCCTTCCCCTTACTTGTTTCCCCGATGACTATAATCTTCAAATATTCAAATGTAATGTCAACCGACGGCTGACACCATGAGCTTGTTACCCGTCCTCTTCTGTGACCTTTCCTCAAACGCGCCTCTTTGCTAGTGTTCACAATCCTCTGTAACTCCTTGTGTGCTAGTGGCACTCCCGTACGGCTTGGGATGAAAAAAGAATTCAACTAAAATGGCAAAAAGCTTTGGACCAACAACGGATATTATAAACTTCTCACAGTCAAACCAATTCAAGGCGAATGGAAAGAAATGTCCAGAGAAAGACGATATGATGAAGTAACACCAGCTAAACTACACATAGGCCACACATACCTCACCCATCCATACTTGCTGAAGAATGAAGATCAGTCAACCTGTACAACATGCCAAGCATGCAAGCGGTGAAACATATTTTAACTGAATGGATTCACTCAGCCCCTATAAGACACAAATACTACAAGGAAAACATCATGTAAAAACTATTTGAAAATACTGAAAACTCCCTTAAAGAACTGACTCCATCTCTTCTAGTCCCCACTAGCTATGGAGTAAATAATAGGATTTGTATCTGGAAAACGCATTGTTAATGCGATATTCGTCGTAAACAAAATTATTTTTACAATGCCCAAAATATATTCCGGCTTTAACTAATCCACATAAGGATTGATAAGACGTAAAAAAAGAAAGCAATCAATCTTTATTTTCTTTATTCTTCTTCGATTGTCGCGGAATTCCTGTCCACCTTCAGAATAGAGGAAAATACTTGTTGACAACACTAATATGCTACACCATGAAAATAATAAAGAAAATCTTTAAATTCTCAAGACCTCATATATCAAAAGCAACCAACCAACACTGAATAAAATTTATTACGAGTATAATCAGTCAGTTATGTGCCATGCGTGATACACGCTTAAGCGATCATGTATCTTTCGATACATGACTGACGAGGCAGATTGGTTGGAACTTTCAGAGGGAAATTAAAAGGAGATAACTGATAACTGACATCCATTAAACATGACACGTGAAACTAGAAAAATCTACCCCAGTGAGCGAAATAAAGGGTTCAGTTCGACATTCCAACCACCTGAAGAAGGCCGTAGTGTACAACGGCCGAAACGTTGTAATAAATATGGCGACAAAGATGAGGAGAATAGTCAGAATAATGTAAATAATGAACAAAGTTAATTCTATATTATTTAAACAAGGTTCCTTATTTGACTACAGGATAACAATTAATACAATCAACAAAAAATGCAAATTCCTTACTACAAACAAGATGCAGTTAGAAATGGCAAATTATTTAATGAGGCACTTGTTTCTACTTATTATTTGATAAACTTCTTCACATAAGGTGAAATATTTGACAATGACAGGAACGAAACATCATCCAGGTGATCATCACCTAATCTTGTTCTTAAGCGACTTTTAGTAGATTTCATTTTTGAAAAAAAGTTGTTCCCAATTATATGTACTTCCAAATAATGACGCCATCATTTTCGTATTATTTTATAGGCTTTTTTTTTTATTTTCTGCTTTTTTTAAAAAGATTTTCCGTTGTGTGTGCGCGCGCGTGCGTGTGTGTGTGTGTGTGTGTGTGTGTGTGTGTGTGTGTGTGTGTGTGTGTGTGTGTGTGTGTGATATTAAATATAAATATCGAAAACGGCGGAAGGACAATAATTTATGTTTACCAAACTAAGATGCTCTGCTTGTATTTTGAGTTTTGAGTCATCGTATCTTACTCGGTAACGCCCTCTTTACTTCCTGCAATCCTAACAGGCCTAGGACTCTTATCTAGACCAGGGGGTCGGCAAACTTTTACAGAGAGCGGGCCAGACAGCTATGCAGTGTCTCGGAGGAGGGCCACGATATCAAATGTAAATTTTCAAGATCTCAGACCGCTCCATCCAGAAAGTTACCAGGGTCTGGAGAATTGAAGAAAAAACGACGAAGTTAACGTTGTATTATTTAAACAAGGTTCCTTATTTTACTGCAGGAATTACATGATAACAACTGACACAATCACTAAAAATTGCAAATTCCTTACTACAAACCAAATGCAGTTTGAAATGGTAAATTATTTAAGGAAACATTTGCTTCTGTTTATTGTTTGATAACTTCTCTACAATCGAGGGTGGGTATATTTGACGATGAACGAAACATCATCCGGGTGGTCATAACCTAATCTTGTTCTTAAGCGATTTTTAGTAGATTTCATTTTTGAAAAAAGTTGTTCCCAAGCATATATACTTCCAAATAATGACGCCATCACTTTCGCTTTATTCAATAGGCTTTTCTATTTTCCGCTTGGCAAAACATATTTCTTGTAAAAGTCAGCAGTGGATTCGGTATTAAATTTTGATTTACAAAATTCGTCGCATTGTAAGTTAATTAAATCCAACTGATATTTTCTGCTACTTGCTCCAAAAATTAATTAGATAATTAGTGTCTAAGGTTTTAAGTTGGCGGGACAGGCAGAAATCTTTCGCGGGCCAGATGTGGCCTCGGGCTGGGGATTGCTGACCCTTGCTCTAGTCGGCCGTTTGATACACGTTTTATATATATGGTTTACCGTAACATCAAACATGATGGAATATTAAGGTAATTTTAAATTTACATTGCACTATATGAACTATCAAATATTTACCTGTATTTTCTTGTTCAATATATATCCTGAATTAAGTTGTTCGCAATATAATACCCAATTCTACAATCAAATTTTATTCCTGAATTAATACATTAAAAAAGTGTTTAAATCAATCAAACTAGGAACCCTGGAGGAATCCAGAAGATCTATACAATTCTGGCATCAAATTAAAGTTTATTTATGCCTTTACGATAAAACTCTAAAAACTCTTAGAAATCTTTGAATTCAATTACTGCCTCTTTGCAATGGAATGTATTTTGGCTTAAATAATTGTTAAGGTGCTTGAATAAGCGGTAGTCAGTGGGCGAGAGAACAAGCGAATATGGTAGATGTGGCAAAATCTCTTCTGTCATCCTGGCAACGTGTGACCAATAATTGTTATGAAGCAGAACCAGTGCAGATCGCATTTTGCTTAACTGAACGCGCATTCCAACCAGCTGCTGGATGTAAAGGTCAGCAGTGATGCTCTGGTTAGAATCCAGGAATCTGTAATGGATAAACCTAACGAAGTTGCTCGGCCGGACCCTGTACACATTGACTCCATATTGTTGAAACTATATCTTAGTTTTATTTTACATTGCTGGTCGCAACAAAAATTCTCAAACGTTACCTAGACATATATTTTCATTGTCAGAAAAATTAAATTACACGATTTCATTACTTTGATGAGTTATGGATTTTTGCATGGCTAATTTCCATATGTTAATGTAAATTCTGAAAAAAATGTATGAAAAATTTAACTTTTTATGACATTTGAGATACATTTTACTAGTTGGAATTTTTAAGTTTTGTTGGTTTTTTTTTTTGGTTTTTTTTTTGGCTTGTATTTTTGGTGGGGGGTACTTTTTATTTTATTTTTTTATTTTTTTTATTTTTTTGTGGGGAAGGGTTGCTATAACCCGGGAGTTTTTACAAGCTTATTAAAAATATTTGTGAAATTAACTTTCTTTTTCCTACACATAATTATTTTTTTAAATGCCCGCCTCTCTAAGACAAATTTCTATTTTAATGAGAAAGTGCTTCGAGCATTCACAGGAAATTTGTTATTGTTTATGGAAAGACAACCTTTTTGACTTGTCCTTCAACCATACAGGTGCGTCTCTTTTTTATTTTAATGTAAACTAATGTTAACCTCCTTCACTCTATTGTAAACCGGATCTATGTGTACCTTTTTGATTCATCTGTAAACTTGACCAATGACACCTTTTTATGCTCTCCTTTAAACCGGACCTATGTCTGCCATTTTGTAACTAAAACCTGACTAGTGTATACTTTTTCAACTCTAGTATAAACCGGACCGATGTCTAAGCTTTTGATTCACATCTAAAATCAGTCACATGTTTACATTTTGGCTCGAACAAAAAAAACGGACTAATTTCTACCTTTTTGACTCGTGTAAAAAGTGGACGGTGGAATAATGGATAGCGGCTCTGATTGAAGAATCGGAGAGCAGAGTTCGAATTCCGGTCGAATCCATTACATTCATTTACGTGCTAACACCCTTGGAAAAACGTATGAATCCTCTTCTTCTTCTTCCCCAGCTCTGGGTAAATAGCAGGACAGACCGGGTTCTATAGCATTGGATGGCAACTGGTCTACCGAAGAAAGAAATGGCAACCTACTGTGGGGAAAAAAATCTGCCTCATCAGTCATGAATCAAAAGATACATGATCGCCTAAGTGTGTATCATGTATAGCACATAACTGACTGATTTTCCAGTCGAATCCATTACTTTCAATTTGAGTGCAATACTAGGATTGCAAAATGCGCAATCTTTTTGAGGACATTGAAAAAATGACAAAGGCTCTGACTGGGGTGCTGGGCACCTTCATATTTGTTGAATTAAACGGGGCCTTCTGGAAACGCAACAACACAGACATTGAAGTCAGAGTACCCTACATTGAAGGAGATTAGAGATTTGTACTTCTTTGAATCGGAGAGCCGGTTTCAAATTCCAGTAGAATCCATTTACTTACGTGCTAATACCCTTGGGAAAGGTATGAATCCTCTTCTTCTCCCTCCAGCTATGGGTGAATAGCAGGACATACCGGGTTCTATAGCATTGGATGGCAACTGGTCTACCGCAGAAAGAAATGGCAACCTACTGCGGGGAAAAATCTGCCTCATCAGTCATGTATCGAAAGATACATGATCGCCTAAGCGTGTATCACGCGTTGGCACATAACTGACTGAAAAGTGGATCTCTATGTGCCTTTTTATGCTACTGTAAACCAGACCGATGTCTACCGTTTTTTTCTACTCTAGTGTAAACCGAACCTATGTCTACCATTTTTCTCTAATTTAAACCGAACGTATGTCTAACATTTTTCATCTAGTTTAAACCGAACCTATGTCTACCATTTTTACTCTAGTTTAATCCGGATCTGTGTCTACCAATTTTTTTCATCTAGTGTAAACCTGACCAATTTCTACTTTTTTTTTTTAATCTAGTATCCAAGGGAATCATGTGTACCAGTTTTATTCTGCTGTAAAACGTGCCTAGGTTTACCATTTTTACTCCAGTGTAAACCGGCTGTGTCAACCTTTTTTACTCGTCTTGTAAACTGAACATATGCGTACCTTTTTATTCTACTATGAACCAGATCGATATATCTCTTTTTTACTTTAGTATAAACCAGACCTATGTGTACCTTTTAAATCACTATCCTTAAAACAGACCTGTGCCTAAATTTTTCATTCTAGTGTTAAACCGTACCTCAGTCTACCCATCTTAATTCTTTTTTCCTATAAATGTTTTTCGACATTAAATAAACCAACATAGTTTGCTATGTCGTTAAATCAACTGATTTAACCTATTAAATCTGTTTTAATTTGTGACAGGCATGTCCAAATCCGGTCCGGGGGTCAATTACGGCTCGCGGTGAAATTTCATATGCCCCCCCCCAAACCTCTGTCATAGAATGTATCACTTACGGCCCGCCTGTATTGTCAATCAGTGTATGTAAATTTCATGTTTTAACAAAAGATAGCAGCAGCACTGTGTGGCCGCCCTCTAGCGGTCTGACTCCGACCATGGCCTTTTCCAGCCAATTTCTATAATCACTACCTTTGAACCAGACAACTGCCATTGAACCAGATCGAAGTATCTGTAGTCCAGATCGAAGTATCACCCTTCGCATTAGTGCAGGCAAGTTTATTTGTTTTGGTCATCTGGGATGAATAAATTCTAAAATCTTAGTGAATTAAAGTTGTTTTGTGTTGGTCAAAATCAGTTATAAATCTATTTGGACACTTGGACTTGTGTCATTTTATTTTTCCTGCTTCTTAATAAGATGAATGTTGGTGTTATGTTCCTATTCATAGATTTTTAACTTAAAAGTTGACAGACAGCATTAATCACCAATAATATGTAATATCTAAGATTAACCCTTGATATAGCTTGCTGCTCCCCATCGTCTTACTGCCCTCTAATATTGTCAATCAATCAGAGTATGTAAAGTACACACATAAGAAATAAAATGACATGTTTTACTAAAAGATGGCAACAGCACTATGTGGCCGCCCTCTGACGGTCTGACCCCGACCGTGACCTTTTCCAGCCAATTTCTAAAATCACTGCCTTTGAAACAGACCTGGCCTACAGTCCAAATCTAAGTATCACTCTTTGCATTAGTGCAGGCAAGATATTTGTTTTGGTCATCTGAGATGAATAAATTCCAAAATCTTAGTGAATTAAATTTTTGTGTTGGTCAAAATCAGTTATAAATAACTAGCAGTATAGCCCGGCGTTGCCCGGGGATGTAACAGTAAGAGATAGATCAAGTATCGACCATCATAAAATAAAATTGACTATTATTTGGATTATTGTTTAAGGTTGACGGACACGCATGTCTTAATTAGTTTTTTGTTTTGTTTTGTTTTTTTTTTACGAATTGGTCAAACCCAAACTCGAACAAAAACATTGTTTTCAATCGTTATGAGTCTACCGATTGAATAGAATTTTATTATAAACAATTGTCTTGTAAATGGAATTTTTAAAGCATTCTAAATGTAAAAATAAAGAAAAAAGTGTGCAAGACAATAAGAAACACTACCTGCCAAAAAAAAGTGAAGTTTTGTTGAAATCGGTTGAAAAATGTAGGAAACGCGATCCCATATATAAACGAATACACACACACAAACAACCTGGGTTTTATAATAAGTATAACCCGATATGAGTTGTGCCCCTTT
>CAHIKZ030003794.1:217500-250000 GCA_903632075.3 Acanthosepion pharaonis
TGTGTGTAGTGGTATGTTAACAAGAATGGTTCATTTGTAGATGTCTGTTTATTAACATGACCACACGATTTATATTTAACGTAAAATACCACAAAATATGTGATATGTCCCGGAAAGGGATATATTTTTCGAAGTAGCAAAGGGGTTGTTGTCTACTGTAACCGAGTAGGACAATCTAGCAAGTAACCGTAATGGACTGGTCCTCGTCGTAGTGGTAGGCAATAAGCGAAGACAATAGGCGTAGCCAATAGGTGTCGTGTATAGGCGTAGTTCATGTACCTCCACATCAGTCTGTATTTATGGCTGACACCAGCCAATCATATTACTGTAAGGGGAAACTAGACGTATTCATATTCATTACATCAATAAGAAACACAATAAGGAACAAAAACGGTTTTATAACATCGACATTTATATTTATTTTTGTGCAATGATGTACATGCGTAGAGGTTTTGTTGGTGTTATGTCCCTTTGACTGATTTAATTATTTTTCTGAGCTCACAAAATTTGAATTAATTATAAAGCTGAGAAATGCTGAATAAACTGTAGCTTTAGAAAAGTATTTTAAAAAGAAAAATACTTGTTGCTTGTTTGGAAATTCTACGTATGTTTGCAATGTAGTTTGGAAAATTTCGTACGTACGCGCATGCGTGAATATGCTTTTAACGTCAGACCACCCATGGTCGAAACGGGATCCTTTAAGGTTACATCTTCGCAGGAAAAGGGAAGAGAGAAAAGAGACTGAGCAAACTTGTGTCTGCTATTTATAATTAATGTAATCACGTGGTAGGATCAAAAGAACATGGCGGGAAAACTTGACACGCGCTGGAAAAAAATATTTGTACGCGGGTGGATTGCAACAGCCACTTGTGTGTTTATTGACCAATTAGAAGCTGGTGTTTTCTGAAAATCTGTCTGAAACTGAATAAGCTCTGTGATCCACTTTTTGCACAGAAATCGATATTGATATTCGGGCATGATTTAAATATTAAGTAACCAACCAGAAACTGAGGTTTTCTGAAAATTTGTATGAAGCTGGGTAAACTCTTGATCCACTTTTTGCACAGATTTATACAAAATTCAACATTGATAAGAAAGTGGTAGCGGGATGCTAAAAATGTATGCAAATATAAAAGTGAGGTCAATACCGAACGGCAACAGTCATTTTCATAACTTTAGTTTCACCAATGCCAGCCTCATCAAAAAAGAAAATAAACCTTTAAAAAGAAAATATTATGAAAATACATTTATAGCAATATTACCAACTATTAACAGACGCTTAAAAAACTACATTACATCTCCATTTTTCTACAGATTCATTAATCATGAATCTTCCGAATACATAAAAATTTTGTAACTACCAGCGTCTCTCGTTTCGTGCGCATGTGTAGACGTGTCAACATCAACAAAGCCCAGTTCGATGAAATCCTAACGGAGGAAACGCATCACAAAAACTTTTATCCAATTTATCATACTATTTTCCTAAATGCTATTTGTTGATATATGAAATCATGCAAGAATATATATCGTTATATCATATTATTATATTCATCTTTATCAACTATTAACACACTTAAAAAACTACATTACGTCACCATTATTCTACAGATCCATTATTCATGACTCTTAACTTATCTCTTCCGAATACATAAAAATCAATATATATACAAAATACGCACGAGATATACTCCAATGAAAAAATATTCAAAATATCCTGCAGTGTCTCATTAAACTTCACTTACTTTAAAATCAAGATTTTTTTCTTACACTTATTTGAATATTATCTGTTTTTTCCTTACACGTGACACGTATCCAATCAAAACATCCTACTGCATCTTACTAACTTTTACGCACTTTAGCGTCGAGAATGTTTGTCACACATATTTGAATATTGTCTGTTACTTCATTACACGTGACCCGTACCTAAGCAATAAGAAATAGCCAAACACAACATACTTTGGCGGAATTTCAAACGAACGTCGGAGTTATCAATGAGATGTAGTGTGTCTAGGTCTCTCACCAAGGGACAAGGCAAAGGTATCAATATATATATATATATATATATATATATATATATACATATATATTTCAATAAAGGTGCAATTAATTTACAAATTCATGAATTATTCATACAAAAAAACAAATACAAAGGTTAATGATTTAATTTTCTCGCCAATTAAATCATTAACCTTTGTATTTGTTTTTGTATGAATAATTCATGAATATATATATATATATATATATATATATATATATAAATTGTATTCAACAAAGCGTACAATAAAGAACATATACGAAAAAGAAGCATGCAATGAGTCAGACGAAAGTAGTCTCACGTTGACTATAAAAGTTTATCAATGTTCTCTGAAAAGGAAATGAAAGAGTTGTTAGTCTGTTATAAATGTTTTAGACAGTTCTGCCGTGCAAGAGGAAAATTATATAAGGGATAGAATATGTAATTCGAGAGTGAGTGAGAAGATGGGTGCTTGTCTTCGACTGACGTGGATTCCAGTAGCAGTCGAAGTCTCACTAATGTTGGTCGTCTTTTGTTCTGTTTATATAGGTAGCCATAGAATTAGCAATCTGCACGGGAAGAATCATTCTCCACATACAGAGAATCTGATTGGTCGATACTGACCAATCAGTGCCTGAGATTTGGGGAGACTTCTGGGAGCCGGTTCTCCGAAAAGTGCACAAATTTTACTGTATGAAAATATAACGATTTTAAAATTGTCGCTTCATATAGCAGCGTTGCTTTCTATCCAATGAATGAATGCTGTTAAAGATTTGAATATGTAAGGGTGTATGTGTGTGTGTGATGAAGATCGCCTTAATACTATTAATCTGCATCTCTTAGCTTTTTGTCATTTCTATCTTGATCTCTGACGAAGCTTTAATAAAGAGAACAATGTTAGATTAAGAACTGTTTCCTACTTGTTCATTATTCTATCATTTTGTTGGATTACTATCCATACTTGATCTATATTTGATCTTTGATTCATATATATATATATATATATATATATATATATACGCACTATTTCATTAAATACGACAAAGTACTATTTATTACCTTTTTTATACAATTTCTTATGATATTCATATATTGTAAGCTGTATAAGGTCTTTCTTACGCAAGTACTTTCGACTGTTTCATTCAGTCATCTTCAGGCATGGGCATTATTTTTTTTTTTTTGGTAAAATTCAGGTAACATCTGAGACTGAAAAAAATATAATACGAATCGAAATATGTTTTTTTTTTTTTTTGTTTTTTTTTAAAATTTTATTGATAACGGATACAAACTTTTGGACCGTGCAGTTGCAACGCTAAGGTTGAATTCTGAAAATTTAAAAGAATGCATTTTTTAACTAATATGGCAATTTGAGAATTATATGTTGTAGGAGTTTATCAGTCGATAATTAAAGAGACAAAACAAAAAAACGATGATCATAAGATGCACCGAGTGATTAGTAGATTAATGCATCTTTAAAACATTATTAGCGAAGGTATTTCGCCATATATATATATATATATATATATATATATATATATATAGAGAGAGAGAGAGAGAGAGAAAGAGAAAAGAGAGGAGGCACGTTGGATAGCGGCTTGGATTGGGGAGTCGGAGAGCCGAGTTCGAATTCAGTCGAATCCATTACATTCACTTGCGTGCTAATACCCTTGGGAAAGGTGTGAATCCTCTTCTTCTCTCTCCAGCTATGGGTAAATAGCAGGATAGACTGGGTTCTATAGCCTTGGATGGCAATTGGTCTAGGAGAAGGACAACTCTGAACTCAAAACCTGCGGAGGGTCATTTGGGGATCTTGTGGCACTTAGTGCACTAGGTCTCTGTATTCGGCCCTTCAAAACATTTGGATGGTCTTGCACGAAACATTCACCACTATAATCAAATCTCATGTGCTGTTGTCGGGCTGTCGGTTTCCTGGGAACTAATCTGCTTGCCCCTCATACGTCGAATTCGACGGGGGAAAGTCGACTATATATATATATATATATATATATATGTATATAATTATTATTCGAAAATTGTAACAAAAATATATTATAATATCACTCCAAAAATAGCCATTTTGTTTCAACACTTCTGGTGTCTTATCAAGTGATGTTGTTGAATGTAAAATAAATGATTTTAAAAGGTTCAAATCAATCAAACGCCCCTCGTTGGGGGAAACGCCATAAACTGGAATGACCAATCAAAATACAAGTATACGAGAATTCAAAAAACTTGAGAACGAACTTTGGTTATAATAATTAATTAATGCTTTAATTTTGGGGTTAGACTAAAATAGAATTCATTCTAACTAATTAATATTAAATTATACTATAAAATTCAAAATTCCCAATTTTAAATTTTAGATTTAATCTATATTAAGTTTAAAATTATATAATTATTTAAAGAAGAACCTGACAAAAAATATGTTTTTCTATTTATTTTGTTTTTATTGAAATTGCGTTGCAATAAACTTTAAGATCTAATGCTGCTCTGAACTTAGATACATTTGGAATAAAGACTTGGATATATATATATATATATATATATATATATATATATATAACAGGAACGTCATTTTATTAATCAAACCTTTTTTTATGTTATAGACAAATAGCACCTGAGATATCTTTCGGCCAACACTTATTCATAGGTAAAGCGTTGGCACATTATTTATTAGTATAAAGAGGACACATATATTGAAATATTTACTAAAATGGAAGAAGAGTCCGAGCTTGTTTAAAATTAAATTTATTGAAAATATAATTAAAACGTGATTGGGGTGAAAATCTCAGCTCGGAAAGCGTTAATAAAAGGGAAAAATTCTTTAACTTTTAATTATTGAAATTGATTTATTTAAAATATTTAGATTTTTCGCTACACAGTTCTAACCATGTTTCAAAAATGGAAGCTAAAAGCTAAGAACTGTGTAGCGAAAAAAACATATTTTAAATAAATCAATTTATAATATTAATGCTCTGTAAATTTACATTGAGCACTATTTTGTAAAAATAAAAATATGTATAAGAACACCGGATTATATATCTTACTGTTCGTTCTTTTTATTTTATATATATATATATATATATATATATATATATAATTACTAGATTACTCTCGAGCAATTTACTGGCAGAAATTGATATACGTTTATTTTTACGTATATCGGTAGGTAGCATTACAATTATTATTATTATTATTTTATTTAATATATTTTACACACACACACATGTACATATATATATATATATAATGTTCATCAAGCTAACATATTTCTCTTTATTAAAGCTTCATCAGAGAATTTGTTTTTTGTCTTATCATTCGGTCGGCTTCTGTCCATATTAGTTTTATATTCGATCCACACTCACATATCGAGGGTTTCATACCAAAATAAGAACAAAAGTCCATGTTAAAATACGTCCGCAAATTCTTCGTTTTTTTAAGTTATTAAGTTTAAAGAAAGTTTACGGTAGATTACGCTGTGTTGACATGTAGACTAGGTTACATTTGTCATTCGTGATATGATTTTTATATACTGCCGCGCGAATGGTAATGGACGTGAGTCTGTACGTCTGTATCAGATTGCGTTTCCAGACCGAAGGCAGCCGATTCATTCAACCTTTGCTGCTATTTATCGTCGCTTTGCTGAGACAGGATCCGTGGCACCACAAATTATGGATCGTGGAAGACCGAGATCCGCTTGAGTACGAAGAATACATTCTACAGGCTGTCGGGGACAATCCAGGTAGGAACACACGTCAAGGGTCCCTTCTTGTACATCTCATAGTACTACATGGATGCTATTTCAAGAACAGATCCAGTATCAAGGGGAGCAGGGTATTTCGCCCTCTGGCCACTCACCATGGGAAAACATTTACCGATGGGTTATTGCACAAACTGTCAGTCCGTTGATTGTTTCTTCGGTCTAGTTTACTCACCATTTGGAACTTATAGAATAATAAATTTATACGACCAACATTTTGGGGCGGATCGGAAGACCCATTGTACAATACAGGCGAGACACCAGCATTAATTTACGATTAATGTGTAGGCTGGAATTGTAGGTGACTGTCTGGTAGGTGCAAATGTCTTCCCAGCACGTCTTAGGGGAGATGTCTACAGGGACTTTATTTTGAACACACTTCCAGACCTGCTAGAGGATGTACCCCTGCTAAATATGAAGATGTATGCGTTTCATGTATTGGTTTGAGGAACTCGCCCCCAATGTTTTTAAAAATATTTCTGAAACACCATATATATATATAACTATGAACCTAAAGACTGGAGTAAAAATTTTGAGAATTTGATAATTAATTCTTTTTGTTATGTTGTCGTGATCAAACACCATAATAGAAAAAACAAAAACGAATAAGTGGGCGACGCGGGTATAATGATAGTTTTTAGCAATAAGACTTTTCAGTTGATAAGTTCATTTGTCATGATTAATGATGTTTCCATGACCTTTGAATTATTGGTAATTATTTATTTGTTCATTTACAAGCCAAAACACCTAAGGTTTTTCCAGACGAGTATAATTACTTATATTTATATTATTATTAGTATTATATATATATATATAGATATATATATATATATAAAGAAAGAAAGAACAGTAAGATATATAATCCGGTGTTTTTATAGATATTTTTATTTTTACAAAATAGTGCTCAATGTAAATTTACAGAGCATTAATATTATAAATTAATTGATTTAAAATATGGTTTTTCCGCTACACAGTTCTAACCATGTTTCAAAAATGAAAGGTCCGAATTTAATTTTGTAATAAATTAAAGACATAAGTTCCATTTCATCCTCAAACGAATTTTGGAGTAACTTTTAAAATTACTGGGTTTTAAAGACAGCAAAAATCATAATTCCCATATATAAATTAGGAATGGATTTCTCATTTATTAAACGTTGCTTTTAGTGGATAACCCTATTTTAGTAGATGCCCCGTTTATTTATTTAACAGTATATTTATTTATTTACATCTACCGGATATTTTTCTAATAAGATTTCTCGAATATACAGGCCAGTTGATGATAATAAATAAATATACTGTTTCATAAAAAACCGAACGTTTACTCAAATACGGGTATCCAATAAATAACGTTTAATTAATAAAAAAATAAAACATATATATATATATATATATATATATATATATATATATATATATATATATATATATATATTGGACAAAAAATGATAAATATATATATATATATATATATATTGGACAAAAAATGATAAAAATTTAAAATTTCCGACTAACTGGATTTTATATTAAATTTTTTGTTTTATTATTTGAATTAGCTTCCTCGACTAGTTTCGACCAGGTGGCCATCATCAGTTCTTGGTGGGAGTGAATGACTGTCTTTGAAGAAATGAACTTTGCCTGTAATTTTCATTTGTTTTGTTTTTTGGGGTTTTTTTTTTGTTTCTTTATCGTTAATTTTTGCCCTTGTATTGTTCAAAAGTCTCTTTTTAATTTTTTTAAGGCGAGGCATTGTAGCTTTGTGTGTGTTTGATTAAATGAGTCCTAATGTAGCTGTGGTCGAGTAGGTGTAACGCGTGTTTATATATATATATATACATATATATATATATATATATATATATATATATATATATATATATATATATATATCCGATGTAATGAGAACGAAAATAATATATAAATTCTAACGTTCACAGCATTAATTTAAAAGAGGGCTCGATACCAATAGTAGAGCAATAATTATTTATTATAATTTTATCATATAGACAAAAACAGTTTACTCACTACAGAGATGCAACATTTCGGTACATTTCAATTGCACCTCGACTGGTGGGAACCAAATGTTTTTATTTTTCACCAGTCGAGGTGCAATTGAAATGCACCGAAACGAAGTTGCATCTTTGTAGTGAGTAAACTGTTTTTGTCTATATGATAATTATATATATATATATATATATATATATATATATATATATATATATATAGCGAATAGCTAAATAAAGCCGAAATTTTGCTGAAAGAAATTCGCTCTTCAGGGGTAATCACATGTATTTTAAAAGATGCTGCATAAAAAAATACAATATTAATTTGCATCTGCTTGAATTTCATAGACCAATCAACTTCACTCTTCCATTCCACATCTTTGTTCGTCTTCTTTTTTCAGTGATCGGAGATGTATGACAATTCATAGATTTTGATTGCGGTCAGGTGACTTGGCAATGATGAAGGCCCAAGTTGAGTTTTTTTCATTTTTATTGAAAGAATAAACATGGCTGACAACCGAACAAGAAGACTGACAGACAGAGAGAGAGATAGCGGGAAAGTCAAAAGGCGGGGAATTTTCTGTTCACACGGAAAAAATAGAGTTAGATTCGTAGACTTTTCGCTCACGATCGACAGTTGAGAATTTTGAAAGGAGAACGTGAGTTGTTTGGTTTTTTTTTTGTTTTTTTTTTTTGTTTTTTTCAGAAGGAAAATAAAAGACGTAGTTGCGGAACTATAAGATTTAAAGAAAAGAAATTGAAGAAAACGCAGACGACAGCCATATTTTAGAATACATAACACATAACGGCGTATCATTTATCAGTTGGCTAGACTTGCAAATCAGCTTACGAACACATCATTTTGGACGATGCACTTGTTTTAAATTAAAAACATTTGATGCAAGCATTATACTCTTCCATAATTTATTTGTGTCAGTAAAAGAGGCAACCCAGTTTGTGAACTACACATTTTATATGTGTGAACTGTTCTGTTTCATAAAATATGTCTGTTTGTGTGCATTCGATAACTTTGTTTGCGTTTGATATATATCTTGCAGCTGTTTAATGTGAGTAGAGTAAATATGTCAGTCAGCTGAAAAAAATCAATTGGCTTAAGGCCACATCACGTTGAAACATTGGTTCCCTTACGATCACTGTAGTTAAGAAACGTCAAACGTGGTCAATAACTAAATGGGTGACCGCTGGGAGATATCAGGTGCTATAAGCTTGGATGTTATTCATTAGTTGAAAATACAATAAATTAAAAATTCTTATGTGTACGAATATTTGTTCCCCCCCATATATATATATATATATATATATATATATATATATATATATATATATATATATAGAGAGAGAGAGAGAGAGAGAGATAGATATTATTTATGTTAAGAAACAGACAATTTTCATATATGAAAATGGAGATCTGATGAATTAGGATCAAAATCCCTGTCCTAAGGAAATAAATTATAATCCCATGAATCTTAAAATTATCTGTTTCTTAATATAATTAATATTTGCTCTGTTTTTACATTGAGCTCTCTGGATTACGTCCTCCTTCGGATTACCAAATAACTTCATTAATTAACTAACTAAGTAACTAACTAACTATATATATATATATATATGTATATATATATATATATATATATATATATATATATATATATATAATTATAGATAACTAGACTAGAGGTTTTTTTTATAGGCGATAGGTAAAATCATACCACGTGACCAAAGAACCACAAACACAAACCTAAGTGGGTGGGGGGTAAATATTTATTCAACAAAAATGGGGAGAGGAAAAAAACAAAAACAACATGAAGGTGGAATGACAATAAATATGCGTTTCTCTTTGCCTCGTTAGCCCTACTTTCCCTGACGATCCGTTTAGGTGAAACGTAGGTAAGTTTGTCTGGCTCACTAGGTGTATCTACATATATATATATATATATATATATATATATATATATATATATATATATATATATAGATACACCTAGTGAGCCAGACAAACCTCTTTGTTAGTTAGTTGTTACTCGTATCGGGGTTTTTCTTTGGGCTTCAGACCTGCATCTGTGCGATTTTTTTGTCGGCAGAAGTTCATGTTTGTAGCTCTTTCTTTTTTTAAAACCTTTTTTACCCTCGAGATTGATTTGATTAGCAAATCAAAAATTCGAGGGTTTTTCGAAACGAGTCTATATATATATATATATATATATATATATAAAGCTTTATTAAAAAGGAAGAGCAATAAACTGTCTGGAAGTTCATGTTGCGTCTTCGTAAAGTTATTAAAATGTCTGCACGGGATTCTGACGTTCCTATTGTTTAACTCACAAACTGGGTTGCCTCTTTTACTGACAACCATGCATTCTATCTTCTTACTGCTTCGTTTCTTGCTATTTCCAAATAACATGAAATATATTCACTATCAGATACTGATCCTTTCATAGCCTTTTCATTGGGTTCATCAAAATGTCTGACGCCTATCTCGATTACAATTTTCTGTAATCGGTGGGGGGGATATCGAACAAAAGAATTTATTTGAATTGTTTTATATGAACTCTTTGGAAGATCTTTGGACAGATTTTTTTTTCCCACTATTTTATTTCGAATGTGCAAAAGTTTATTCGAAAATTGGAAAAACACAGTAAACAATCAAATCGACATTATCGTGTTAGTTAATTCTAATGCAAGTTCATTTTTCTTAAATTATAGCTGCCACCACGTTGTTGAGTATGACCATCACATAATTGTAAAAATATGCTTTGAATGGTTTTTAAACCAGAAAACATTTTAAACTGGATATTAAAATTCAATAGTGCGTAACGCTTGCATCTCATTTAAACATCTTTCAAGTAAATAGTGATTGTTCATGCGATAAAGAAAGGGTTTTGACATCCGTCCCTAAAAACAATAAGCATTGATAGTAGATAAATTTGATTACCGTCGGGTTATGAACTTCTGTTAGTTTATCTACAATTTCAATTCTATTTCTTTGATTACTCGAGTTTTCCGAGTATTCTTTTTACTAGAAGGACTAAATAATTCTTGTTGCATGGAGCACGCACAGAGACATCTTTTGTATAACTCTATTGAAGGAAACTTGGTTACTGCTTCTCGGAGAAAGAACATAAACTGTTACTCCAATTTTTTCATGAAGATAATATATATATATATATATAGGAAACACCTTAAAAAACCTCCAATACCCGCTAAGAGAAAGACCTACAAATTATATAACAGCAAAAAAGATAAAGATATTAATAACAACGACAACAATGGCAATAAACCAAATGAAAACAAATATAAAATACTACTTCATTAATATCCATTATCCAAACCCGTTTATCAATCTTAACAATAGCAAAATAATTAAAACCAAATTCCACACTATTATGGAAATGACCAGAATCAAAAATATCTATGATAATAATAATAATTCTGGAGCAAATATATAAAAAATAAACTGGTCAGATATGTGAAGTGTAAGCCTTTTTGTTAGTATATGTGTTATATACCCAACACATAAATTTGTTTTTTTATCGGAAATACATTCTACCAAGGGACATTTAAATTGGTATATAATGTTGGTTTTATGTAATACATCGGTTAGTGGGGAGGAGTTATTGCGAATAATTAAATTGGTTGTATTGTAATTTTTATAATATATAATTTTATTTTTTTATTAGAATCCATAGAAAAATATGTTAGTATAAATAAAATTCTTTATGATTTATTCATTCGTCCATTGCTAGACATTTACAAGAACATTCCTGTCAATATTCACAATATATATAAAAAAATACTAATGGACAACACAGCTATCCGATACCATGAAAACAACAAATTTAGATTACAGATACTAGAAGCAATTTATATATAAAAAAAATTAAATCCGGCACTGAACAGAATCAACTATGAATACTGCAGTAACGTTCTGAAATGCCTGTAAAGAAACAGTTTTTTCACGCTTTAATACGCGCGTGACTGACATTATAACATAAAGCGAAAAAAATTCCATAATGGATAATTTTTTTCACATTCTAATGACAGTTTATCACATTGTTAAGCGTTTTGCATTTAAAACAATGAAAAAAATACGGCAATGGAAAACAACGCACATCTTTATATAAATACTTATACTAATGAGCAATATATAGTTTTGTACCATTTGCACCACTGAAGATGATCTTGGAAGAAGATCGAAAGTACCTGAGAAATGAAAATAAAAAAATAGATACATTAATAACAAAAATGGCAATAAACCAAATAAAAACAAATATATAATACTAACTCTGTAACAACTACTATTCAAAATCATTTATCCAATCTTAACAATAGCAAAATACTTACAAACTAATCCCAAGCTATTATGAATACTAACTTAAAACTATCGGGCAGCATTAAGTTAACATCCGCTAAAGGCTCTTTCTTGGGCCTTTGTCTTGTTCAGGAGTTTGAGAATCCCAAAGTCTTTCCATATTCTCAGCTTTGGAATCTCTGCTAGCTGCCGTTTTATCAAAGGAATAAAGTTACTAAGCTGCAAGAGATTGCTGAATGCTAGAGAATATGAGAGAAAAACACTATTGAAGAGAGATAATAAAAGACTGGATTTAAGAAGACAAAAGATACAGATATATATTTCAATTTGTGACTGAAAAGGAAGAATTCGAACGAGAGTTCATAACAAAAAGGATTTGAATGGAAAAAATTCAATTGTATAAGTTTTATTTTAGATATGAAATACTTTTTTTTTTATTGACATAAAAGTTATATTTAGTACTATCTTAAAAGCTGCCCTATCAGGCGGCATTTAAGCTTGCTCCTGAGGAGTGCTCTTAATTGGGCCATTGTCTTGTTCAGGAGTTTGAGAGTCCCAGAGTCTTTCACTATTCCAAGCATTGGAATTCTCCTGGCTGTCGTTTGATCTGAGTAACCGCTAATTCTTTCAGACTTTATAGAATGGTAAATAATAAGGATTCACATATTTTACATTTATGTTATATTATTTATATTATATTTATATTTATGTTATATTATTTATATTATATTAGCATTTATATTTATATATTATATTATATTTATATTATATTTATAAAATGGTAAATAATAAGTATTCACATTTTTTTTAAGCATTTCACCCCAAGCAAGGCGGGAAGCCACTAGGACGCAAGGGGTTACAGAAAGTTTAGGGCAAGATCAGATAGGAGTGATAGAAGAAAGGATGAGGGTAGTGGCTAGATTTACATTTAGATTAGATTATTTATATTATATGTGCATTTATATTATATTTATTTTACATTATATTTATAAAATGGTAAATAATAAGGATTCACATATTTTATATTTATATTATATTATTTATATTATATTATACTTATATTTATATTATATTATATTTATATTATGTTTATAAAATGGTAAGTAATAACGATTCACAAATTTTATATTTATATTATATTATTTATATTATATCATATTTATATTATTTTATATTATATTATATTTATAAAATAGTAAATATTGAGAATTCACATATTATAACAATTTAGTTAATGTTTATAAATCTATGAATAAAAAACTATTTATTCAGTTATAACCTGGTAAATGATAAATATTGATTTGCATTAATTTTAAATCTATTAGTTTGTAGAATGTTGTAAATATAAAACATTATTCTGGTCAGTAAACAATCTTCTAAATAAATAGTGTTTAATATTTCTGTTGTCT
Source organism: Acanthosepion pharaonis (assembly GCA_903632075.3). Taxonomy (NCBI): domain Eukaryota; kingdom Metazoa; phylum Mollusca; class Cephalopoda; order Sepiida; family Sepiidae; genus Acanthosepion; species Acanthosepion pharaonis. Next base: position 231,014 of record CAHIKZ030003794.1, read on the forward strand.
CTTCTGAAGTAAAAAAAAAACACTTATAAATTCGCTTTCATCATATGTTTACGTTTTATAACAATTCTAACCATCGCATTTTTAAACAATAAACATTGCCGAGGAGTGAAGGCAGTTAAAATAATTACGGTGTCAAGAGAAAAACCGTCTTTTTAATGCTCCGTTTTTTTTTTGGGGGGGGTGGAGTTGCATGGCAATATTTTCCGAAAATTCTTCCTTTTATCTTTATATGGCCGTATTACAAATACATTTTTATTTGTATCTGAATTTTACGCACACAGACATATATCTCTATATTTAATATATTTTCTGTTTATACGTTAATTTAATAGATAGAATTTCCGCTCCTTTTTTTTTAAACAGTATTAATTAGATTTACTGAACTGAATGTTCGAGAAATTTCATAGAAAATATGTGCTTCTGCGACAGGAATCGAACCTGTAACCCCAAATGAAAGCGCCATTTTATCTGAAGTGCTGTTAATCAATCAGCCACAAAGAAACATCTGGTTAGCAAAGTCTGAATTACTGTTTATAAACAACAAATCTTCGACAGTCTTTCCCGAACGATCATATCTGCTCACTAATTGTCGGACAATACATTTCATAATATGTTGTCATTGTTTACAGTAAGGTACGTTTCGAGTAAATGTAATTAATACTGATAATTAAAAAACAGATCATTTGCTTAAATAAACTGTATCTATTAAAATAACGTAGACACAAAAACGATATTAAATAAATGTCGGATTTAATCCATTTCATAACATATACATATGCAGATAGATAGATAGATAGATAGATAGATAGATAGATAGATAGATAATGAAGAGGCTTAGTGTTGTGGTATGAACTGATACATTCATGTAGTCCTGTGTAACTGTCTAGAAAGATAAAAATAATATAATACTATTGCTGAGTATTGAATACTATCACGAGACTCTGTCGTGTTAAGTGTTGTGTCTCTACCAGACCCCACAACACAACAATTAGATAGATGGATAGGCAGTCTATTATTATCCAGAAATGTTCATACAGTTTATTGAGTAAACAAGTATCCATTTGTAAGAAAATAAAGATATGACTATTTATACACGCATATAACATTGAGCAGGACAAAAAAAAAACACAGGCATATATATATATATATATATATATATATATATATATATATATATATATATATATATATATATCTGGCGAGTATATATACAACGTCTTATATCGACGTATCTGATGTAAGCGCTTTCGCAAGCTCTTGCTTTCAACCAAACTTCTTGGCACGCACGCACTCTCTTGCACAAAGCCTTGGCTGGCAAGTCGATTATTCTGAAGAACTCTCGTGGACTGCATTGGTTCTTTCCCTCTTTTCCTTTTTCCTCTTCCGACTCCCTCCTTTCCGGAGCCCCCAGGTTTCCATGTTTAATGACAAGGAATGGCAGAATCCTTTTCTTCGAAACCAAACTACAAGATGGGTCAGCGAAAAAAAAAACCCTTTCATTTGTACATCCAAGCCAAAGAAACCTCACTACAATAAACTATAAATACATCCATCCATCCATTCATATATATGTGTGTCTGTCTGTGTGTGTCTGTCTGTGTGTGGATAGAGTAAAGAACACAGAGAGGACATGTCGACAGGTATTGTTAATAAATTGAATGATGTATAAAAGTACCACTTCATTTTTACGCAAAAAAAGTAAAAATAGTCAGGAAGTTCCCGCCATTCTGTGCAGCATTCCCGCGCTTTTGTATAATATTGCCGCCATTTTTGTGTTAGGCATTGTGCGATGGGCGATAAAGCGCACCAGATGCAGCAAAAGAAGTCACGTTGAATATTTCTTGAATTCTTCAGATTGAAACGTGATATTATCTATCTATGCTCATATTTAATATATCAAAACTATTTCAGTCTCTACATCTGTGACGGATCTATCTATCTATCTATCTATCTATCTATCTATCTATCTATCTTAGTCCGTATCTGTCAATCTGCCTGTTCATATCTATCTATCTATCTATCTATCTATCTATCTATCTATCTATCTATCTATCTATCTACATCTGTTAATATCTATCTCAGTCTGTTTATTTATCCATCTCAACCTGTTCACATCTATGTATCTATCTATCTATCTATATATATATATATATATATATATATATATATATATATATATATATGTGTATATATATGCGTGTGTGTGTTTGTGTGTGTGTTTGTGTGTGTGCGTGTCTGTGTGTGTGTGTGTGCGTGCATGTGTGGGTATCTTTTCATATCTATCTATCTAGCTAGCTAGGTAGCTATCTATCTTAGACCATATCTATCTAAATCTGTTAATATCTATCTCAATATGGTCATTTATCTATCTGAACCTGTTCATATCTATCTATCTATCTATCTATCTATCTATCTATCTATATATATATATATATATATATATATATATATATATATACACACACACATATATATATATGTTTGTGTGTGTGCCTGTATGTGCGTGTGTGTGTGTCTTTTCATATCTATCTGTCTATCTATCTATTTCAGTCGATATCAATTAATCTGCCTGTTCATATCTATCTATCTATCTATCTATCTATCTATATATATATATATATATATATATATATATATATATATATATGTATGTATGTATATATATACGTGTGTGTGTGTCTGTGTCTTTTCATATCTATCTATCTATCTCGATCTTATTCATATCCACTTATCTATCTGTTATTCCAATATCGACTAATGACATAAAATTACCGACCAAGAATTAACATGAACAAACCCACTACGTATCTGCCATGTTTCTTAATATAGCGAGAGATATGTGAGATGGATACGAAGGAGACGTTTAATTGATAGTTACAATCGCCACACTGTACCCATCAATCTATTCACCCTTATATATATATATATATATATATATATATATATATATATATATATATATATACCATTCCTATCTAGAAATCTTTCTCCTCAAAGTCCATCTTGAATATTTACTACCATTCGTCCGTGTATTGAATACTACTGCCATATCTTCTTTTCTGGTGTCCGGCTGTTCATCTTGTGGTTCTTGCCAAAAGAAGAATTTGCAATATAATCATCTTGACTCGGTATTTAGTCTTCAGTCACTTTCTTACCGATGTTACGTGCCTTCCCCTGTCTCTTCTACAAATATTTTCATGGCCACTGCTCTGACGAGCACTTTACCCTGGTGCTCGGAATACATGACGTGCGACAAGCGTGCTACTAGACAGGTTTCTAGATCCCAGGTTTTAACTGTTGAAACGTCTAAATGCATCCACCACTTCTAATCCAACAGCTTCTTTTTCATTTCTTATTAATATCTAGTGTAAATCCCGTTTAAAACCACGACCCCTGAAGAGTGGAAGTGTTATCAAGAAACATCGATATCAGGATAAATTGATATTGATAATTTAAGTAATATTTCCATATAATATTATTAACGCTCTATTTTTAATATTATTTTCATATTTTTACTATTGAGCACTATATATAAAATATCTGCTGTTTCTTAAACCTTATATATATATATATATATATATATATATATATATATATATATATATACAAATGAAATGAGAACGAATATAATTTCAAACGTTTATAGAGCGGTAATTCTTTATTATAGAATATTACATTCGAACGTATGTAACTGTTATGGGAACTTACCCATAATAATAATGGACTATTCCTGACATTATAAATACTGCGCCTCTCAAGAGGTATGAGGAGATTGTAAGACAAGGAGAGATAATTGAGAGCATACTGTAAGGACATTAGAATAGTGATACTTGTCGAGACAACATAGTTCACTCTAACTGTTGGGGCCACCCACCTTCTCATCGGAATGGACTGATCTCTCTACTACTAATAGAAGAGTTCTATAGAGTTCTTGGAGATCAGGTGACCATCACAGTTGGACTTTATACTCTTTCTGATTGTTACTGACTAACCTGCGTTCGTTTGACTACTAATCTCTCTGTTGTAAATACCTCTTCAGATATACCAGTATTTTTCCCTATGTATGTGTTTGTCTTTATTTCAATACACGCACGGGGAAACACTCAACATCTCAACACTAACCAAATCTGAGAGTCATTACTAATACTTCTACTTCTTTGTATTATATTTCTGTTGTAATATATCTTTGTATTCCATACATGTGTTCGTGTTATTCTTTCATTGGTTCTAACCTTGGACCATTACCGTGGTACAAGGAAATTGGACCATCACCGTGGTACAAGGAAATTGGACCATCACCGTGGTTCAAGGAACTTGGACCATAACAGTAACCGATACATAAATGCATTCACGTTTCGATTCATATCAGTGCATCTCATCAGGATGTGATAAATGATCATTTAGCACCGCCTGATTATGGCCTCTGTATTATCTGCACTCGAAAAAAACTTAGAATGGTTGATTCTGAAACTCTGCATTGTCGAGGTTGTTGGTGATGTCATTGACTACGGTTTGGGTTTTTTTCCTAACAATTCTAACAATGTTTCTCTCATCAAATGCTTCCTTTGGCCGATCTGTTGCTCAATACCCCAGTAGTTTCTTTCTATTTCAGGACAATCCCAATTGTTGTGTTGTCTATGGTCAATGTTTGTCAAATGTCTCTAATCGATTTTCCTTCTTTTCTCAACTCAAAATGGCTTGATTTTCTCTCATAGACAGCTATCTCGTCTTCATGTTGTCTTATCCTTTTTAACAAGAAATACAGTCTTTACAGGTGAAACCCAAGGCTAAAACCAAGAGTAGTCATTCAGATTTATTTAATGTTTAAAGAATCAGTCTAAAAGGCAACACCTGGGCAACAAGAACAACCTGTCTGTCACGTGTTCCAGTAGTTCTGGTCACTTGAAAAATGAACGAGTTTAAACAAAAGGGTGATATGTCATAAGTTGTTTAACAGCTTTAAATGCAAATACCAGGAAATAAAAGCTGAATTTCTGAACTCTTGTCTCATATTCATCTTTTTTTTATCTTAAACCTGAATATCTTCATTGAACAACCAAAATAAAGGAATTGGCCCTGCCGTTCCAATACTTTTGGAAGATTATATATATATATATATATATATATATATATATATTGTGTGTGTGTGTGCATTTAGGCAGCATCTTTTCATTCATACACGTTTCATTAAATAATGGTCTATTTATTTTACGTAAATTCTTTTCATAACGTCTGATAAGTTTAATAGCATTATCATTGAATGAAGAAAGAAATTCACAATATTGATCCATATTTTTTAATACAATCTAAGCTTTCGGCTTACATAAGCCATTATCAAAGATGTCAATTACAGCATAATATAAGGACAAGACAGTGATGATAGTCTGTCAATGTTTACATAGATGATTTCTAAGTAACGATAAACACGTGCATATAAGACGCTAGAAGCGAAAATCGCACCGCATCTCATGACATCACACATGACCACGCGAGAGTGAATTGGAGAAGTATGAAGTATGGGAAGCCGTTGGCACAAACCAATGGCCTCTGTCACCAACTACAGACATTTAAGGATATTTGTAGAGATTCCAAATTTCTTTCTTGGTTCAATGATAATGTTATTAAATTTATCAGACGTTATGAAAAGAATTTACATAAAATAAATAGACAACACTTGTCTATATTATTTAATGAAACACACACACACACACACACACACACACACACATATATATATATATATATATATATACAAACATGAAGAGAAATTAACAAGACAAAAACAAACCCCGTCTTCGCGCGTGTGCGTGCGTGTGGAATGTGGTGATCATTTGTCCTTTTCGTCGTTTTTTTTCACTTTACCCTCACTCTTTAACCCTTTATTTCTATTTCACTTTTTGCAGTTTCTTTTCAATTGTAGCCATTTTGAATTCCAGTTTTCTAGACATATCTTTGCGAGTATATAATTACGAACGGCTGTTTTAGTTAAAGATAGGAAAACATTTTCGAATGCAAGACTCAAAGATAAAAGCAATTCTAAATAACAATTTTTCTCTAAAATAGATTATTTTGCTTTCAGTGCAAATAGCCATATTATCGTAATTGGACATGGCCGCTATAAACTATACGACCATTATTAATATGTCTTGAGATTATTACAAGCCACAAACCAAGTCTTAATCTCTGAGGTAAACGGTTATTTGACGATATTCAGTCACGCCCCCACGAGGGTGTCATGTGGCACAAGGCCTTTTTGACGTGAGCTTTCCGAGCCATTAGGCGCAGCCAAAAAATAGCCCATTGAACCCGTATAAACGGGTTCAGGGCCGGTTTTACCTCCCCGAAGGAGACTCCGACCTTCGGCGTAGCCTCCTTCGGGTTCCTCCCGCCCGTAGGAAGAGAGTTCAAACCGAACAGTTGCTCAAGAATTGATTTGATTACCACACACACACACACACACACACACACAAACACACACACACACACACAAACACACACACACACACAAACACACACACACACACACAAACACAAACACACACACACACACACACACACAAACACAAAACACACACACACACACACACACACACACACACACACACACACACACACACACACACACACACATGGTAAAACTCTAAGAAGATCCACTGTTCGTCTATTTTCCTGTTTCGCGGTTGAATTTTGAACATAGAACGCTTTCAGATTTGAGAAAAGTCACCTCCTTAATAATGCGCGAAAATTCGAAAATATATATATATATATATATATATATATATATATATATATATATATATATATATAAGCAAATATATGGATATAGATCCGACAGTATGAAGAAAAAATATGGAAAAACAAAAATCCGAATATGCAAATATGCTGTTTTAACGTTATTTCAATATCGACGTCACTTTTCTGTCTGAGTGAACCTTCTTAATGACATAGTTTTTAAAACATGTAATTAAGAAGGTCTATATGTCGAATCGTCTTTGACGTCGACATTGAAATATCGCCTAATTAAAACAGCATGTTTTATTGCATATTCGGATTTTTGTTTTTCCATATTTTTTTTTTCATATATATATATATATATATATATATATATATATATATATATATATATATATATATATATATATAATAAGACTTTTGTCCACTTATTTTCAATAGGATCCTCTCATATTCATGGAATAAGCTTCTTGGTATCCTTATTAAAGGAAGAGAAAAATTACCATGTTGATACATGCTCTTTTATTCCGAGTACTTTCGACATTAGCACAATGTTAGAAAAAAAAGTAACACCCTGATGATCACATTGTGCTGTTGCAGAAACGTATAAATTTGTGAAAATAATTTTCGTGGTAATTGTTCTGATGAGCTTTCCTATTTGGTAGACATTAATGTCAATCGTTATCTTCTGTCTTCTTAATTCCTTTTCTTTTATTGTTCTCTCTTCTTTTTTTTTGTCATATTCTCTGATACTCAGTAAAGCCTTGCATCCTAGTGGCTTTATTGCCTTTGATCTTCAAAAATGTAAATTCAGTATCAATCTATATCTTCTGCCTTCTTAATTCTTGTTCTTTTATTGTCCTCCCTCCTTAATAGTAGTTTTTCTCATATTCTCTAACATTCAGTAACCCCTTGCGTCCTAGTGGCTTTATTGCCTTTGATCTTCAAAAATGTAAATGCAATATGAATCGATACCTTCTGTCATCTTAATTCATGTTCTTTTTTTATTTTATGTCCTAAATAAGTGTTTTTTCTCAGATTCTATAATACTCAGTAACCTCTTGAGTCCGAGTGGCTTTATTGCCTTTAACCTTCAAAAATTTAAATTCTATGTCAATCGTTATCGTCTGTCTTCTTAATTCTTATTCTTTTATTGTTCTCAGTTCTTAATTACAATTTTTCTCATTTTCTCCTACACTCAATAACCCCTTGCGTCTTAGTGGATTTATTGCCTTACTTAGAGTGATTTAAAAAAGAATGAATATTTCTGATCGCAGTGCCTATTGTATAATTCTACATTAGTTTTTATTCAGATTTTTCTTTCTCCTAGATTGGTTGCCAGCCTGAGACCCCAGTCGGCAGAATGGAAGAAGAGATGGTTTCAAGTTTTTCTCAAGAGCCCTGGAGCGAATGATCGCAAACTATTACATCCTGAAGTCAAACTCCTGACGTCTATTCCATTTATGGAATTGTTAACCGTTGGTACATTTACCGTTCTTCTTTCTCAAAGAGCAATGGAAAAAAAGGGGGAAAAAGAATCAATACTGAAGACGGGAAAACAAGGTTTAGATTTACTCATAGCCTTATAAGCTGATATGATAGTGTACATCTCGGATCCCGGATAGCAACCGCTGTTAACGTGCTTTCTTCAGGGATTAATCGATCCGATTTCAACAATTGCTTCCCAAAGCTGCGTCCAGTGGTCATGTGGTGAGAAATGTCCGATTTCCGCTGACTGCACTTTGTTTCCCGCCTTGTCAATCATCAGGCTCTTTTATTCACCACTGGTAGAGGACGACTGGCGATATGCGGCCGGCCTTTGGCCAAAAAGAAATGAGGAAAGGCTCTTTGCCGAAATTCAAAATGAACAGGAAGAAAGAAGCGCTTTCTAGCTTGTTTCTTTTTTCTTTCTTTTTTTCATTTCATTCATTGATTCTTTCTTTCTTTCTTTCACCTTAACATCTTTCGATTTTCTTATTTTCTTTGGTATTCATTCATTAATTCTTTCTTTGCCTTTTTTTTTTCTTTCTTCTCTATGTTTTTCTTTTCTTTCTTTTTTCCTGTGCTTTTTTACCTTTCTTCTTTTTATTTCTTTCGTTAGAATTCATTCATTCATTAATTCTTTGGCTTTCATTCTTTCTTCTCTGTTTTCTTTCTGTCTATGTTTTTTGTCATTTCTTACTTGACTTTCTTCAGCATACTTTCTTTCTTTCTTTCTTTCATTCATTTATTCATTCTTTCTCTCTTACTTATCTCTTTTTTTCTTTCTTTGAATTTCATTCTTTCGTTGTTTTTTTTTTCTCTATGTTATTCTTTTTTTTTTCTTTTATTTTTTCTTTGGTGTCTGTTTTTCGTTCTTTCTTTTTTTCGTTTCTTTCTAAGTCTTTCATTCTTTCTTCGGCTTTCTTTCTTTCAATATTTTACTTTATTTTGTTAGCTTTCTTTCTTTCCTCTCTTTCTATGTTTTTTTCTGCTTTTTTCTTTCTTTTGATTTCTTTGTTTCTTTATGTTTTCTTTCTTTCTTTGTCTTCATTTCATTCCTTTTTTCTTTCTTTTTCTATGTTTCATTCTTTTATCGACATTCATTTCTATCATATTTTTTCATTTTTTTTTTAATTCTTTCATTCATTGGCTTTCTTTTTTCCTATATTTTTCTTTATTTCTTTCGCATTTATTTTTCCTTCTTTTATTCGTCATTTTTTTCTTTTTATGTTTTTCTTTCTATCGTTTTTCTTTCTATCGTTTCTCTTTCTCTCTTTGATATTCTTTCTTTCTATTTTCGTCTTTCTCTCTTTGTTTATTCCTTTCACTCTTTCTTTCGTTTTCTATCTTTTTCATTCATTGGTATTCTTTTTTTATTTTCTTTGGCATTCATTCATTCATCCATTCATTCAAAGGTTGTTTTTTTTTGTTTTGTTTTTTTTTTTCTAAGCAGAAAATATTTTGAAAATATATTCATTGCATCATACTTATTATAAAACCCAGGTTGTGTGTGCGTGTGTGTGTCTGTACGTTTATATATTGTATCGGATTTCCTACATTTTTTAACCGATTTCAACAAAACTTCACAGGACTACGTAAAATTATCTTGCGGTGGTTCTGACAGCGCCAAAAATTGGAAAAAAACAATTGTTTTTGCACGAAATCAATTTGAAAACACGATTAAGAGGCATCGCTTTCGTGGAATGAAAGGGAGACAACTCATATTGAGTTATACTTATTATAAAACTCAGGTTGTGTGTGTGTGTGTGTGTGTGTGTGTGTGTGTGTGTGTGTGTGTGTGTGTGTGTGTTCGTTTATATATGGGATCGGATTTCCTACATTTTTCCACCGATTTCAGCAAAATTTCACTTTTTTGGCAGGTAGTGTTTCTTATTGTCTTGCACTTTTTTTTTTATTTTTACATTCAGAATGCTTTAAAAATTCCATTTACAAGACAATTGTTTATAATAAAATTCTATTCACCAATCGATAGACTCATAACGATTGAAAACAATGTTTTTGTTTGAGTTTGCGTTTGACCAATTCGTAAAAAAAAAAAAAAAAAAACTGATTAAGACATGCGTGTCCGTCAACCTTAAACAATAATCTTTTTCAGTCTTTATGATGGTCGATACTTGATCTATCTCTTACTGTTACATCCCCGGGCAACGCCGGGCTCTACTGCTAGTTACGACTAACTATAAACACTCGTTCAAAACATTACATCATATCACCATTTTTTCATAAGTCTGAAATAATGAGGACTTTACAAATTTCCCTTTTTCAAAAATACGCGTGTTAAATCTAGCCAAACATAGATTATTACAATATCTTACTTCGTTTCACCAACGCCCAGAGTTGACAACCACAGACCTTCTTCCTGGATATGACGATAAACTACATCCGCGTCCTGGGTAAGACAATAAACTACATCCGCGTTCCGATCGGAAAATTTGGTGAGTGTTAAACCACCTCTTAATTGCTGGTGTTCCTAGGCCTACCCTAACCCGGAGTGGTAGCACCTGTTAGAGTCATGGGCAAATAGTTAACTCCGAAACTGGGGTCAAAACACTATGAAAGTGTAAAAATAGGTTTTAATACCAGAAATACTTGTAAAAAATTTATTACCAGCAATAAAAATATTGTCAACAATACGTTTTTGAAAAAAAAAATATTACAAGTAATATTTGAGGAAAAAATATTACCAGAAACAGATTTTTCACAAAACAAAATATTGTCAGCGATAAAAATTTTGTCGGCATTAAATAACCAATTGAGGTTGATATGCCGTAAAACAAACCAAACCAAACCACAGAGCTCCACACACACACATACACATATATGAGAACTGTTAAAAAAGAAATAGTTTGTTGCATGTATGTTTTATAAAATAAAATATGCATGCAAAGTTTTTACATAATTTATCATCTGAAAAGAAAAAAAAATATTAGATCGCATGAGAAATTGTATAAAAACAAAAATAAAAGCACCTTGTCTGTCTTATTCAATGGAATGTGCAGGAAAAAACTGCTGCCTAAATACACAAATAATATATATATATATATATATATATATATATATATATATATATATATAGAGAGAGAGAGAGAGAGAGAGAGAGAGAATGAATAGAATCCAATTGTGACGTTGTGAGAACGATCTAAAATCTTAATATATATATATATATATATATATATATATATATATATATATATATATATGTGACAGGATACCCAAGATCCTAATGTACAACCAGTTAGATCAGGGCTACAGGAATGTAGTAAGCCCATGGCTAAGATACAAAGACAAGCTGAAAAGCAACTTGTCAACAGTTAATATACCACATAACACCCTTGAGCGCTTAGCTTTGGAGCGGGTAGAATGCGTGCTTTAGTGGACTCTGCAATTTTCAATCTGCTTATCTGGATTATCTTCAAGAAGCGAGAGCAAGATCTAAAAGGTCAGCCAATCTAACAATGATCTCATCTCACAATTCTCACACCTGTTCCATATGTGGCCTTCTTTGTAAATCACTAGCGGGTTTTAAGTGCCACTTAAGATTATCGCATAAACTTTCATAACTGAATCAATAAGCTGGCAGATCCTCATACGTCGAAACCGACGGGAGAGTCCATTATTATTATTATTATTATTATTATTATTATTATTATTATTGTTTTTATTATATATGTATATATATTAGAAGAACGAAAAATCATAAAATTCCAGTTGTCTGTTCTTTGTTTTTTTTCTATTCTCGATCTCTGACGAAGACTTAATAAAGCTGAAACATCTTAGATTGAGATTCATTTCCTACTTTGTCCGTTATTTCATTTTATCATCTGGTTGGATTCTTACCTATATCTGATCTACATTTGATCATTATTTAAACATATGCTATTATAATATAACAGAGAATGAATGTCTATTACGTTTGATCATGAGCCGTTCTAAACTCCGTATATTTGCTTTAATTTCGAATGAAAATAAAAACAAAAACAGTCCAACATTTGGATATTTTTTATCAAGCTGGTCGTTGATCAAAGCTTTCGAATGACATGAACCATCTTCAGAGTGGTTATACGGACATTTAACAAAGATATTACCCATCGAAGATGATATTTTGTTATGTTGACATAGAAGATTTCAATGCGACGATAACGGTCGCGGAATAGCAGACGCATGTCGTAAGTTCAAGATGCGGTTCTATGACGTCATATCATGCGAGAGGCCGAAATATTAAAAACAAAACCGTATATCAAGATATGAGCCGAAAGCTTAGATAAAGGATCAATTTAATAAAAATATCCAAATTTTGGACATTTTTTGCCTTTACTTGCACCTGAAATTAAAGCAAACATACGAAGTTTAGAATGGCTCCTGATCAGACATATTAGGCATTCATTGTTATATTAACAATATATGTTAATATATATATATACATATATTACCATATGACATATATTGCTAATATATATATATATATATATATATATATATATATATATATTACCATATGACATATATTGCTAATATATATATATATATATATATATATATATATATATATATATATATATATATATATATAAAGAAAGAAGAGTGAGATATATAATCCGGTGTGCGTTTAAAACTCAATAAATTTAAAAATAAATCATTCCAATATTTGCTTGAAGATGAAACGGAACTAATGTTTTTAATTTAATTATATAATTAAATTTAAAGTGTTTACATTCCATTTTTTAAAACATGTTTATTACTGTGTAGCGAAAAACCCATATTTTCAATCAGTTAATATATATATATATATATATATATATATATATATATATATATATATATATATATGAAGATAATATTATGCATAATTTTAATATATATATATATATATATATATATATATATATATATATAAGTGAACATTGAAGTCAACACTCACAGGCGACATGTTGCTTCATGCTCGACGCAATCGTCAGGTAGTCTGACTCTTGCATCTAGCATGAAACAGCCTGTCGCCTCTGGAGTGTTGACTTCAATGTTCATTTTTATGTTTATATTTACATTCGCTCTATCTCAGATATTGAGCGCTTTATCACATAAATATAGCACACCTTAAAAGTATATTTCTTTTATATATATATATATATATATATATATATATATATATATATATTGTTTGGGAAAATGTGTGTATATATGTGTGTGTGTGTACTGATTACTTGTGGTGGGATAGTGTGTATGTACGTATGTGTGTGTATGCGTGTATAGGTACAAATAAGTTTACGAATTCCTCGTAGTAAGACAGTATATGTATGGAGGGGAAATATACGCACGCATATATACACGCATGCTGACAGGAACACACCAAAATGGAAACAGATCCAAGAGCACATAGGGGTCACTAAAACATTAAAAGATAAAATGCCGCTGGACCAACCATAATTGTTTTATGACCCTTCGCGCAGAACTCTTCATTGACAATTCTAGAAAGAAATTTGGATTACCAACACACAAACAGAGAATGTCTCATATCGAGAATATTTCACATTGAACATGAAGAAAAATTAATTATTTTTAATAATATGTAGAAATCTCCACTTTTACCTGAAGACGGTCGCGAGACCAGAAACACGTGTCGTAAAATTATGTTAAAACAAAGCATAATATCTTTTTCTAAATAAATCCACATTACAACCAAAAACGTTAGCGGCACCTCTCTTCTCTTCTTTTAATATACTTTTCTCTCGTTGGAACCACTACAACATATTTCTTTATATATATATATATATATATATATATAAATATATAAAGCTGGCGATTGATTCAATATTGCTATTATAGTAACCTCGATATTATACTGTGCTTCTCAACCGACAGATCTTAGGATCTACCTGGCAATAGGTAAGAAGTGAAATACTTCAAGAACACCATACGACGAACGTTTCTTTCTTTTAAATTTCATAGAAGTTAATAGGGGGCACAGGTTCATAAGTGAATTCATTGTCAATGTATTCGCCTACGGAAACCAAAATAAAATAAGCTCCTACCAACCCACTGCAAAACAGGAGATTCAATATTACGTCTCAGTTCCAGAAGTCTTTTCTTCGTTTCTTACCTGATTCCCACTTCACTTAATAGTTTGGTTTGTTTTTGAAGGTCATATATTTGTATTCTTACTCGCCGCGTTTTGTGGCACATATTCGATGGAGGAATACAAATCCAATTTGGCGACAATAAATTTTCAGTTCCTGTAGGTTTTATATTATACACGCGGGCTTTCAAGTATTTCCATTCAGGTTCGATTATATTAAGGCCAGGCCTTTGGGCAGACCTTGTAACACGGAAATGTCATTATCGCTAAGAAACTTGTTCGTTGCATGCGATATACGCTAACGTGGTCTGTCATATTTTAATATTCTCTTCAACATCTTACAAGTAAAACGATCCATTTCCCCCCCTTCCACTATAAAAAAAAAAAAACCATTACAGATATATATATATATATATATATATATATATATATATATATATATATATATATGCATACATACATGTGTGTGTATCTGCGCAAAAAGGTAAATACATATAGAGGAGTCGAAATCATAAAGAAAATCTCTTTCTTCTCGCTCTCTCTAACTATATATATATATATATATATATATATATATATATATATATATATAAATATATATAGAAAAGGCTTAAACACTAATATTCCAAGGTTATAATTTATTAAATTGGAATCGTAATCACAATCCGATTCATTAGACCTAGAAATATATATATATGTCTATCTATATATATATATGCGTGTTTGTGTCTGTGTGTCTGTGTGTACGTATATATATATATATATATATGTATATATATATATATATATATATATATATATATATATATATATATATATATATATATATATGCCTGATGCAACAGCAAAATTGTCCAAAACGTGTAACAGCAATATTGCTCAATTCTTAGACTGAGATTTGAACCGTTGTATCTTAGAAATGATTAAAGATATCTTAATGGAATTCTGTGATGTTTTTGTAACACTACTGAACTCTACTTTGAGTAACAAGAATGTATAATTACTTTCCACCATTAACAGAAGAATCGCGATGAAAATACCAACTGTACCAACGGGCCTGGATGGACTGGCTTGGGGATAGTAGTCGTGGCTCGTAGGGCCACAGTTCTATGGGCAAGGGAAACTCGGATGAGTTCCAACACGGAATATGTGATCGAGGGGCGCTATATCGGTCTAATTCGCACCGAGGCCCGTTGGTACAGCTGGTACGACGTTTGCCTGATATCGTCACTGTTCAGGTTTCAATTCTCAGCAGTGGATGCGCACTGCTGATGGGTCCCAAATATACGGGACGAAACGTCCAGTGCTTTCTGTATTCTGTTAAGGTTTCTTCTAGACTCGATGAATTACTCAATTATCTCAAATCTACCTAATAATTTCTGTCACACACACACATATATACATACACAGACAGACGCATATATTATCCTGGTTTCATTTTCCAACTTATTCAAGAGAATCTTTGCCATCTGTGACCTTCTAACTTTCTGTCCTGGTGTAAAAAGGTGCCTCACACGTTTTAAGTAGGATTTCATTTTCAAATCTCGTTTCAAGTAGGATTTCATTTTCAAGTCTCGTTTCAAGCAGGATTTCATTTTCAAGTCTCGTTTCAAGTAGGATATCATTTTCAAATCTCGTTTCAAGTAGGATTTCATTTTCAAATCTCGTTTCAAGTAGGATTTCATTTTCAAGTCTCGTTTCAAGCAGGATTTCATTTTCAAGTCTCGTTTCAAGTAGGATTTCATTTTCAAATCTCGTTTCAAGTAGGATTTCATTTTCAAGTGTTTTTGCTTTTTCGACTGTCATAACTGAAATTCCTCTCTCATATACCAAACATCTTATAGACTGAGTTGGATCTTTTCTAATTCCTCACTGTAGATTTAAGTTGAATTGATAATCCCTCTTCCTGTAGTAAACCCCTGATCCAGTTTACCTTTCTACTCTTCCCTCTTTTTTTTTAAATTTATTGACCGTTCTCTTGTTGGTTCTTGAATGGACTTTGAAAAAGGAAGCCAGAGTGTGAATGCTGGTAGCATTACTGAAGCCCTGAATGATTTTTTCCTCTCACCATTGCTCAGTTGAGAAGACAGTGGGGCTGACACAAAATGATTTTAATCTGTTCTCTTATTAGCAGAATAACTAAAATGGTTTTTCAGTCATTCTTACGGCAAATGTAACAAGATGGCTAAAAGCCTTACCTAAAAACTTGAAAAAATGAATCTAAATTAGTTTTTATAGATAGTAAACATTTTGAACACAATTATGGTTTAACACGATTTGGACTACTTATATCCGCTATATATATATATATATATATATATATATAAACACACAAATTTAACAGAGTCCATTAGGAACATACTGGTAGAAAACACAAATATATTAACTGCATCCACCTGCAAAAAAAGACTAAAAATAAGGGAAGCTTTAATAATCAAAAAGAAAAAGCCAACTCTTAACAATATTAACTACGAACAAAGCCACAATGTAATAACCGTATTCGGAAATTAAAAACATCCTTACAACAGACTAAGACATACACATAACGCACACACTCAATTAAGCTGAAAAATTGAATCATCCTTGATAATGACTAAAGGTATGGCCGAAAGCGCTCGGAAATATAAAACATTTGGACAGTTTTTACACACCCATTGTCCAGAAAAAAAGGTTCTTGTTAGAACACAAGAAAAATTAAATAAAAGATTAACCGTAGTACCTTGTCTGTTATTTTTTAATGAAACGTATATATATATATATATATATATATATATATATATATATATATATATATATATATATATGCACGTTTTCATATATATATATATATATATATATATATATATATGCGATTTCTTCGACAGACTTTCATGTCCCTGGCTCTTTCGTTTTTAAATCATTTTTTTTCCTTCGAGATTGATTTGATTATTGGCAAATCAAAAATTCGAAGGTTTTTTCGAGACGAGTATAGTTACCTATATATATATATATATATATATATATATATATATATATATATATGTATAAAGAGATAAAACCGATTTATACCCACCCAGAAAGGACAAATATATAGATAGATAGATAGATAGATAGATAGATATATATGTTTGCTTTCGTTTTGCCGCTTTCACTTTGATCGCTTCAGTTCTCATAAGACTATCTGCCGGCAACATGTGGTCTGTTGGTCGCACACCTACGGAAAGAGCAATGGTCTGGCGTTTAAATATAATCAACATATCACTTTCTATTTACCACACTTTGTTTACAGAGCTGGCCGTCTGTAAAAATTGCCAGTAACACGTTGTAAGAAAATAAAGTTTAAATGGAATCATATAAAAATTTTGTGGACAAAATCAATAGTAAACGTCCACATATCAGAGTAAATTGTGCCACAAGCCATAAAAAATCAGTTCCCATGTATTAGTCGATATTAAATAAGCTATACATCCTGGAGATCACGGGTTGAGTTAGTTAAAAATTACGGCAGAACACTATTTACATTATTCGGACTTTTGTCCTCATTTTTGTTTCCATATTTATTACAACGTTTCGGCCTTTCAGTATCTGTCTATATTTCTGAGATGAGGTATTATGTACACTATTTATATTATTCGGACTATTGTCCTCATCTTTGTCGCCATATTTATCACAACGTTACGGCCTTTCAGTATCTGTCTATATTTCAGCTGATGATGTATTAGGTACACTATTTACATTATTTGGACTATTGTCCTCATCTTTGTTCCCATATTTATCATAACGTTACGGCCCTTCAGTAACTGTCTATATTTCTGAGATGAGGTATTATGTACACTATTTACATTATTCGGATTATTGTCTTCATCTTTGTAACCCTATTTATTACAGCGTTTCGGTGCTTCAGTATCTGCCTATATTTCTGAGATGAGGTATTATGTACATTATTTAAATTATTCAGACTATTGTCTTCATCTTTGTCGCCATATTTATTACAACGTTTCAGCCTTCTTCAGATGGTTGGAATGTCCAACTGAACTCTTTATTTCTATATACACACAAACACATATTTCACTGGTGTAGACTGTTCTAGTTCCACGTGCCATGTTTAATGGAAGTCAGTTATCAGTTATCCCCTGTTAATTCCCTTCTCGAAGTTCTCCACTGCAGTAATCGGGTATTGAACTCACACTCTTTGAGTCCTGTCAGTGGATCTAACCAACGACTTTATCCACTGCGTCATGTGTCCTCAAGAAAATAAAACTATCTTTCTAAGGGAATCTTATTTTTTTTTTAAATTGTATTAAATGGTACAGACATATTTAAAAAAAAATTTTTTAAATGTTATATTAAAATTTCAATATATTTCAATGAATGAATTACTAAATGAATCCAGACAAGTACCACATAGGTGAGATCTAAATAAATTAAGTAAATCAATTAACTTCATTATAGATTAAATGTAACGAGAAGGAGATAAAAAATACATAAATAAAAACAGATCATCAAATATGGGTATCCATTAAAAAAAACCTTTAATCAATATATTAAGATATAGTTATATATACAATATAAGTAAAACAATATTCACTACTCACCTTATTCGGACTATTGTCCTCTTCTTTGTCGCCATATTTATTAAAACGTTTCGGCCGTTGCACGCTCCGGCCTTCTTCAGGTGGTTGGAATGTCGAACTGAACCCTTT
>CAHIKZ030003794.1:255000-277500 GCA_903632075.3 Acanthosepion pharaonis
AACCAAACTCATTATTTGCATTAAACTAAAATGAATAAAATGTTTCAGTTCAGAATTCCCTGGATGTTACCCATATAGATATACACCTGATGAAGGCCGGAGGGTACAACGGCCGAAACGTTGTGATAGATACAACAAGCATGAGGACAATAGTGAGAATATAAATACTGTAAATAATGAGATTATTTATTAAACTTAGCTTAGTTAGGCTTAAGGCCACAATTATTGAGTTCTCAGTGGGAATCGAACTAACAAAGGTTGTATTAATAGACAATAATACAATCTCGTTAAGCGTTCTTAAAGAATAATTGGCTTACTGAAAGATATTCAACTCTTTGTCAGTAATACACCTCCTGCGGATTTGTGGCAAGCCTAAACTTGACGTGGGAAACTTGAAACCTCTTGTCTGGTTCCAAAGATAGATTTCTTATCTCTTGTACTATTGTGTAATTTTTTAAAAGAAAGTCATGTTCGCTATTACCATTTATAACTCGTAGAAGAGCCCACCATGCAAATTAGAAATTGAAGATGACAATATCAAGCAAGTGCAAATATTTAAATAGCTAGGAGGTGTTTTAACAGAGGATAGAAAAGGCGACACCAAAATCCGAAGTCGCATTGTATTAACGAAAGAAGCTTTCTAAAAGCTAAGCAAAGAAAGAAGAAAATTTTGCTAGAGAAAAAGAAAAGAACGCTCATCTGTTATGTAATATCGGTACTTTTATATAGCATTGAAGGTTGGACAATCTCTTCATAAATGAAAAAGAGAATTGCGGCAACAGAAATCTCGTTCTACAGAAGGATGCTGAGACTACCATGGATGTGAGCAATGACGAAGTTTTAGAGAAAATGGAAGCATAAAGGACACTTATACTTAACACCAAGAAGAGACTGCTGTAATTTCTCAGGACACATAATGAGGAAAGAAGGCTTAGAAAATTTGACACACACTGGACATACGGAAGGCTAGAGGTAATGAGGAAATCAAAGTATAACCCCTCTAACAAAACTGAGTAAATGTTTGGTAGAACAGGAAATAGCTAAAAGACAAAATTTACTAAGAGCTACAAATGACATGAAGTTGTGGAGGGCTATGATCGAAATGCTCAAGTTATAATTCGTTAGTTTTCAGCATAGACCGGAAACAGAATGATGCCATTTTGTTTTATGGACGAATTCTGATTTCTTTTACATGCCATTTTCTTTTCTATATGAATTTAGGGATCTTTCTTTATATCCTTAAATTTACTCTTAGCAAACTTCGAATAAAATTTTATTTTTCCATTATTAATATCCGGGTAATAAAAATGATTCTGTATTTCAAAAAAGCACATTTACAAAAATTTCTTCACAAGGTATATATTCTACATGTCGTAAAAGTGTTTTTTGTTTGTTTTTAATAATGTAATTTCGCGATACAGATTGTAAAGACAAGGTAAGATTTAATTTTATATTTTATTGTTAACGTTCTTTCACTTGCTATCAACTAACACATTTACAAAGACTGCTTACCTTAAAAAACTTATATTCCAAACTTACGTTTTTCGGCTACAAACTATAGTATGTGTGTGTGAGTGAGTGATTGAGTGTGTCTGTGTGTATGTTTATATATATACATATATAAACACACGCACATATATATGTTTATATATAGAAAAAGATATATATATATATATATATATATATATATATATATATGTGTGTGTGTGTGTGTGTGTGTACCAGCACGAAATCACAAATCATAGTGACGGAATGTTTGAGTGTGCTGGTGTTGTTCAGATTGTTTTTCTTTCTAGATAACACGCACTCTCCCCGAAACTGTAACTAAGGTCTACTCAGAATAGTTGCAGTATAAACCACAGGTGGGCTCTGTAGATGTTGAGCAAATACTAATGTGCCTGAACGAGAGTCTGCAATAGGGGTTGGCTAGCTTCCCTAGTAGACGGGTATCCTTGAATACGAGTAGCCAGCTATTATATATATATATATATATATATATATATATATATATATATATATATATATATATATATATATATATATAGCTTACCCTGAAGATCCTTTTTAGGTGAAACCTAAGTACGTTGTTTCGGGTTCACTAGGAATTTTTTAAAACTCATATCTACTTAGTATATTGAGCACTTTAGGTTTTTTTTTTATTTTACTCAACTGTTTTTTTTTTCTTTAACTAGAAATTACGACTTGGATCTTTATATCCTTGGCATTTTTTCCAGATTTTTTCCCCAGATACCAATCTGTTTTAATATATTTTTATTCGCAAATTGTACGATCTGTTTTTTTTGGGTTTTTTTTTTATTTTTTTTTACACCAGTCGAGAATAGACATTAACATAATAATTTTAGCTCTACTGAGCCGTCCTTTAAGTTACACGTAATGGAACAGATAGATATTAATTGTTCCTTAAAAACATTACAATACCGGATAATCATCAATACCAGTTAACGATGTTAAAAATGATTGAATCCTTCATCTCCAACATGGGGGCCAGCTTTTTTTCTTTCTTGTAAGCGTTTCACCCCCAAGCAAGGCGGGAAGCCACTAGCACGCAAGGGTTACAGAGAGTTGGAGCTAGAGCAAATAGGAGTGATAGAGGAGAGGATGAAGAGAAGGATAGGGGATAGATCAGGGCATCTGGAGACGTCGATTGACATTACATTTGAATAGTTGGAGATTATAGCTATCAGGAAAACAAGAAAAGGGGAGGGAGTTTCACAGGCGAGAAGTGCGAAACATGGAGCTATTGGAGTAGAAGAGACGGCTACATTGAACAGTTTCGACAGTAAAAGAGTGAAAGCGAGGTGCCAGCCTAGTTGAACGCTTAAATTCATGAAGTATGGGAACCAACGAAAGCAGCTCATCGGAGCAGTTACCATGAAAGTATTTGTAAAAAAGACAAAAGTAGGCGACGGCGTGTCTGTGAGAGTGTGGCTGCAGACGAGATGCCAGATCAGAGCCAATTATATTGCATATCCGTCTCTGGATTTTATAAAGGACCTTGAGAGAAACACAAGAGACTCCAGACCATGTATGGCTGCAATGCTCCATGCAAGGGCGAATGGTTGATTTTTAAATTTGAAGGTTCGATTCCGGCGAGAAAAATGTCATGGCGCGGCACAGGGAGCCAACTTTCCTAGCAGTGGACGAATTTATTGACTCAATGTATTTGTTTCATCTTAGGTCAGCAATGTGAGACCGCAAAGATGTGCACTCGTGGTGTTGAGCGTCAGACATTCAAATAGGGGGAGGGTGACAGGGATGGTTCTCTCTGGTGAGTAATAGAGAGAAGTTTTGTTTTTGAGGCATTAAAGTTAACCAGCCAAAATCCTGCCCTAGTTCACAACCGATTGGAATTCATTTTCGAGACAAACGTCAAATTTAGTTTTGTCATCGACATTACATTTGTTTTTCAGGCAGGGATAAATAGTAGTGTCGTCTGTGTAGATGCCTACTTGAGAACTTACACGACAATTATTATAAAAAGTATGTACAAACATAAAAATGTCTTAAAAATAATTGTCGGACTTTGTCCATTTCATAATGTGTGACATCATTTGTTTACATTTGGATACGCGTTGAGCAGATATGAATGTACGTGAGAGATTCATTGAAGATTGCAGTTTAAAAGCAATAAAATAGACCTTGCTAACCGAACGCCCCCCCACTGTGGCCCAATCGGTTAAGGCACGTCAGGCTATATGACGCTTCCGTATAGGATACAGGTTTGATTTCTGTTGGAGGACGAATATTTTCTATGAAAATTTCTCAAACATTAAGGCTGGTAAATGTTATTAATATTGTTTATTATAAACAGAGCATTTACTTAAATATTTGTATCTATAAAAAGAATGTGTAAACATAAAATGTCTTAAATATATATATATATATATATATATATATATATATATATATATATATATACATATCACTGTTTTCTTTTTTTTTTTTAATATAACAAAAAATAAAGAACTTTTGAACTACTAACCTAACGGTTCTTTCCTATTTTTCTATATATTTGCACACACACACACATGCTCGCGCTCACCCCCCATATATATATATATATATATATATATATATATATATATATATATATATATATATATATATGTATATCAGGCAAAATTGTCCAAATCGTGTAACAGCATGGGATAATTGTCCATCCCACGAAATGTTTACTATCTAAAAAACAACTAAGCTAAATAAGTTTCTTTTTCCAGGCTTTCAGATAAGACCTTTAGCCATCTTGACACCATATGTCGTAAAAATCATTGAAAAACCCTATGAGTTATCCAGCTAGAAAGAGAACAGGTTAAAATAATTTTGTGTCAGCCATATTGTCTTTTCAACTCAGCGATGATGAGACAAGAAAGAACATTCTGGCCTTCCATAATGGTACCAGACATTCATATTTTGGCTTCCATCTTCAAAGACAAATTAAAGAACCATCAGAAAACGGTGAATAATATGAAAAAAGAGAAGACAATAGAAAGGAAAACTGGATGAAGAGATCACAACGGCAAGAGGGAACTACATTTCAACTTAGACCTAAATACATTCTTATTGTTCAAAGTAGAGTCTAATAGTGTTATAAAAGCCTCGGAGTATCACAAAAAGATATCTTTAATCATTTCTAAGATAAAACGGTTCAAAGCTTAATATTAATTAAGTATATTTCTAATATGAGGTATTATGTACACTATTTACATTGTTCGGACTGTCATCTTCATCTTTGTTGCCATATTTATCACAACGTTTCAACCGTTGTACGCTCCGGCCTTCTCCAAGCATAGAAATGAATACAATAGGAGAACCAGTAATAAGGAGTGCCAGAGCAAAAGCAACAATAACAGCTAAAATTGCAAGATGAGTTCTGGTAAAAAAACATGCAGTGATAACGGCAAAAAAAAATGAAATATGAGCACTGGTAAAAATGGTTGCTGAAGAATTTAGGCTTATAATAACCAGAAATTCATATCCAGTTTTCCTCAAGGACACATGGCACAGTGAATAAAGACGTTAGTTAGATCCAGTGTCAGGACCCAAAGAGGGTGAGTTCAATACGTTGGAGAGGGGAATTAACTGGAAATAACTGACTCATTAGACATGGCACGTGGAACTAGAACACTCTACCCCAGCGAGCGAAAAAAGGGGGTCAGTTCGACATTCCAACCATCTGAAGAAGTCCGGACCGTGCAACACAATATGGTAACAAAGATGAGGACGACGATCTTAATAATATTGAAATTTTTGCACTATTCTGGTTAATTGCATATGTAATGCGTATATTATTGAAAATCTTCACGCTTTTTTATATTAATACATATACATTTTAGTCCTTGGTATGAGGAGAAACTACATCCAGCAGCAATGACCCTGATCGGGAGAGTGGAGATTTTGAAGAGCGTAGAACCACCTCTTAATTGCTGTTGTTCCCAGATCCACCCTCACCGGATGAGGATGGATCTGGGAACACCTGTTAGGATCCCAGCTATGTGCAAATAGCGACCCCCAACCACAAACAAAAACAAAACACTATGAAAGTATAAAAATACATTTTTATAGTAAAAATACCAGCAAAAAATGTTTATATGAAAATAAATTACCAACAATACATATTTATAGATCAAATGACTAATACTTTTTATCTGTAGTTGAAGCCATATAATGCTCAAAATGTTTAGTTTTCGGCATTAAATAACCCATAAAGGTTGATATACTACTTGAGAAAATCAACTATCCAACAATACATATTTGTTGTAACGTTACCAAAATATATATATTCAAAGCAAAATGACCAACAAAACATTTTATAGGAAAATGACCAACAATACATTTTATAGGAAAATGACCAATAATACATTTTATTTGTAGTTCAAGGCATACAATTGTGTTCAAGATATATTTAGTTGAAGTCATGAAATTGTCTTCAAAATATTTAAATTTCAGCATTAAATAACCCATAGAGGTGTTGATATGCCACTAAACAAAATCAAACAAAGATATTGCAGTGAATCCTGGACATTATTTTCACCGATTAAGATACTTGAAGTGATAGGGATTTGGTTCTACAGATTGATTGCTGAACTGCTTTTTTACGGCTTGTCAACCCTGTGAGTTGTCTGAAGCCAATGGATGTAATCATACTGATTTTTTTTTTTTTTTGTTAGTGGATATTTCATTAAGAATTTTTATAGAAAACAATGATTTTTCAAGATGCAACCAGTCCTATTTAAACCGTAGCTGGAGGGAGGAGGCAGATTTGTACCTTTCCAAATGGCATTTTTGTATGGCTCTACAGAAGGATTATGATAATACCATAGACGGAGGATTCGAACAGCGAGGAAGTTTTAAAGAAAATGGTAACAAAAGGGCACTTTCTCCTAGAGTCAGAGAGAGAGAGGACTGACACGTCTAGAGCTCTCACAGAATACATTCATGGCAAGAGAGCCAGAAAAAAAATCCATCGTGTAAAATAGCTAACTAGAATGTGTAAATAGAGTGGACGATATAGTAAAAAGAGAAATAATGGAAGTTGTGGAGAATAATGATCGCCCACGTCTTGAAGGGACGCTGCAAGCAGACAGTAACAAGAATTTTAGGTTTTGGTGATTTCAATGAGAGTAGGAAGGAAGAGGGGGCAGTTATGACACAATTAATGCAGGCATTCACTTAAATAGACGCCATTGAATTAAGGATGACGAAGCGTTTTGTCTGCTCTAAATAGCAAGCCACTTAGGCATTGTTTGTCAGGAGAGTTATTCATTGAGATACTTAAATATGAAGGAGTATAGTTTCTTTTTTCAAAATTGGATCATTTTAGCCAACTACATGCTACTTGCTTTTTAGAGACTTGAGTGGGGTCTGTAATTGGTGTCCTGTAGAATATAAAACAGACATTAAGTAATTTCGTTTTGTACGAACAAAACATCCTTTTTTAGTTATTGTATGGGATGAATTTTTTAGAAAAAAATTGGTAACACACTTTCTCTCTCTCTCTCTCTCTCTCTCTCTCTCTACATACACACAGAGACACAGACACACACACACACACACATTCGGTTTACTTATTTTATTAGGATATTTCACATATTGGTCGGACAGTGGATTAAAGTGCATTACTTTTTCTCTATCTTTCCAATTCTACGATCGAGAATCCTGCAGCCGCAGTAAAAATGGTGTTTCTTGGGCAAGATAACCTGACGGAGGCCAACCCTCTCCAGGCTGGTTTTGAATTCAAAGTTTCTCCTAGACCGGTTGCCACCCAAGGTGTCCTGCTACATTACCGATAAAAGAAGAAGATTCACACACACACACACACACACACACACACACACACACACACACACACATATATATATATATATATATATATATATATATATATATATATATATCCCGTGACCCGTAGCGTCGTACGGGCACCATGTGTACTGCAGCTGCAGTGGAGTTGATAGCCTGACAAAGCCCAACCCTCTCCTGGTTTTTGAATTCAGAGTTTTTCATTCTCCTAGACAGTTTGCGATTCAAGGCTATGGAACCCAATCTGTCCTGCTATTTACGCATAGCTAGGGAGCGGGAAGAAGAGGATTTATATTGAATGTAATGGATCCAAATGGAATTCGAAGTCGGCTCTGCGATTCCTCGAACCTCAATCCAAATCATTATCTATTACTCCGCCATGAATCCTCTATATATATATCAATTCATGAGATAGATTTTCGTGAGAAAGAAAATGTATAGAACCAACCTCCCTTGAACAAGCATTTAATTCTCTCTCTCTCACTCTCTCTCTCTCTCTCTATATATATATATATATATATATATATATATATATATATATCAGGCGGCCTGACGATTGCGTCTAGCATGAAACAGACTGTTGCCTGTAAGTGTTGACTTCTATGTTCACTTTTATATTTACACACGCTCTATCTCTGATATTGACCACTTTATCCCATAAATATAGCACATCTTAAGACTATATTTATTCATATATATATATATATATATATATATATATATATATATAATTATTCTTTTGAAAATATGATTCCATTGATACATACGAATTCTCTTGTTTGAAAAACAGAAGCTAAAAGTTTCCAATTCAGTTATAGAAATTAATAATTGAAATCTATCAGTCACTCCCTCTTAATCTTTATATATATATATATATATATATATATATATATATATATATATATATATATATATTCTCGCGTGACCCGTAGGGTTGTTGTAGGGAAGACATGTGAACTGGAACCACTGTAGAAGTGGTGTTTCTTGGGCATGATTGCCTGACGAAGCCCAACCCTATTCAGTTTTGAATTCAATTTTTACTTCTTCTAGAGAAGTGTATTTACCCATAGCTGGGGAGGGGAGAAAAGGAGGATTCATAGCTTTTCCTTTTGAAAGTAAATCTAATGGATCCGACTAGGATTCGAATTCGTCATTGCGATTCCTCTGTCCGAGTCGCTATCCATTACTCCACATGAATATATACTTTTCTTAATTCTTTCATTAACTCCCTAAGTTTCAACTAAGTATACGTGTTCTTTACATTTATAAATTCCTTAAAACCTCCTCGTTGTTCACATGCTCACTCTGTGGCATTCTCAGCATCCTTCTGTAGAACCACATCTCTGTTGCCTCATCTCTCCTCTTTAGCTGTGAGGAAATTGTCCTGTATTCACTGCCATAATGCATTAACCCACTAACCACTCGATGAATGTCGTGATCCTTGTTTTTTTAAATTATAAACTGTATTAGGTGTTCCTTAAATATGCAAGTACTTTCGACAGGTACTCTGGTCATCATCAGACATGGAAACTGTTTTGTTTTGGTAAAATTCAGGTAGCATCCGAAACGAAAAAAATATAATACAATTCGAAATATATATTTTTGGAGTGTGTTATTGAAGCTTACTACACATACGCAAGAAAAGAGAGACGCAGGTAGTTTGAAAATATTTTGAAAGCATATTTTTTTTCGATCTAGCCAAACTCATTTTGTCTCCATCACCTTTTTCACTGACTCATTGTGACAACAGAAAATCTACCAAGAATGGTGTAAGACATATTGACATATTAAGGCATATTGTAAGAGCCTGGACGCAAATTTGGCTGAACAAGCGATCAAGGCACTTTCCAGACATTTTCGTCTCAGTAGATTATTTTCTCTTTTAATCAAAGTAGCATTCCCTAGGTCAAAATTCACCGTAACAAAACGAACCAGAATTTTGACCCATGAAATAAAAATAATTTTCGTACGGAAAATAATGACTTACGTACATAAAATTATCTTCAAATTAAGGGGTGGCAGAATAATTATCGTTGAACAAAGGTAAGCTTAAATAGGTAATAATTAAAGATAAGCTTGAAAAAGGTAAGCTTAAATCTTGATACAATACTTCAATTTTGAGTTCTTTTGTATTGTTGCCTATCGCATCTACCCCTCCCTAACTACTGTGATGAAGACCAAATCAAGAACTTTCCAGGAAATTTTTCTCCCTGGAATCGATATTTCAAATATACAAATCAACCATTCGCCCTTGCATGGAGTATTGCTGCCATATATGGTCTGGGGCACCTTCTGTTTACCTCGGAGTTCTTGACAAGATCTAGAGACAGATATGTAATATAACTGGCCCTGATCTGGCGTCTCGTCTACAGTCACTCTCTCACAGACGCGCCGTCGCCTCTCTCTGTCTTTTCTACAAATACTTTCATGGTAATTGCACCAATGAGCTGCTTTCACTGGTTTCCAGACTCCATGAATTCAAGCGACCTACGAGGCTGGCATCCCGCTCCCACCCTTACACTGTAGAAACTTTTAAATGTAGCCGTCTCTTCTACTCCAATAGCTTCACCTGCACCTCTCGCCTGTGGAACACCCCTTCTGTATTACTGTTTCCCTGAGAGCTATAATCTCCAACTATTCAAATGTAATGTCAATCGACATCTCCAGTTACCTTGATCTATCCACTATCCCTCTCCTCATCCTTTCTTCTATCACTCCTATCTGCTCTCGCTCCAAATCTTCTGCAACCCCCTGCATCCTAGTGGCTTCACGCCTTGCTCGGGGCGTAATGCTTAAAAAAAAATAGAAGCTAGCTTAAATGTCACCCGCTTAAATAACTTAAAACCTTAGATATCGCCTTTCTTTAGAAGTACATATATATATATATATATATATATATATATATATGTGTGCGTGCGTGTATGCGCGCGCGCGCGTGTGTGTGTGTGTGTATTATAAACAGAGCATTTACTTAAATATTTGTATCTATAAAAATAACGAATAATCAGAAAATATCTTTTAAAAAAAAATTATCGGATTGTCCATTTTTTATATATATATATATATATATATATATATATATATATATATATATATATATATATATATCTTATTAATCCTATATGCATGTACATATATTAATTATATATATATATATATATATATATATATATATATATATATATATATTAATCCTATGTTATTAATCCTATATGTATGTATATATATATATATATATATATATATATATATATATATATATATATATATAAATCTATATGCATGTATATATATATATATATATATATATATATATATACACGTCTTATTAATCTTGCCAGACCGGAAATCGGTAGAATCAGCAAAACCATCTGGGAGAAAGCCAACCAATCCATAAAAAAAACACCCGTGGATTCTTACAGTGGATTAATACCGCGGGTGTTATAAACTGGTTTACTAACATCCAAAATAAGGACAACTGCACTTTAATACAGTTCAACATTATTGACTGCTACCCCCTCCATATCTAAAGATCTGTTCACTTTGGCCTTGGAGTTCGCGCAGGAATACTGCAATATTTTTGAGAATGAAGGGGATATACTCTTGAAATGCTGAAATTCTATTCTGGCTTACAATGAAGAACAGTGGACCAAAAAGTCTTGCAGCGGTAATTTTGACAATTCAATGTTTTCTTTATTTTCTGCTTTATTCCAATAACCAAAAAATACTATTCTTAAAAGCGTGCTCAATACAGAGTAGAGCAGATGTAATTATTTATTCGAAAATTATAGCATAAATATGTTATAAAATCACTACAAAAATAGCTATTTTGTTTCAAAACTTCTGGTGTTTTATCAAGTGATGGTGTTGAATATAGAATAAAGGGTTTTTAAAAGGTTCAAATTCTTCCAAACACACCCTCGCAAGTGGAAAAGCTGTTACATAAGCTGCAATGACCAATCAAAATGCAAGTATATGAGAATTCAAAAAACTTGACAATGAACCTTGGTTATAATAATTATTTAATGTTTTAATGTTGGGGTTAGACTAAAATAGAATTTATTCTAACTAATAAATATTAAATTGTACTATAAAATTCAAAATTAATAATTACTAATTGTAAATTTTATATATATATATATATATATATATATATATATATATCTTTTATTAAAAAAACCCTCTCTGTTAAGTTTTAATCTCCCACCTTCTCTCGTCTGTTACCCCTCTCTTTAAATCTAACATTCGTCCCACACTCTCATACTTACACTCTCTCTAAATTCTATTTTTATTTCCGGAGTCGTTTTTTTTCTGTTTTCTTTTGAATTTGTAGGTCTGTTGAATTGGATCGTATTTACGATTCCAATGGAATAAATTATGACCATGGAATATTAGTGTTTAAGCCTTTTTATTATATATATATATATATATATATATATATATTAAAGACATTTTTATAGATACAAGTATTTAAGTAAATGCTCTGTTTATAATAAACAGTATTAAATAACATTTACCGGCCTGAATGTCCGAAAAATTTTCATAGAAAATATTCGTCCTTTGAAGGATTAGAACCTGCATCCTATACGGAACCGTCATTTACGCTGACGTGCCTTGACCGCTCGGATGGACAAAGTTTACGGTTATTTCTTAATATATGACGTCATTTGTTTACATTTGATACGCCATGAGCAGTTATGAATGTACGAGATTCATGGAAGATTGAAGTTTATAAGCAGTAAATTCAACCTTGCCAACCGAACGATCCTTTGTGGCCGAGCGATCAAGGCACGTCAGCGTAAATGACGGTTCTGTATAGGATGCAGGTTCGAATCCGGTCAAAGGACGAATATTTTCTATGAAAATTTCTCGGACATTCAGGCCGGTAAATGTTATTTAATACTGTTTATTATAAACAGAGCATTTACTTAAATACTTGTATCTATAAAAAGAACGTTAAACATAAAAATGTCTTTAATAAATAAATTGTCGGATTTTGTTGGTGTGTATGTGTGTTTTGAACAATAAAAAATATTAAAAAAGTAAAGTCTTCAGATACAATGGGTTGTATATTAATATTCTTTCGTTTTTATTATTTGATTCCTCGACTAGTTTTAGCCAGCATTGCCATCATCATGAGAAAAAATTCTGCTTGTTAGTAGCAGTGAACTACAGAAAAAATATATATATATATGTTATTTATAATGCCGACGGACATTTTATCGAGTAGTCATTTTCAGCAAAGTCACCTCGACGTGAGTTTGATGGAATAACTCGTTCACATCATGCAGACCCCAACCCCTCTGAAAACTTCCAATGCGTTATGTTCTCAATGTCCTTGACATAGCGGCTAACCCACTAGCTTCACTTCTTCGTCCCCCTTTCAACGCCTTCTTCCCCAACCACACCTTGGTAGGGGATATAAAACTTTCAAAATAACACCCCTGAAATTTATGTCTCATTTACTAATGAGATTATCGCAGCAATGTTGCGTACTTAATGTTTGAATACAAATTTTCCTTAGAGCAGCCTAAAGTTCACCTCGTCGACAGTGATAAATGGTATCTGGGAGACCTCGTGTCCGGCTGGCTGTTCGTTTGCCGTCCAGTGTGTGGGACAACTTCTTTTCTGCTTTTGTGGTCAGTCTGTTGGTATCTGCCTATACATACGTCACATGTCACTGACCCTATAACCATACAACCTTGTCCTCCATTCGATAAAAGATGTTGTTTTGTCTCGCTGCGTCTGGTTTGGGGTTGGAGAAAAAAGTTGAGAAACCAACTGACCAGTAAAAGCTATCATTGAGGCTTGTTTTTAAGTAATGAGTATCAATACGCAAGGATAGTGTCCATCTTTCAGCCTAGCCTACTCATATTCAATACTTCGTTAAAAAAGAGCATACCCTGATGAAAAAAGGCCCCAATTTTGATAAATAATTTTTATATCGTCTAAATGTTTACACTATAATTAAGAGGAAAGACCAAAGTATTTTTTGCTTATTTTTACAAAATTTTTAATCCTTCCTAGCACGTCTGAAATTTTAGTTAAATATCTGTTTTTATTTTTAGTCAGCAAAATTTACATAAGATATCTTATGTCAGCCATTTTTGACAACTTTGTAAACAAAAGTGAAATTCTCTTTTTAAAAATCTTGTAAAATTCAATTATAATTTTTATCAAAATTATTTTAAGGAAAATAGAAAATTTAAAGTTTTCTTAAAATAAATCGGAAACAAACATTACTTAATTTTTTAGCAGAAAATAATTAGTTGGAAATAAGAGAAGCATGTCTAACCGTGGTGATTGGTTTTGGAGGTGTAAATTGACGTTTACGTCAATGCATCGACAACTGACGTCAGAGCAATTTATCCGACCGAAGGTCAGAAGTGACACTATTTTCACATTTTAAGTGAACCCGCTTATTTTAAAGTAATTTGGTCGTATAGGGGTGGAAGATAACGGTTAATCGTAACCTTCAACAGCTTAAGATTGTAGTGATCACGAAAGCAACATCTTGGGAGTCTTTGTAGTGAAGGTTTGAATTGACGAGACCAGAGAATGTAGTTTCTATTAGCACTTTCCGTGAAATTAGCGATAGATCAATGTGATTCTTGCCACATACCACCTACGGGAAAGAGGTTGGAGGGTGAAAAATAATTCGTCACCCATAAGAGCTAGGAGATGTTTATAATGGCTGGAGAGTGAGATCTGGGCAGTTCCCCAATAAATTTGACAACAGTACTCTATTTTTGGCCTGAGCTTCCTCTTGTAATGGTAAAAGATAATCTAATCTTCATAATGTATTTCCGAAGTTCTCAACCATTTTTTTTATTATTATTATTATTTTTTATTTTTTGTTTGTTTGGTGAAACCCCATAACTGTTCACTGGAAAAAGGCTCATTTTATTTTTACTAATGCATACGTCTAGGAATTGTATTATACAAATAGTAAATAGGAGTAACAGTGGAGTAATGGATAATGGCTCAGATTGAGGAATTGGAGAGCCGAGTTCGAATTCTAGTCGAATCCATTACATTTACTTATCGAAAGATACATGATGGCCTAAGCGAGTAACGTATGGCACATAACTGACTAACTGACTTTCCAGTCGAATCCTTTACATTCACTTACGTGCTAATACCCTTGAAAAAGGTATGAATCCTCTTCTTTCCCCCCCCAGCTATGGGTAAATAGCAGGACAGACTGGGTTTTATAGCCTTGGATGACAACTGGTCTACTGTAGAAAGAAATAACAACCTACTGCGGAAAAGGAAAATCTGCCTCGTCAGTCATGTATTGAAAGATACATGATCGTCTAAGCGTGTATCACGCATGGCACATAACTGACTGACTGAGTCGAATCCATTACATTCACTTACGTGCTAATACCCTTGGGAAAGGTATGAATCCTCTTTTTCCTCTCCAGTTATGGCTAAATAGCAGGTCAGACCGGATCCTATAGCCTTGGATGGCAACAGGTCTACCTACTACGGGTAAACAATCTGCCTCGTCAGTAATGTATCGAAAGATTCATGATCGCCTAAGCGTGTACCACGCATGACACATAACTCAATGAAATGTATTTGCTTTATTTTGAAGTAAATCTAATTTAATGAAAATGAACTTTAACAACTAAATTCTATGCAACATTTATGTACACAAGTAAAAAAAAAAAAAACATTTTAAAATATGTAAGTAATTAATAGATTAAAAAAGTGAAGATTTATTCAATTAGATCCCTGTGTTTTTTTTTTGTTTTTTTTTTGTTTTGTTTTTTATATATATATATTTGGGTCCATTGATGTCAATGATAGTTGAATATCACCCCACCCCACCTTTTTCCCAATGTCGAGTCTGTTGTTATATTAATTAATTTATATTCATATTTTATTGTATTAATATTTAAAATTAATAATATTATTTATTATTAATATATTAAATTAATTTATATAATACATTATAATATTTATATAATTTTCGTTTATATATACATACATATATATATATATATACATATACATATTTAATGAAAAACAGACAATGTTGGAAGTGTTACCTGATGATCCGAAATCCTTTAAAAAGGATTTTGGTGAAATAAATTATCGTAATGGTACCTTTAAGTGGTCTGTTTTTCATTAAATATTAGCTCTGTTCTTCACATTGAGCTCTCAGGATTTCATCCTCCTTGGATTTACCAATTGGTTTACCAAGTTCTTCATAACTTATACATATACATACATACATATATATATATATATATATATATATATATATATATATATATATATATATATATATATATATGACGTCATACATTATGAAATGGACAAAGTCCGACAATTATTTAGATTAAATTATTTATTATTTCTATGAAAATTCTCGGACATTCAGGCTGCTAAGTGTTATTTAATATTGTTTATTATAAACAGAGCATTTACTAAAATACTTGTATCTATAAAAAGAATGTTAAACATAAAAAATGTCTTTAAATATATGTATATATATATATATATATATATATATATATATATATATATATATATATATATATATATTATATATATCCTCAGATTTTATTCAACATTTACAATCAAAACATCCGGTAGAATAAAAGGGACGCTAATTTACACTGCTTGATCTCATTTTCTGATGAAATTTTAAAAGTTTTTTTTTCTTAGTATTTTATTATGTCGTAGATTACTGTAGAAATTCTAATTCGCAGTTGTAACAAAAGTTCGGAAGTGAAATTGTCCTATGGACCTACTAAAAGATTACGGTGAACCCCCAATTTGCTGTCTTTTGTGAGGATCCCTAGTTATTTTACATGGACCCCAGGGTCTATATAGACCCCGACTAAGAACCATTGATCTAATATATCCTGGATTCATATCACACTCTTCATTCAATAACCCTCTACTCTGTATTTATATAATACATTATAATCTTTATATAATTTTCCATTATATAAAAAAAAACATACATACATACATACATATATATATATATATATATATATATATATATATATATATATAATTATTCATTTAAAAATATGATTCTAACACGCTACATAAGAGTTCTACCTAACGAGTTCTTTTCCTATTTTCTATATATTTTTCATATATATATATATATATATATATACATATATATATATATATATATAAAACTATGGACCCACTAAAATATTACGCCGAACCCCCAATTTGCTGTTTTTTTGTGAGGATCCCTAGTTATTTTACATGGACCCCAGGGTCTATATAGACCCCTGACTGAGAACAATTGATCTAATATATCCTGGATTCATATCACACTCTTCATTCAATAACCCTCTACTCTGTATTTATATAATACATTATAATCTTTATATAATTTTCCATTATATATGCATACATACATATATATATATATATATATATATATATATATATATATATATATATATATATATATATATATATATATAATTATTCATTTAAAATATGATTCTAACACGCTACATAAGAGTTCTACCTACTAAAATATTACTACATAAGAGTTCTACCCACTAAAATATTACGCCGAACCCTCAATTTGCTGTTTTTTTGTGAGGATCCCTAGTTATTTTACATGGACCCCAGGGTCTATATAGACCCCGACTGAGAACCATTGATCTAATATATCCTGGATTCATATCACACTCTTCATTCAATAACCC
The DNA here is from genome assembly GCA_903632075.3 of Acanthosepion pharaonis. NCBI lineage: Eukaryota > Metazoa > Mollusca > Cephalopoda > Sepiida > Sepiidae > Acanthosepion > Acanthosepion pharaonis. Next base: position 272,019 of record CAHIKZ030003794.1, read on the forward strand.
TCTAGCCTTGCTTGAACAAAATTTAAACAAATAAATAAAAATATAATATATTTTATCGAACTGTTATTGATATCCATTTATAGAGACCTTTCATAATAAGAAAGGTTGCTGCTTGTCTACCATTAATCACGTTATAAAGCTGTGATCAGCTCGGTCTAATGAATGAACGACCGAATGAACAATAAAATAAAATGTGTCAAAGCAAATAAGAAATATAAAGGCGACAGATGTAAGTATATGCTCAGAAGAAATGAAAAGGTACAAGAATTGGTCACTGAAGGTCAATTAAGTGCAATAAAAAATATAAAACAGGTGTGCTGTATTATAGATTAAGGACAGGTTATTGGTGTGGTCGAATGTAAGTGACCAGTGTATCAGCTCAAATTAACAACGTCCCAAAAAATACAGGGTGACCATAAATTATAGATTTGTATTTGCGATAGAAATAATTTGTAAAAAGGATTAGGAAGAAGTAAATCTATATTTTTTTAAGGTTTTATTGAAATCTTATTTAAGTTTCCACATGTCCTCCATCATTAGCAATACAAAGGGTAATGCAGTTCACGGAAAACATTTACCAACTGATTTACAGTAATGCCTGAAATCACATTAGTTATTTTAGCCATACTTAAAACTAGGTACATTAAACTTTATAACATTTTTAACAGATTATTTCTATCGCAAATACAAATAAAGTTTTTAAAGTGCACACGAATCCAGCGTGCGGAACCTTTGGGAAGTGCCTGAAAACCATACGACGTGAGTGAAATTGGGTAGACGGAACCCTTGGGTACTGTCGATAGCTGTGCAAGCACGAAGACACAAGTCATCGTGGCTGAGTGTTTGAGTGTGCTGGCCTTCTTCAGATTGTTGATCACGCTAGATAACGAACTCTCTCCCAAAAACTGTAACTGAAGTCTGCTCAGCATAGTTGCAGTACAAACCACAGGTGGGCTCTGTGGGTGTTGAATAAACGCAAATGCGCCTTTTCTCATTCATTCATTCTTTCTTTCTTTCTTTCTTTCTTACTTTCTCCCATTTCCTTTCTTTCTTTTACTTTCTTCCTTTCTTTCTTTCTTTCTTTCGTTCGTTCTTTCTTTTCTTTCTCTCTTTCATTCTTTTTTATCTCTTTTCCTTTCTTTTTTCCTTTCTTTCTTTCTTTCTTTCTTTCTTTCTTCTTCTCATTCATTTTTTTTTCTTTCTTTTCCGATCCTTTCCCTACTCTTAATATATCGTTCAGGAATGGTTCATTTTTTATCTGCGGTAATGGTAAGACAACGTATCGTGATTTCTTAAACGTAGCTTAAATGTGGCACAAAGACGAAAGTATGGGGCACCCAGTGTGGGCCGAACTCATAATAAGTTGTAATTCTTCTATCATGAAAAGCTCGTTAACCATTACACCACGTCGAGGTGCCTAAATGATATTCTAAGCGGATACTAGATATAGCACAAAGCCGAAAGTTTGGGGCACCCAGTTAGGATAGAAATCATTACTCAGTATGTGCTGACAAAGTTACTAAGGAACAAACATAATTATAATAAGATAATTATTTCTTAGATATATGAATATAAGAATCTGTCATTTTGAATTGACGCGAGGAGGAGGAGGATGGATGGATGGACAGGAAGTGAAAAGACTGCGCTGAATCCAATGTTAGGTCAGCTGCTAAAAAAGTTGTTTCACTGTGTCGTACAAGACAATTTTTCTCTCCAGACTCTATCTTACATATCTATATGTCCACCATTCGTCCATGCTTAGAATATTGCTGCTATATATGATCCGGTGCTCCGGTTATATATCTAGATATCCTTGATAAAATCCAAAGAAGAATCAGCAATATTATTGGTCCTGATCTGACATCTCGGCTTGAATTTCTTCCCTGTAACTTTTCTGTTAATACTACCATGGAAAGTGTTCGGATATGTTCTTCGCAATGGTACCTAGACTTTATGAATGTAAGTGCAGTGCTAGACTAACGACAAGTTCTCATCAATTTACAGGTCATTTGGCTAGATGTAACCGTAAGTTCTATGCTGACAGTTTCTTTTCTCGCAATTCTCGCGTGTGGAACTCCATGCGTTCGGGTCGAACTTGCTCGAAAACAAGTGCTTTCAGCTTGTTTAGTTAGCTTATGAAAGTTATAGTAAGTAAACATTCATGTTTCCAAAGCTACGAAAGCAAACAAAAACTAGGCAAAATCAAGCTGTTTTCGCTCGAAAACAAGTGTTTCAGCTTCCATAGGTAGCTTACACAAAGCTATATTAATTTAATTTGGTGTTTCCAAACTGTTTAAAAAGAGCAAAATGCTGTCGAAATCAAGATGTTTTCACTCAAAAGCTACTGTTTTCAGCTTGTTTAGGTTGCTTATAAAAAGTTATATTAACTAAAATTTGGTGTTTACAAATTGTTGGAAACAAGCAAATAGAAACAGAACCGAAAAATCTTTCTGTTAAACATGCACGTAATTATGTGTCTACTACTACGTCAGCTCGCCAGGTGTAAATAACAGGTCGCGTGATAGCCCTAGTAGCAGTTGGATCTAACAGTCCGAGTTGAAGTTGTAAATTAAACTTTTTTATCTGGTCTAATTCCTGTTGCAAGAAAAGTATCTTTGTAAGAAGAAACTGATTTTTAAAAGCAAAATATAAGAGAAATATATATATATTTTTACGTCACCTAAACTAAATTTGGAATTTTAAAAAAAAAAATGGGGATTTATACTTTAAGTGTCCTTTTACTTTGCGGACAAGGTGAATATTTTTACAAGGCCAAATTATTACCCCCACACATTTCCACAGGTTACTTAGAGATTGAGATTTAAAACGTCTGAATTTGAGACGGGAGCAGTAAGGTGTCTGGAAAAACAAAGCCTGGCTGGTGTATCAAGGACAACTTGCGATCCCATACGACTTTTATTGTTCAGCCGGAGCGAAAAGAAAATTCATTGACAGTTAATCCCCACCCATCAGTCTCTCCAGCTTCGGCTCCAGTTGACTCTTATCTTTCACAGATAAAAGAGATAATCTCGTTTATAAAAATATCTACCAAAAGAGGTAACATGTTCATAGTTAGCCTCACAATATCATAGGTGTGTATTTACTATATTTAAGTTGAAAACAAGTTCCATTTGTTTATCAAAACGCATAGGTTTCATCTTTACGTTAGGGTTTATTGAATAATTGTTATAGAATTTGCCGTCGCGCAGGGGATAAGACATTTGGATGGAGTAGAACAATTGACACTGCATCTTCAAAAACTAGGTGCTTTTTCTTTTTTTCTTTAGTCAGGACCGAGATTAAACTCGCACATAGCGATGTGAGTCCTGCCTGACAGAGGATCTGTGTCATAATAATTTGAGGAAAGGTTTTACAAAGCCGGATGCGTCTTCTCACACACAACACAGACACTGAAGTTATGGACCAGAGTCTTTATATCGAGATACCATCTCTAAGAAGGTGACCATTTAAGGCTTAAAACGCCATCCTGGTTATATATATATATATATATATATATATATATATATATATATATATAATAATATATTTAAAAAATATTATTCCATCGCTACATAAGAGTTTCATGTTTCTTTGATATTTTCTAAAAATTTTCGAACACACACACACACACACACACACACAAATATATATATATATATATATATATATATATATATATAAGGAAATTGATTAAATCCGGCAGATTTTTAATTTATTTGTTTAAACGTTAATTTTTAAATGGATACACACACACACACACACACACACACACACATATATATATATATATTTCTAGACAAAAGAAAAACTGATACGAACGCAAGAAAAATTGAATAAAAGGAAAATAAAGGAAATAAAAAGCTTCATCGCAGTCTCTTGTCAGACGTCCTTAAATATATATATATATTAATAATATATATATATATATATATATATATATATATATATATATATATATATATATATATATATGTGTGTGTGTTTGTCTGGTCTGAAGCATTCAGGCATAAACAGAATATCTATATGTTTATTTCAGTGTCACAACGCAATCATCAGGCCTGATGATTGTGTCTACCATGAGTCTGTCGCTACTGAATGTTAACTTCATTTTTCACTTTATATATATATATATATAATAACACTGAAAATGTTAATTGGATAAGACCAGGAAACAGTGGTATTAAAAAGTGCTCAATTCACATGTGAAAAATGAGCTTTGAAATTTAAAAATTTAAGAGATCAATCGATTCGGCTGGTTTGGTGTCAGCCTTTCGATATCGTCGGGCGATTTGTATCAATTGATTTTCCAACGGTTTATTTAAAAAAAAATAGTAATGAATATTGTTTTTTTAAAAATAAAGCGTTAAGAAATCGATTGATAAAAACCGTCTGACAATGCCGAAAGGTTGACACTAAACCAGCGGAATCGACTGATCTATTTTTTTTTTTTTAATTTTTAAATTTCAAGGAAATAACGGCCAACATATATATATATATATATATATATATATATATATCATCCAATTACAGACTGTTTCGCTGTGTCACAGGCCATCCGTATGGCAAGACATCCGATTGCTTCAAGTCAGAGACCCTTACCCCTAGGCTATCGGCGCACGGCAGAGAAAAGAGAATTTTAACGCATTATATACGTGATATATAAATGTCATAGCGGCCGCCATAGCACACAATACTTACAAAAGAGCGATGCATTTAAAGCAGTATATATATATATATATATATATATATATATATATATATATATATACTGCTTTAAATGCATATATATATACTACTTTAAATGCATATATATATATATATACTGCTTTAAATGCATATATATATATATATACTGCTTTAAATGCATTTATTTACTGTTTTAAATGCATATATATACATATATATACTGCTTTTAAATGCATATATATATATATATATATATATATATATATATATATATATATATATATATATATGTGTGTGTATGTGTGTGTGTGTTTCTGTGTGTTGACCGTTTGTTCCTATAAGTAGTTCATCCTCCCTTTGACAGGTTTTCTTTTTTGTCCTGCGGAGTGACAAGCCACCCTCCTATTCATCAGACAAGCTAGTGGAAGAGTTGATTTAGGCGACCATCACCATCCCATATGGCAGGTTGCACTGGATTACGTATTGCTATTAGCAAGTGTAACCTTTACCTGACTTGCGACAAGAAGACATCCACAGATTAGAGAAATATCCTTTCGCTTAACGCTGACTTAAAGAATAGTTTGTTCGTCCATTTAAACATTACCCCAATATTTCTTCTGTCGTATCAAAAAGTGTATACTCCGATCATTTTTTTTAACATCTAGCCAACGGCGGCATATGGGTACACTTCCCAAAGTCTAGATCACTACAGCCTGGTAGCTGACCTCTCGTCTGTTCTAGCACTAACTGCTCAGTGAAGGAAAAACTATCCGGTCACATTCAATACCTCGAAAAT
>CAHIKZ030003794.1:290000-292500 GCA_903632075.3 Acanthosepion pharaonis
CTTATAAACAGAGCATTTACTTAAATATTTCTATCTATAAAAAGAATGTATAAACATAAAAAATTAATATATATATATATATATATATATATATATATATATATATATATGTATGTGTTGAGGAAATTGTGAGACAAAATGGAAAAAGTTTATTTGTAACACGTTTCGTCTGTTATGACTTCATCAGAGTGAGTTTGTTGACCTTGTGCTGGCTGCAAATGCGCATGAACAAGAATGGTGAAAACGTTGTAAGAATCTGGAGGTAAATTTACTGTGGATGAATTAGTGATTAAAGCACTTTCTAGACATTTTCGTCTAAGCGAATTATTTTCTCTTTTAATTAGAGTAGCATTTTTTATGTCAAAATTGTTGTCAGTTTTGTTACGGTGAACAAACAATGCGTTTTGCGTGTTGTTTTTTAAAATGTCCCTTTTGTGTTCATATAGTCTTTTTAACTTCTTGAGGTTTCTCCAATATATTCTTTCTGGCAAGCCTTACAGTTGATTCCTACTTCAAGTTTTGGCTTGCTGTTTTGTTTTGTATTGATTACGTCTTTTATTGTTTTAGATATAGTTGTGACAAATTTTATGTCGAGTTTAGCGAAATCCTTTTCGATTGTGGTGGTGATAGCGTTAAAGTGTAGAATAATGTATTTGTTTCATTCGGTGGGTTTGTCAGGAAGGACAGCTCTTCTATTTTGGAATATCTTATGGACCTTTTGTTTCGCATTGAATATGAAATACTTGGGGTATTGAATGGTCTTGAAAGTATTTTCAATATATTTCTCTTCTTCGTGTAAATATTCAGGGCTGCAAGTTCTGAGTGCTCTTAAGTAGAATCCAATAATCATTCTGCATTTTATATATTCATAGATGTTTCATTAAAAACGGTTTACAAGCTAATGAGGTTAAGATTGTATTTAATTTTTCATGCGTTCTTATAAATTTCTTATTTTCTGGGTGTAAATTATATAGAAATTGTCCAAATGCTTTGTATATCCGAAGACTTTTGGGTATATTTTTAGCCATTAACAAGGAAGATTTTTAATTTTAACTGAATTTAGGGATTGTTTTATGTATGTATTTAGAGTTACAGGAATGTTTTATTTTCCGAACACGGTCATCACATTGTAGGCGTGTTGATATTATTGAGTGTTGATTTTTTTTCTTTTTTTATTAATGATGCTTCCATTATTTTTTTCCTATTTTTTACATATGGATGAGCCTATTATATTTGTATTATCAACGAGTGTGTTGCGGATGGAGTTTGGTCGGTCTCCATGAGTATATATATATATATATAAAGAAAGAACAGTAAGATATATAATCCGGTGTTCTTATAGATATTTGGTTAGAACTGTGTAGGGAAAAAACCCTATTTTAAATCAGTTAATTTAATAATATATAATATATATATATATATATATATATATATATATTGCTTGAACCGGTTTCTAATGCTCTAGATAGAGCGGCTTGGGTATAGAAGACACGTGGGGGCCCAGTCCGTTGCGTTAGGCAAACTCAGATGAGCTACACCACGAAATTTGTGAAGAGCGGCGCTGTATCGAGTCTAATTAGTTAACACTTCGTAACCGAGGCTCGTTGGTACAGTTGGTATGACGATTGCGTCGTGTCGTGTCAGGGGTAGTGGGTGCACGCTGCTGATGATTACGAAATAAAGGACGAAACGACCGGTCGTTCAGTGCTTTCTACATTCTCTTGAGAATTCTTCTAGGCACGATAAATTACTGATATATATATATATATATATATATATATATATATATATATATATATATATATATATATATATACTCGACTCTCCCGTAAAATTCGAGCAGATCAGTTCCTCGGAAACTGACAGCCCGACAACAACACATGAGATTCGATTATAGTGGTGAAGGTTTCGTGCAGGACCATCCACACATTTTGAAGGGCCGAATACAGAGACCTGGTGCACTACGTGCCACAAGGTCCCCAAACGACCCTCCGCAGGTTTTGAATTCAGAGTTGTCCTTCTCCTAGACCAGTTGCCATCCAAGGCTATAGAACCCAGTCTGTCCTGCTATTTACCCATAGCTGGAGGGAGAAGAAGAGGATTCACACCTTTGCCAAGGGTATTACTGAATGTAATTGATTCGACTGGAATTAGATCTCGGCTCTCCGATTCCTCAATCCAAGATGCTATCCATTACTCCACCGTGCCTCCGCATATATATATATATATATATATATATATATATATATATATATATATATATATATATATATATATATATATATATATATATATATATATTCCACAATCGTCAGTGATGGAGCTTGTGTATGTTCCGGTCTATCATGACATGAAAAAAATAAATCCCCGCCCTCTCAGCTTACTTTTCTATTTAGCGTAATGATCTGAAATTTAACTGGTTAATCAAGACATACCCATCAGTCTATTTTTAATTCTGACCTTATGTTCCCCACCTTTTAACTCTCGGAAAAGATGAAAC
>CAHIKZ030003794.1:297500-300000 GCA_903632075.3 Acanthosepion pharaonis
TTGTGTTTTTATTTCTGGTCCTAACAAGGCCACAACACCTTGTGAAATACTAAGCACTTCTGTGTAGTGTACTAGTTAACGTGTTAGTCTGGTTGACCATTAACTACTCTTTGAGGTCAATCCTCATTGGGGGTGTCCTAATTTTGGCCTTTTGGTACACTAAGCTAAACTAAATATATAATAAAAATGTCTTGGCGTAGTGTGCAGGGAAATGCGCTAATCTGGTTGACTATTACTGTTACCCTATCCAAAATTTGTCCTTCGGGTTATCCAAATTTGAAATTCCTGGACTATTTCGGCTGGGTCACTTGAAGAAGGAGAACTGCTAGCAGTTCCACAATATCAAGGATTTGGTGAAGGCCGCTTATTTTGGACATTATAGTTAAAGAGAACAAACTGTCTGATCTGACCAGGCTGTTTCTTCCGGGAGAGGGGAAGCCTATTTCGGCAGGTTTTATTGAATAATGTAATTTCTGGGAAAAATTTGCTGCCTTTGTTTTCGACTGAATAATAGTTGTATTTTCTATACAAGTGAACGACACGATTACGCTTTGAGACACGGCTGTACCCCTATCTTTTCGTTCGGTAAGAAGGTATCATCTAACCTGTGACCTTTAACCTTTATTGCACTTTACGGCGTCCTGCACAATACACAAGTACTTATTGTAAAATCGATGTTTTTTCTTTATCTTACAAATGATTTTTCTCTATTGAGCATTATAGTTTTTTACATCGGCCTATCCACATTACAATATATATATATATATATATATATATATATATATATGTGTGTGTGTGTGTGTGTGTGTGTGTGTGTGTGTGTGTGTGTACATTTACACAGAGCCGGTCCCTCACACCAAAGCAAAAGTCCATATAAACATATGTCCGGAGATTCTTCGTTTTTGAGTTATTAACTTTAAAGGATACGGTAGACCCTGTTATATGGACATTCCAAGATGCCATCTAAAAATACTTTTTAGCATAGTTTGTTTTGTGACAGATCCTGTCTCAGTAACGCGTCGATAAACAAAAGCAAAAGTTGGATGACTCGGCAGCTTTCGGTCTGGAAACATAAATTGATACAGCCGTGCAGCCTCGTGTCCATTACCATTTCCACAGCCGTATATAAAAATCATACCTGCCTGCTCATAATATGAATATCCTGCCATTATTAAAAGAAACACTTCTCGGTTAACTCACTACTGCACACGACAAACATTAGAGAGAGACTAGCCACTGATGTACACGAATGACAAATGAAACCTAGTCTTTCTTAAAGAGTTAATAACTCAAAAAACGCAGGATCTGCGAACATATGATTGTTTAAATTTATCCTTATTTTGATGTGAGGAACCTGCTGCCAACGTATGTAAAAATTATATATATATATATATATATATATATATATATATATATAATTTTTTAAAAAATTTATAACATAAGTATGTTATAAAATCACTACAAAAATAGCCATTTTGTTTCAACACACTCTGTGTCTTATCAAGTGATGGTGTTGAAAAAGAAAAATATATTGTTGGTTATTGAATTCATTCCGTGTATACCAATTATATACTTTTGGTATATATATATATATATATATATATATATATATATATATATATATATATATATATATATATATATATATATATATATATATATATATATATATATATATATATATATCCTCCTACTAATTACTATCTGTGTTTATCTTCGCTTGAACCGGTTTCTAATGCTCCAGTTGGTAACGGCTTGGTGAGAGTAGTCGTGGCTACAGAGCACTCAGTTGAGTTCCGCCACGGAATATGTGAGCGAACGGCGCTTAGTTGAGTCTGATTTGGAATCTCTTCATCGCCGAGGCCCATTTGGAACAGTTGGTATGGTGTTCGCTTGACAACCCAACTGTCAGGGTTCGATACTCAGTAGTGGATGCGCACTGCTGATGAGTCCCAAATATAGAACGAAACGGCCGTCCAGTGCTTCCTGCATTCTGTAGAGGTTTCTATCAGACTCGATGAATTAATTATATATATCTGATCAGGAGACTGGATGTTTTCAGGAGCGGGGAACCACCTCTTAATTGTTGATCGAGCCTGACCCGCCGTGGTAGCACCTGTTAGGGTCCCAGCTATGGGCAAATAATGTACCCTTAAGCAAAAACAAAGCAAATGCAAAAAGACATATTTATCGCAAAATTACCTGTGGTTGCAGGCATGTAATTACGTTCCAAATATTTAGATTTAGGCATTAAATAGCCCATAGGGGTTTTCATATGCCGCTAAACAAAATCCTATAAGAGCCTATTTCTTAAAGAAATTAAACTGTATTCCAAGACATAACTTCGATAAAACTTCAATAGAAAATACACAGTTGACCGCCTCCTAGTAATCATGTCTACGCAAACATGTGTATGCACTAAAGCTGAGTCTCATCTACCATGTATTCAATTGTGAAAGGAGAATAATATATATATCATATTTTTATTAATTCAAAGTTC
>CAHIKZ030003794.1:320000-332500 GCA_903632075.3 Acanthosepion pharaonis
GAGAGTTATCAGTGATAATGTTCTGACTTCTTATCAGTGGTTGTCTCCCTTTAACCCCATTTCCGTTTGTTTATTTTTTTAATTTACTTTTTATCACATAAAATATTTTTCATTCCGAAAATGCGGCCCAGAGAAAAAAAGATTGGCAAGCACTGTCTTATTTAATCTCTGCCATGTTTCTTCTGTTTAAACTGCACAATACATGAACCTGCTTGGATTTGAATTCGGTTTAACGTCCCTTATAAAATAAAACGATGTTCATTCCCGTGTGCAAATATCTGTCAGAGGAACAGCGACATTCTAGCGCTAAAATTCTAAATACGTAACTTTTGTCACTCCCAGAAAAGATCGCAGTCTCCACTAGCAGCCATTTTTTTTTAATATGTTCATGTACGCATGCGTGAGACAAAGAAGCTGGGGTGTGACCAATGTCCAATATCGACAAAGGGAATTCGGCGCGTGTTTATTTGTTAGCGTGTGTTTGCCTTTATTTTTTTATTAGTTATTTTATTGTATCGATTTTCTTTTACTTTTGTTTCCCCCCCCCCTTTTTTTTTTACGCCGTTTTGCTCGGTTTTAAATTGTATTTCCTTTCTCGATCTATGATCAATGACTGATAACAGGAAAAAAAAACGCCGTAAACATACGCAGACATGTATTCCAATATCTTAAATGTATTTAGATGAACACGACTTGCAGCCGTCCAAACAGACAAGAAAAATATGTTTTACAGGGTGAGACACAGAAGAATTGAGCGAAAATATACTGACAGAAATCGCCGAGTGCCAATATTTTAAAACCTGTCAAAGATGTCTATGGTGTCGAGGAGGAATACGGAAGAATTTTTGAAAAGAATTCATTCCGAAATTATCAAAGCGCGACAAAAAGTTGAACAAATAACAAAAGTAATTAAAAAAAAAAAAAAGAAAAAGAGATCAACACGCGTAAAAATATACAAAACAGCGAATGAATAGATTGAAATAATTTAAACCAGGGTTTCTCAGCCCCACTTTCCCCATGCACCCCTTTTACTATTAGTCAGAATGCCATTACCCTCAATTCTTTTCAGGTCAGATACACCAAATTCTATAATTGCTCTCCTCGTCCTCCCTAAACTAACTGGGGTCACAATTCACCCCTAAAAATCCAAAATTCAACCCACGGGGTGAAATTGCACCCCTGTTAAGATCCCCTGTTTGAGCCCAGCGTTCCTGAACAATTTTAACCTCTCTGCCTGAGATCCTCAGTCAAAATTAGCAAATAACTGGTATGTCATTTGTCACGGTAGGTATACCACCGTTCAACCGGTGTCTCGACATTAAGTCATTTTTACCTACCACCGTTCAACCGGTGGATGTACATTAAGTTATTTTTCTCTACCACCGTTCAACTGGTACTGGGCATTAAGTTATATTTCGCTACCACCATTTAACCGGAGGCTGGGCATTAATCATTTTTCTCTACCACCGTTCAACCGGTGGCTGGGCATTATGCCATTTTTCCCTACCACCGTTCAACCGGTGGTTGGGCATTATGTTATATTTCTCTACCACCATTCAACCGGAGGCTGGGCATTATGTCATTTTCTCTACCACCGTTCAAACAGTGACTGGGCATTATGTCATTTTCTCTACCACCGTTCAAACGGTGACTGGGCATTATGTCATTTTCTCTACCACCGTTCAAACGGTGACTGGGCATTATGTCATTTTTCTACCACCGTTCAAACGGTGACTGGGCATTATGTCATTTTTTCTACCACCGTTCAACCGGTGGCTGGGCATTATGCCATTTTTCCCTACCACCGTTCAACCGGTTGTTGGGCATTAAGTTATATTCTCTACCACCATTCAACCGGAGGCTGGGCATTATGCCATTTCTCTACCATCGTTCAAACGGTGACTGGGTATTATGTCATTTTCACTACCACCGTTCAACCGGTGGTTGGGCATTAAGTCATTTTTCTACCACCGTTCAACCGGCAGTTGGGCATTAAGTCATTTTTTGTCTACCACCGTTCAACCGGTTGTTGGGCATTATGTGATTTTCTCTACCACCGTTCAACCGGTTGTTGGGCATTATGCCATTTTCCTACCACCGTTCAACCGGTGGTTGGGCATTATGTTATATTTCTCTACCACCATTCAACCGGAGGCTGGGCATTATGTCATTTTTCTCTACCACCGTTCAAACAGTGACTGGGCATTATGTCATTTTTCTCTACCACCGTTCAAACGGTGACTGGGCATTATGTCATTTTTCTCTACCACCGTTCAAACGGTGACTGGGCATTATGTCATTTTTCTCTACCACCGTTCAAACGGTGACTGGGCATTATGTCATTTTTCTCTACCACCGTTCAACCGGTGGCTGGGCATTATGCCATTTTTCCCTACCACCGTTCAACCGGTTGTTGGGCATTAAGTTATATTTCTCTACCACCATTCAACCGGAGGCTGGGCATTATGCCATATTTCTCTACCATCGTTCAAACGGTGACTGGGTATTATGTCATTTTTCACTACCACCGTTCAACCGGTAGTTGGGCATTAAGTCATTTTTCTCTACCACCGTTCAACCGGCAGTTGGGCATTAAGTCATTTTTTGTCTACCACCGTTCAACCGGTTGTTGGGCATTATGTGATTTTTCTCTACCACCGTTCAACCGGTTGTTGGGCATTATGCCATTTTTCTCAGGGAAAAGTAAAAAATACAGGTTGCCGACATAGTGTAATCGCCAACTGCTTTCCTTCAGGTCAAGAGCAGTCATGACTCTCCACATTTTTCCTTTATCTGTGAATCCAGAGTTGTCTTTTACTTCTTCAGGACATATGCGGCCATGGCTCTCCACATTTCCTCTCATTATCTGGGAATTGTCAAAACTTACGTGGAAAGTCAGTGGGGTATTTTCCTGAAACTTTCTCAATGGTTTTGAGCCCAGACCGTTTTTCAATTCTTCAGGACATTGGCGGTCATGGTTCTCCACACTTTTCTTTATTATCTGTGAATTGCTATGACTCATGAAGAATTATATTGGAGTGGTTTCTCGTTTGTTTCTCTGCAGTTTTAAATTCATTGCTGTCTTTATCTTCTTCAGGGTGTAGATGATAATGCCTTTCCACAAGAATAACCTTGGTTTAAATGCATCTCTTCTCCTCCAGCTATGGTTTAAAAAGTCGTGGTTAATAACTAATATCAAAGGATAACTCTGAATTGAAAAACCCTCTATGGCCCTGGTGAAGTATATATTTGAACTGTAACTAAGTTCCTCTTCAGAATAATTGCAATAGAAGCCACAGTTTAGATCGGTTTGTGTCGGAGTAACGCAAATGGAGCTGAATAGATGAGGATGATTGAAATCAAGCAGTCATACTGAAGAAGAGAAACTACACCTTCAATTCAAAACATCTCTAGTAATGATTTAGACATTAATATATTCTTTCAAATACCAATGCAGTAGTCGACGGCCAACTGCTCAGCAACAATTCATTTAAAAAAGGCACAAATATGGTTAAAGATTTCAAAAATTTGGAAAGAAGACGCAGGTTAAAAAGAATTCACATACAGTAATTATCTAAATTAGTGCAGGATAAAACAGTCTCCTTTTCAAGAAACATTTCCTTTTAATGCTAAAAATAGACTTTCATTTTAGGTCCGATAGCTATATAGTCTTATCTTTAGAGAACTTTTTATAAATCTAAACTTGAACTATGTTCTTATTGTAGAAAAACGGGTATATTAACAATTCCTATGGCCTAATATAATAATATAGCCTAATAATAATAATATATAATAATATGGCCTAATATAATATAGTCTAAACTTGAACTATGTTCTTACTGTAGAAAAACGGGTATATTAATAATTCCTATAGCCTGGTATTTTTAAAACATCCACCAATAGTTCTATGAGAAGCTACAAGCGCTACAAGTTGTTTACAACATTCTGCAGTAGCGGACAACAGCAGAATGTTTTGGTGATACGGTCTTGCTCATTTCTTATTTATAGCCGCTTATTTAATCATTCAGTATGTACCGTATACACTCGCGTATCATGTGACGTTTGAAGACCTAATTTTGAATCTAATTTTAAGGGGGTTGCATCATACATGAGATATAAAATTAGCCTATGTACTGCTGGCCCTTAAACAAACTATATGTCCATTTACTGTAATCAAAAAATACAGTTTTATTTAAAATAAACTTTACGCGTTACACGAACATAGATAGATAGATAGATAGATAGATAGATAGATAGATAGATAGATAGACACACACAGACATACTGATAGATAGATAGATAGATAGACAGATAGATAGATAGGAAGGCACCAATCGTTATAGATAGATAGATAGATAGATAGATAGATAGATAGATAGATAGGCACCAATCGAGATAGATAGATAGATAGATAGATAGATAGATAGATAGATAAACAGACACACACGGACATACAGATAGATAGATAGATAGATAGATAGATAGATAGATAGATAGATAGGAAGGCACCAATCGTTATAGATAGATAGATAGATAGATAGATAGATAAACAGACACACAGACATACATACATACATACAGATAGATAGATAGATAGATAGATAGATAAACAGACACACACAGACATATAGATAGATAGATAGATAGATAGATAGATAGGAAGGCACCAATCGTTATAGATAGATAGATAGATAGATAGATAGATAGATAGATAGATAGATAGATAGATAGGCACCAATCGAGATAGATAGATAGATAGATAGATAGATAGATAAACAGACACACACAGACATACAGATAGATAGATAGATAGATAGATAGATAGATAGATAGATAGATAGGGAAGGCACCAATCGTGATAGATAGATAGATAGATAGGCACCAATCGAGATAGATAGATAGATAGATAGATAGATAGATATGAACAGATTGCATCTTTGTAGTGATTACTTGTATATATGTATGTATGTATGTATCTTCAACGATTCGCTAAAAAAGTGAGAATATATGACGAAAAAATGCTCCAAACTTAATAAAAGCAAAGAATTATCATTAGAATTTTTTGTTATTAAGAGGAAACCTCAAAGGATTTTCTTTATTTTACATTCTTCAGACGATTGTCCTCATCTTTGTCGCCATATTTATTACAACGTTTCGGCCGTTGTAAGCTCCGGGCTTCTTCAGGAGGTTGGAATGTCGAACTGAACCCTTTATTTCGCTCACTGGGGTAGGCTGTTCTAGTTCCACGTGCCATGTTTAATGGATGTCAGTTATCAGTTATCTCCTGTTAATTTCCCTCTGGAAATTCTCTACTGCCTTAGCCGGGTATTGAACTCACACTCTTTGGGTCCTGTCACTGGATCTAACTAACGCCTTTATCCGCTGTGCCATGTGTCCCTGAGGACATCTGTATATGAATTTCTGGGTATTAAAACCTAATGTCTTCAGCAACTATTTTTAGCAGTGCTCATATTGCAATTTTTGCTGTTATCATTGTACGTTTTTCATTGCTCATATTGCAATTTTTTGTTGTTATTATCGCTTTTCTCTGGCACTCCTTATTACTGGTTCCCATATTGTATTCATTTCTATGTTTGGTCGGCTCAGGAGATTTTTGTGGCCTAGCCTATGCTGATTCCTTAAGTTTACGAATTTTCCAATTGTGTTCTTTGTCTATGATCTCAACCTGATCACACAGAGGGCGGTGGTTTCCCTTCTCTCTCCATATGTGGTCCGCCACGCCTGATTTTTCCACTTTCTAAAAGCTGTAACACGAGGGGAAATAAATAATGTACATGATACCTCATCTCAGAAATATAGACAGATACTAAAGGATTTTCTGATATAATTTTTTTATACTCTTCAGAACTTTCAAAACTTTGGTTATAAATATTATTTTCTGGCGTCAACAGGAAACCATAAATTTTTATGCGAAAATTGAACGTCTTACTTTTTATAATTACTGGGTAGGTACAAATTATATAGAGAATGCGATTACGTCGAATAAACAATGTAAATTTATTACAATTAGGTCCTCCATACAGAAGTTTTTATAACCATCAAGTTGTCGATAAATGTGTCAACACTTCATAAAAACACCCACATGTGAGATAAAAAATAATGCTAAACGTAAGTAATTTTTTTTTTATTTAGATTAATTAAACATTAAATGTATTTTTTTTACTCAAATAACATTTCAGAAAAGTATATTTTTATTTTTAAATCCCGAAGTGATTAATTTAATGTCGGAATTTAAAATCTTTATCGTCGTGCTTCAATTTAATCAAAATAATCTAATAATCTAACAAATAATCTAATTTAATCCAATAAATAACATCAATTTTATTGCCAATATTGCTATCATTTTGTTGGCTTTTTATTCCTCAAATTTCATTAATAGGCCTATTAAATCTACATAAGATATGAAGCACACGTTGACCATCTTTCGTTTTAATTATATATATATATATATATATATATATATATATATGTGTGTGTGTGTGTGTGTAAACTCGGTGGGTGAAAAAAACTGGATAGCAAAATTTTCAAACAAATTGGCATCTGAGGAAAAAACTTTGGAAAAAAAAAATAGAAAGCACCAAGAACCTCCGAACAGGGCGAAAGAAATCGTCCAGTCTCTTAAATTTCTGGTACAAAGAAAAAAAAAACTAGCAAGTAATACGTTAAAACAATGAGCGCTCAATACGCTAATTAGAGCAAAAGTAAAATAGATAAATCCTAATGAGCCAGATACTACCTACCTAGGTTTATCCACATGGGATCATCAGGGTGAACTGCCGGGATTCATGATCATTGATGATCCCATGTGGTGAAACCTAGGTAGGTAATATCTGGCTCATTTGTGTATATATATATATATATATATATATATATATATATATATATATATATATATATATATATATAAGCAAATATAGGGATATAGACCCGACAGTATGAAGAAAAATATACGGAAAAACAAACAAAAATCCTAATATGCAATTATGCTGTTTTAATGTTAATATAATGTCAACGTCGGACGTTTCGGTCTAGTAGTCCATCTTCAGGACATATTTATAAAACATAATTAACATTAGACTATATTCAATTCAACATGAAATTTTAGATTAAAATAAAATTATTTTCATTTCTCATTCAAAATATTCTGTTTTAGGAATACGTTTTCACAACATCGCCCACGTGACGCCGACGTGACGCCTACGTGATCATATTGAAACGGAATGCTGATCTTCAGTTTTCTGTTTTGATTAATCTTACTCTTATGTCCATCGTCTTTCCATATTGAATGTGTTGTCTATTTAGTGTTGTCTATTTATTTTATGTAAATTCATTTCATAACGTCTGATAAGCTTAATAACATTATCATTAAACGAAGAAAGAAAATCCCAATATTGATCCATATTTTTTAATCCAATCTAAGCTTTCGGCTTACATAAGCCATTATCATAGATGTCAATTACTGTACAATAACAGACTATCATCACTGTCTTGTCCGTATATTGCGTAATATATTGTACAGTAATTGACATCTTTGATAATGGCTTATCAGACGTTATTTAAAGAATTTACATAAAATAAACAGACAACACTTGTCTATATTATTTAATGAAACATGTATGAATGAAAAAATGCTGCCTAAATACACACACAATATATATATATATATAGATAGATATAGAGATAGATAGATAGATAGATAGACAGAGAGAGAGAGAGAGAGGTTCCTCGACTTATGCCAGAGATCCGTTCCTACGGCGCAACCTAATATGATTTTCGACGTAGGTCGGAATACACTTGCATAAGCACCCACGAGTCTAATTTGGGAGCTATAATGAAGGGCAAAAATTTCCTCCCAAAAAACGACACAAACGAGAGTTAGTGAATGATCCACATCCAATATGGCGTATAGCCGGTGAAGAAACAACGCCGTCTTCCTCCTTTAACGTCGAGTGACGACGTATTATATTATGGGAGATAACCACGAAGCCCCGTGCGTCAGGTCCGACGTAACCCGAGAACCTTCTGTATTAGCTAGGAAGAACTACAACGAACTACAATTTGACATAGAAAGCGTTAAACATTGGAACACTGAGCTTGATATTGAAATCCCCTAATTTTAAGGCATTTGCTGAATGTAGATGCATCACTGAACTATCCTCACTCAGCTGTTTCTCGCTCTTTGTCGGCTATGGAAATATCTTTGAACTTAAATATACCGCTATAAAACCGTGATGTACACATGTTTTATATTAGTCGATGAGGGGTCACGAAATTTACAGAGATGGTGAACATTTTTTGGCTTTGTTTTCTTTCGTTTTGTTGACTATGTTAAAATTGGCGAAGTTAGCAGGTTATCCAATAAAAACATTGCTTATTACGTCGGACATTTTTTTCCTAAACATCTCTGGGCTTGCTTCTTACAGATTACATTCTTTTACCTTTTTTCTTTTTTCCTATTAAGTTTTAAGCTGAATATCTGTTCCTCCAGCCAATTGCCGCCTGTTTATATTATATATATATATATATATATAAACAATAGAAGGCGTCGAGATAATACAGCGAACCAATCAATTCACGAATAAATATATTTGAAATGTTGTTTACCTGTTTACATTTGCAAATCGAACTGTGGGGCCCATATGTAATAATCAGTATATAGGCGCGGTCCCGCATTTGCCTGCTATGTTGGTTAATAAGAGGAGGGGGAAAAAAATCAACATTACGGAGGCAAATGGAATCTGTTTAAACAAAACAGTGGAAAATAAATAAACGAAATTCGAAATTCTTTTGTTTCTTGCTATTCTTTTCCGTTCCATTCTTTTTCATCATTGAAGTATTAGCTGTTGATGTTCTGCAATGATTTCTACGCCATATTTACCAACCTCAAGGTTTAAAAATACTTAATGCGCAAAATGGACAAAAAGATGCCTATACATACATAGACACACACACATATATATATATATATATATATATATATATATTCAATATATATATATTCAATATATATATATATATATCTCTCTCTCTCTCTCTCTCTCTCTCTCTCTCTCTCTCTCTCTCTCTCTCTCTCTCTCTGTCTTTCTCTATGGGGTGGGTTGAGACAGTGTGTTGTTATAATTTCATCCGCAATGTGAAAGTGTCCTTCGGGGCTATTGATAAATACGGATCTCGAATCGAAAAACCACAAACAAAAACATTAACAGAGAGAGAGAGAAAGAGAGAGAGAGGGAGAGAGAGAGAAGGAGAGATAGAATGGGGAGAGGGAGTGCGAGAGGGGGAGAGAGAAGGGGAGCCAGAGGGGGAGTGAGAGAGAGAGAGAGAGAGAGCGAAACTACTCTCCCGTCTGAAGTCATGCCTTGATGATGTAAAGACTTCGTTAATGAGAAAAAGAAACAAATAACTGGTCAGGCCGTTATGCAAACAAACAAAAGCCCACGTAATTATGTGTTACACAAATCAATAGTTAATTTGGTGATATATATATATATATATATATATATATATATATATATATATATATATATATATATATATATATATAATGTAATTGAAAGCTATCCGACTAGAGAGGTCTCAGTAACAGAATTAATAAGACAAAAAACACTTTAACAAAAATCACAGGCAATATTGCGAAGATGAAGAATTTATTACCAAACCAGAACAGAAAAGTCAACTTTAAACCAAAAATATATTAACTCTTTAATGTGAAGTAGAAGTCCGATAAAACTTGAAATAATGATATATAGTGATTTTCCAAGCGTAGCTTAGATGTGGCACAAGGCCGAAAGTATGAGGCACCCAGTGAGGATCGAACTTACTATTCAGTCGTAAATGTTCTAGCGAGACAAGCTTGCTAACCCATACACCGCCTGGAGGTGCCCCTGAAATAATGACATATACCTTCTAAAAAGAAGTCATCTCGAGGCCATATAATGTTTAGCAAGTTTGTCTCGTAGTGAGTTCGATCTTCACTGGGTGCCCCATAGCCTTGTGCCACATCTAAGCTATGCTTGGAAAATCACTACATCTTCTAAACAGATGAGTACAATATTAAGAAACAGAAACCTTTTATTCAGACCTGCTATTCAACCCAGAACTAAAGACGAAGAAAAGAAAATCAGTCTAGTTGCATACGCGATAGGGATTTTCCAGGCGTAGCTGAGAAATGGCACAAACGAACTCACTACTCAGACGTTATTGTTCTAGCCAGACAAGCTTGTTAACCATTACACCACCTCGAGGTACCCAAAAATAGTTTTCTAAAGCGGGGGAGCACTCGGTGAGGATCGAACTCACTATTCAGTAATAATAGATCTTAGTTCCATACGTGATATGGAGAAGAAATGAATTCATACCATTCTCAAAGGGTTTTAGCGCGTAAAGTGAATGTAACGAAATCGGCTGGAATTCGAACTCGGCTCTCCAATTTCTCGTTCCGAATCGACGCCTGTTACCCCACATCATTAAAAAACGAAAAAAAAACGACTGAATTGTCGTGTAATGTAATTCTACCTCCGTTTAACAATTGTGAACCATTAGATGAAGTCGAATTAGCAGATAATCTCAAAAATGACCTTAAATCCATTGTTAACAGGGGCAAAAAATGACTTGTTAATGTTAACGCCCTAAAAACGAAAAAGAAGAAGCGGATTTTTGCCTTTCCCACGGGCATTACTGCGGGGTAAACGAAAAGAAAGAAAGAAAGAAAGAAAGAAAGAAAGAAAGAAAGAAAGAAAGAAAGCGAGACATACGTAAGACAGAGAGAGAGTGTGGCTGGCATATTGAATGAATAAAAGAAAGAAAGAAAAAAGAAACAAACAATGAAAGCGAGACATATGCAATGAAAGAGAGAGTGTGGCTGAAAGAAAGAAAGAAAGAAAGAAAGAAAGAAAGCGAGACATACGCAATGAAAGAGAGTGTGTGGCTGGCATATTGAATGAATAAAAGAAAGAAACAAAGAAAGAAATAAAGACAGAAAGAAAAAAAGAAACAAACGAACAAACAAAGCGAGACATATGCAATGAAAGAGAGAGTGTGGCTGGAATAGTGAAAGAAAGAAAGAAAGAAAGAAAGAAAGAAAGAAAGATGGCGAGATATATGGAAAGAAAGAAAGATATTGGCTGGCATACTGAAAGAAAGAAAGAAACAAACAAACAAACAAACAAACAAACAAAGAGAGACATGCAAAAAAGAAAGGGTGTGGCTGACATATTGAATAAAAGAAAGAAAGAAAGCAAAAAAGAAAGAAGGCGAGATATATGAAAAGAAACAAAGAGTGTGGCTGACATATTGAATAAAAGAAAGAAAGATAGAAAGAAATAACGAAAGAAAGAAAGAAAGAAAGAATGCGAGATATATGAAAAGAAACAAAGAGTGTGGCTGACATATTGAATAAAAGAAAGAAAGAAAGAAAGAAAGAAAGAAAAAAGAAAGAAGAAAGAAAGAAAGAGAGACATGCAAAAGAGAAAGAGTGTGGCTGGCATATTGAATAAAAGAAAGAAAGAAAGTAAAAAAGAAAGAAGGCAAGATATATGAAAGGAAACAAAGAGTGTGGCTGACATGATATGGTTAAATAGAAGGACAGACAAGGTTCTACAGGATGCGATGGATAAATTGTCGTCCAAGTGCCGCAAAAATGAAAATAAACACTGACATCTCATTTTAACGGATATATTGACCAAAATTACACAAAAATAACGTCATTGGCTTCAAGCACAGCCTCCAGACGACTTTGGACTCTCCTGAAACTCTTCTGATCGGTCTCCTTGTTCAGGTTGGTAAATGTTGCCATAATACTTGCCTTGGTGTTAAAAGGAGTTTTGTTGTTTTCACGGCCAACTGCACCCCGCACATAATAATTAAGGAGGTTGCATGGTGCAGAGTCCTGTTGCAAGACCCAGGGAAACACAAGCTCCTCAAGACACTTGATGTAAGCTTCAGTCTTGAGCCTGACGCCCTCACCAACAAATCCAGGAGTTCTTTTTCTTATTAGAACGATTAGAGTGAGTTTTCCGCGCTGTCCCCAGATTGAAACCCAAACACTTTGAAATTCCGACACAAATGACAAGCAGTACTGCATGCTGTTTCCAAATCTCTGGCGGAGTTAATTGCGTCATGGCGCTCTTTTTTTTCTCACAGACTGACCCGAATATGTTGTGCAGTCGACAAAATGAATAACAAACAATACGCATGCGCAAAATTAAAAATATAAAATGGCGACAGTTTACCCAGCGCATCTTGTAGATTCTGCCTTCAGGAATTTAGATTTCAGAAGATTTAAGTAAAATAAGGAGGAAAAAGATTCTGTGTCCCTAGCAATGTCGAAAGTAGAAAGGGTCAAATGTTTGCCAAAATAGTCAGGGCATTGTTGACTAATGAGAAATGAGTTCGATCCTCACGAGGTAACCCATACTTACGTTCTTGTACCAAAGCTAAGATAAAGATTGTGAATGAAAATGCCGGGACAAAAGAGAAAG
>CAHIKZ030003794.1:335000-350000 GCA_903632075.3 Acanthosepion pharaonis
TAATACCTCATCTCAGAAATATACAGATACTGAAGGATTGGTACAGGCCCGATATACCAAAAATATGGAGACAAATTGAAAAATCCTACCAGAAACTGGCACGTATATCGAACCATCTGACATTCCTACACCGATGCAGAGACCTACAACTCATCCCTTCAGGCTTGGCACGATGACTTCTCGTCAATTGAAGGAGAGCCCATCTGGTCGCCGAAAAAGCGGGACACGCCCTTGTTTGAGAGAGAATCCAGTACAATCGTTGGTTAAAACACACTCAAGCTCATACCTCTCAGAGGTTCGAAGATTTCTTCAACAGAATTACCAATGAAGAAGACCGAAGAAGGATCCAAAATGACCTGGATAAATCCTTCAGATATGAATTTGGTGTAGTCAAGGCTCGCCAAATACAAAAATTAAATAGATTGAGAGATCAGAAGGTGACGCACAAGGTCCATCACCCACCAGTGAAAGCAGTAATCAACATCAGCCAATATCAGCTGAGTGCCTCTGAGGAGTCAGTATTGAATAAGGGTTTCAACTTCGCCACAACCATCAGGCGAGTTCCATACTTGGACATCATTGCCAGAATCGAGGAAGTGGCCTTGAACTTACCTCAGGCTCAGGCGGAGGAGCTAAGATGGAGGGTGAGACAGATCTTGGAGAAAGCCAAACCACCCAAGTCAAACATCACGAAAGTAGAGAGGCTGGCAATCGGGTCTCTACAGAGGAAGAAAAATATCATCATACTACCGGCTGACAAAGGTAATGCGACTGTAGTGATGGACAAATCAGATTATACAAGAAAGCTGGAAGACCTCATTAGCAATGGTAGCTACAGCAAAGTAAAAAAGGATCCTACAATGAAAACGGAACGCAAACTGTCACAGATACTAATCAAGAACAAGGATCACTTCGCACCGAGGATGTATAGGCAGTTGTTGCAGAGTTACACCAAGCTACCTCGCATATACGGTCTCCCTAAGATTCACAAAGACGGTATTCCACTCAGGCCGATTGTTAGTTGTCAAGGCTCTGTGTGTCAACCTCTGAGTCGCTTCCTTGTAGATATAATTGACCCATTGATCGAAAAGTCACCTTCATATGTTCGAAATTCCGCCCACTTCGTGGAAAAAAAATCAAAGATGCCCCCATCCTATCCAACCAGATGGTGAGCTTGGACGTGGTGAGTTTGTTCACCAAGGTACCCACGAAGGAGGCACACTCAGTAGTCAGAGACAAATTGGCCTATGGCTCATCCCTAGAAGAACAAACCAGTATTCCAATAGATAATCTGATGGAAATATTGATTTTCTGTACACAAACAAAACACTTCGGAATGGGATTACACATATATCGACAGGATGAGGGCTTAGCAATGGGCTCGCCATTATCACCAGCAATGGTGAATATATACATGGAATACTTTGAGGAAATGACATTACAGTCTATATCTCTAAGGTCAACTCTATGGTTAAGATACGTAGATGACACCTTCATACTCTGGCAACACCAGGAAGATGTTCAGGTTCTACTGGACCATGTGAACTCAATAAGACCTTTGATGCAGTTCACAATGGAGAAAGAGAGTAACAACACACTCCCCTTCCTGGATGTTCTAATATCTTGAACAGAGCATGAGTTCAAGACATCCGTATACCGCAAACTGACATTCACTCGACAGTACCTCAATTTCAACTCTCACTATCCATACAGCATAAAGAAATGGATCGTCCACTGCTTACAACAGCGAGCAAAAGTCATAAGTGGCGACCCAGAGACATTAGATAAAGAATTGGTCACTATAAGCAGTACCCTACAACGTAACAACTAGCCTTGGTACATAGCAGCAGCCCCAATAAACTGGGATAGGCGGGTACAAGAAAAGGACAACAACACTCAGAAAACAGTCTTCCTGACTAATGTGAAGGGTTTATCGGAGAAAATACAACGGATCTGTGGTCCATATAACATCAGGACAAACTTCAAAAGCTGGACAACACTTCGCAGATACCTCTGCCAAGTAAGACCCCCTTCCCCCGCATAGAGGAGAACATGACTAAAGACTGTGTGTACGCCATCCCGTGCAGCTGCGGAAAGAAATATAAAGGAGAGACAGGCCGCCCCCTCAAAGTAAGGCTTCAAGAACACCAGAAAGCTGTAACACGAGGAGAAGTAGAAAAATCAGGCATGGCTGACCACATATGGTGAGAAAAGGGAGATCACTGCCCCCTGTGGGATCATGTTGAGATCATAGACAGGGAACACCATTGGAAAATTCGTAAACTTAAGGAATCAACACATATGCTAGGCCACAAAAATTTCCTGAGCCGACCAAGCATAGAAATGATCACAATATGGGAACCAGTAAGGAGTGCCAGAGAAAAGCAATAATAACAAAGAAAATTGCAATATGAGCTCTGGTAAAAAAACATTAATTGATAACAGCAAAAATTGCAGAATGAGCACTGATAAAAATTGAGGCTGAAGACATTACGTTTATAATACCTAGAAACTCATACACGGATGTCTTGAAGGACACATGGCACAGTGGATATTTAGATCCCGTGACATAACCCAAAGAGTGTGAGTTCAATACCTAGTTAAGGCGGTGGGGAACTTGGAGAGAGGAATTAACAGGAGATAACTGATAACTGACATCTATTAGATATGGCACGTGGAACTAGAAAAGTTTACTCCAGCGAGCGAAATAAACAGTTCAGTTCGACATTCAAACTTTTTCTGAACGGCCGAAACGTTGTGATAAATATGGCGACAAAGATGATAGATGATAGTCCGAACAATGTAAATAGTGTACATAAAACATCATTTCACAGAGCTACAATTTATATTAATAACAAATAGACATTTTTCCTCACAGATAGAACAACAGTACAGATTGCTCCGTGCATGAAACTCAGAGTTTTGCAAATTTTAACGAATAACTTATATATAATTGTGTTAAATGCTTTTGTCTTCATGCTTTGCTTAATTAGCTGCGTGTCTGACTGAAGACTTTCACATGTGGGAATGCGAAAATTTTGCTTTCTGTTGTCTTTCTTTCTTTCTTTGAGATTATGTTATACGTCGGCGGGGAGCATTGCTGGAACCAAATGCAATTTTAACGACAGGCACGACGTCGAGAATAGTCGTCACGACGCCGAGAATAGTCGTGACGACGTCTAGAATAGTCGTAATGACATCTAGAATAGTTGTAACGACGTCTAAAATAGTCGTAACGACGTCTAGAATACTCGTAGCAACATTGAGAATAATTGTAAGGACGTCTAGAATAGTCGTAACGACATCGAGAATAGTCGTAACGACGTCGAGAATAGTCGTAACAACGTCTAGAATAGTCGTAACAACGACGAGAATAGTTGTAACGACGTCTAGATTACTCGTAACGACATCGAGAATAGTCGTAACAGCGTCGAGAATAGTTGTAACGACGTCTAGAATACTCGTAACGACATTGAGAATAGTCGTAACGACGTCTAGAATATTCGTAACGACATCGAGAATAGTCGTAACGACATCGAGAATAGGGGTAACGGGCGTCGAGAATAGTCGTAACGAAGTCTAGAATAGTCGTAACAACGTCGAGAATAGTTGTAACGACGTCAAGATTACTCGTAACAACATCGAAAATAGTCGTAACGATGTCAAGATTACTCGTAACAACATTGAGAATAGTGGTAACGACGTCTAGAGTAGCCGTAACGACATCGAGAATAGTCGTAATGACGTCGAGAATAGTTGTAACGACGTCTACAATACTAGTAACGACATCGAGAATAGTCGTGACGACGTCTAGAATAGTCGTAACGACGTCTAGAATAGTCGTAACGACATCGAGCATAGTCGTAACGACATCGAGAATAGTGGTAACGACATCGAGAATAGTCGTGCCGACGTCTAGAATAGTCGTAACGATGTCTAGAATAGTCGTAACGACATCGAGCATAGTCGTAACGACATCGAGAATAGTGGTAACGACGTCGAGAATAGTCGTAACGACGTCTAGAATAGTCGTAACGACGTCTAGAATAGTCGTAACGACATCGAGCATAGTCGTAACGACATCGAGAATAGTGGTAACGACATCGAGAATAGTCGTGACGACGTCTAGAATAGTCGTAACGACGTCTAGAATAGTCGTAACGACATCGAGCATAGTCGTAACGACATCGAGAATATCCTTATTATTTCCTCCTTCGATATATTTCATTTTGATTTTTCTTATTGTTGTGTAGGAACCTACCACCCCTCTTGAAGATGAACTCGTCTACAAACAAGGACGTTAAATAGTGGCATGAAAAAAGACAGTGTCGGAAGTTCTTGAGCTGACTTCCGACGTCTGTCGAACTCTCTGCGTTAGCAGAAAGGAACCCGGACGAGGCTTTGCCGAAGGGCAAGGTTTCGTCCGGGGAGGTAGACAGGGCCTGAACCCGTCTAATCGGCTTCAAAAGGTTATTTTTTGGCCGAGCCTACGGGCTCGGAGATACCCACAATAAAACCGGCCTTGTGCCATATTCGTTTCCCGTGGGTGAAATGATAAATACCGAAGTTCTTGAGCTGAGTTAGTTATAGACTACTCAGGCGATATCTGTACCAACTTACCAACCGAATAAACCCCATTTTATTGTTACATGTTATTTGGCGTTTGTCTTTATTAACCCCAAATTAACATCATAACACTTATTTAACAGGTTCAGCTAATGACAATAATTCTACACGTCATTCCTTCAGGTTAGAATACGAACTATTGTTTCTTTTATGTCTTCTCTCTAACTCCTATCTAACTATGGATAAATTGTCGTCTAAATGACACAGAGAAGAAAATAACATTGATATCTCTTTTTTTTTTAACAGATATTATTTACCAAAATTGCACAAAAATATCTTAAAATAGTAAATTGATTCAATAAAATCAGCATTGGCTTCAACCACGGCCTTCAGATGGCTTCGGAATCTCCTGCATCCCTTCTGGAGGGTTGTCTTGTTTAAGTTCTTGAATGCTGCCATAATCCTTGTTTTCAACTCATCTTTGCTGTTACAAGGAGTTTTGTTGGTCTCCCGCTCAACTGCGCCCCACCCATCAAAGGGGCTGCAGTATGGGGAGTTAGGTGGCCAGATTTAAGTCATGATGTGGTCAAAGAAATTGTCTGACTTGGTTCTACTGCTTGTGTGACATGGTGCAGAGTCCTGTTGTCAGGCATAGTGTTTTCCAGAAGCAGGTCTTAACCAGGGCAGTACTGTCTCCTCAAGGAACTTAATATAGGGCTCCGTGTTGAGCCTGAGTTTCTGTGGGAAGGTTATTAGAGCCATGCACGAAATTCAAGCTATAAAATGGCGACAATCTACTCCTCCCTCCCTGTATGTATGTAAGCAAATCACCCTCATTTCTACAGGAATTCTCCCGTTCACAGAATCGGTGAAAAGTAAAGCCTTATCTTATTGAAATTGTTAATAACTTTATTAGTAACTGGTCGATTTTCATAAAAATTGTTTTATTTTGAATAGTAAATCAAGTTTAGTATACATAGAACAGCAGAAATGTGTATGAGACAAAGACTTATTCAACCTATTCAGCGAGGCGAGAGAATAATCTGTCCTACCAGGACATAAGATATGCAGATGACACAGTGTTGATAGCAGACACCGAAAGAAAACGACAAAATCTCCTACAGAAAGTAGTGATGGAAAGCAAGAAGAAAGGACTAATCACAAACTGCAAAAAAGCAAAATGCATGGTTGTTAGCAAAAGGAGAAGCCCAAAAGGCAAATTACAAATCAGAGTTTAACAAAATACAAAGATATAATTATCTGGGAAGTGTTCCAGCAGAGAATGGAAATTGCGACAGTGAAATCCGAAGACGTATAGGGATAGCGAAAGATGCTTTCTAAAAGCTAAGCAAAGTATTAAGAGACAGAAAAATTGCCTTAGAAACAAAGAAAAGAGTACTGAAATGTTACGTGATATATGTTCTCCTATACAGTGAAGTCCTCAAAGATGAAAAAGATACTTGAAGCGAAAAAAGAAAGAAAGAAACAAACAAACAAATAAAACAGGATGAAGAAAGAAAGAAAGGAAATGAAAGAAAGACGGAACGAAGAAAGAAAGAAAGAAAGAAAGAAAGAAAGAAAGAAAGAAAGAAACGGAGAGAAATTTAGAAGAAAGAAAAAAAGAAATAGATGATGGGATATTTATATCTAAGAAAGAAAGAAAGAAAGAAAGAAAGAAAGGGTAGAGTGAAAGACAAGACAAAGAAAGAAAGAAAGAAAGAAAGAAAGAAAGAAAGAAAGAAAGAAAGGAAAAATACGGAATGAACAAAGAAAGAAAGAATGAATGAATGAAAGAAAGAAAATTAATGGATGTCGAATTCTGCGAATTTTCTTTTCTTTTTTCTTATTTTTGTATTTTCAGTTTTTTCTTTCTTCCACATTTCTGCTTGCCTCCGTCTTTATTCTTCAGATATCCGTAAGCAATTATTATTATTATCATTATTATTATTATTATTATTATTATTGTTATTGTTATTATTATTATTATTCCACCGTTTCTGCTACTATTTTTTCTTCCTGAAAGCCTTTCGTTGTGCGACCATCCACTAGCCAACTCTTCACAGCAACGAACTCATCGGCTTGTCCCTGCATACAGAAAAAAAAAAAAACGAAAGGAAAAATGGCGTTAAACTTGTTCCATGCAGTAGTGCCCTCTAGTGTCCAGTTCAGTACACCATACTTTAGTGTCAACAATTTTTATATTGGATTTAATTATAAAATCACACTCTAAGGCATTTTTTTTCTTTTACTTTTTCCTTTCTTGCTATTTTCTCACCTCGTCATTCCATTTTACCGTCTTTAATCTTGTCGTCTGTGACATCTTTGCCAGCGCGGTGTCGTTGTCATTGGAAGGAAGTTACAACGTCATCCTAACTTGCCGTTAGAATAGAATGGCCCCAACTGCCTGAGACATCTTTCTTTATTACATATTTTCTTTCCCATTTCCTTTTGTTGAATTACTTTATTTTGATTACTTTCATTGCTTTTCTGTCATTTTTATTTCATATTTCTCTGTTAATATGCTTGGGCTCAGTGAGAGTGGAAGATAGAGAGAGGCTAGAAGGAGAGGGATGAGGAGAAAGGTAGAGATGGGGAGAAGGGATAAAAGATCGATAAAAAGTGAGAGAGGGGAAGATAGAGAGAGAGTAGAAGGAGAGGGATGAGGAGAAAGGTAGAGATGGGGAGAAGGGATAAAAGAAGGTCGATAAAAAGTGAGAGAAGATAGAGAGAGGCTCGAGGAGAGGAATGAGGAGAAAGGTAGAGATTGGGAGAAGGGATAAAAGAAGGTCGATAAAAAGTGAGAGAGAGGAAGATAGAGAGAGAGTAGAGGAGAGGGATGAGGAGAAAGTTAGAGATGGGGAGAAGGGATAAAAGAAGATTGATGAAAAGTGAGAGAGGGGAAGATAGAGAGAGGCTAGAGGAGAGGGATGAGGAGAAAGTTAGAGATGGGGAGAATGGATAAAAGAAGGTCGATAAAAAGTAAGAGAGAGGAAGATAGAGAGAGGGTAGAGGAGAGGGATGAGGAGAAATGTAGAGATAGGGAGAAGGGATAAAAGAAGATCGATGAAAAGTGAGAGAGGGGAAGATAGAGAGAAGCTAGGTGAGAGGGATGAGGAGAAAATTATAGATGGAGAGAAGGGATAAAAGAAGATCGATGAAAAGTGAGAGAGAGGATGATAGAGGCTACAAGGAGAGGGATAAGAAGAAAATAGAGATGGGGAAATGGATAAAAGAGTGGTGGAGAACAGAGGGAGAAAGGAGAGTGAGAAAGGGAGAGATAAGAAGAAAGAGAGAGGGAAGAAAGAGGAAGGGAGAAAATGAGAAATTTCCTATCCAAAAGCCTGTTTCTTTGTTGTCTAACCTGTAGGAGTTTTTTTTTTTTTTTTTCTCTTTTTCATTTTTTAATTATCTGTCTATATTTCTGAGATGAGGTATTATGTACATTATTTACATTATTCGGACTATTGAACTCATCTTTGTCGCCATATTTATTACAACGTTTCGGCCGTTGTACGCACCGGCCTTCTTCAGGTGGCTGGAATGTCGAACTGAACATGGCAAAGTGGATAAAGGCGTTAGTTAGATCCAGTGACAGGACCCAAAGAGTATGAGTTCAATACCCGGTTAAGGCAGTGGAGAACTTTCAGAGGGAAATTAACAGGAGATAACTGATAACTGACATCCATTAAACATGGCGCGTGGAACTAGAACAGTAAGCAAAATAAAGGGTTCAGTTCGAGTTTCCAACTACCTGAAGAAGACCGGAGCTTACAACGGCCGAAACGTTGTAATAAATATGGCGACAAAGATGAGGTCAATACTTTGAATAATTTAAATACTGTTTTTAATTGTTTCTCTCTAAGAAAGGTGGTGATGTCACTAAGACGCAATGGGTTACTGTCAGTGAAAGAGAATTGGACAACTTTTGTAAGGAAAATGGGCAATAAGTAACAAATCGGCAGTTCGACAGACAAGATGTGAGAAGAAATAAAACTATTAGAATATAACAGACGATTGCATCTAGGTAGTTCAACGGTAACACAGTGTGACCTAACTGCCAATCTAGTAGCACGCTTAAATTTATGCAGTCGTGGCACAAAAGAGAAAAGCTCATCAGAACAATGGCCATGAAAATATTTGTAGAAAAGACGGGGGAAGCCACGTCACGCCTGTGAGAAAGTGACTGAAGTCGAGATGCCAGGTCATGATCGATTACATTGCAGATCCTTTTTTTGAATTTCGTCAAAAGAATGTCGAGTTGTACAGCAGGGGCAACAGATCAGATATGGCGGCAATATTCAATGGACCAAGGAATGGTAGATTTATAAAAATGCAAGATGGTGAAGAACATGTGAATAAAAGCAGTAAATTCGATCTTGCTTACCCAACGATCTTCTGTGGCCGAATCGGTTAAAATGCACGTCAGGCTATATGACGGTTCCGTATAGGATACAGGTTCGATTCCTGTCGGAGGGCGATTATTTTCTATGAAAATTTCTCGAACATTCAGGCCGGTAAATGTTGTTTAATACTGTTTCTTATAAACAGAGCATTTACTTAAATATTTGTATCAATATAAAGAATGTAAAACATAAATTGCCTTAAATATTTGTATTTATATAAAGAATGTATAAACATAAAATGTCTTAAAACATTTATATATATATATATATAATTGTGTGTGTGTGGATTCTTCCGTCCTATTCGCCGTATGAGGGTCAAGCATCTCAATTTCTAGGAAATCGACAGCCCTACACCAGCACATATGATTTGATTATTATGTTAAAGGGTTTGTGCAGAACCAACCAGTTTTTGAAGGATCGAATACAGGGACCTGGTGCACTACGTGCCACAGGGTCCCCAAACAACCCTCTGCAGATTTTGAATTCACAGTTGTTCTTCACCTAGACCAGTTGCCATCCAAGGCTTATAGAACCCAGTCTGTCCTGCAATATATATATATATATATTCTTTAGTAATGTTACTAATTTTATATTAAATTAGATTAAATTAATTCCCTTCCATTATATAAATAATTAATAATTAATCTCTATCTACAAAAGGCAGGATGTGTGTGTGTGTGTGTGTGTGTGTGTGTGTGTAACGAATGCACGGCCGCAATTTTTGACGGATTTGCACCAAAATTTACATGCACATGCTCCAAGTTAGCAGGAAGGCCAAAACAGACTTTGCATTTCCCAACTCCCATCGATAGTGGAAATAATCGATTTTTTCATGCTACTACAGTAGTTTTCATGTAGTTTGTGGCCATTTTCCACTGGCCAGAGTGAGACCCTATAGCTGGCTGCCACGAATAGACAGGCAGATTCTATTGGCCAGCGTGAGAGCCAACAGTTGACTGTCACGAATGTTAACTTGCATGCTAGCATGCAAAAAAAATGGATAGCTGCATTCGTCACAAGTGGGAAAAATTTAAATCTGCATGGCACTTTACTTCAATTGGCTCATTCACTTGCTTAAACTCAACGTTGATCCTGATTCCGCAGAACTGGGTTGGGTGTAAAAAAGTATTTGTTGTTAACATTCTTTTTTCATTCGGTTTTTCCAGTTACGAGTTCTTTTTTTTAAAGCTGATCGTTTTGTGTTCATTTTGTTTAGTTCTTTTGTCATAACAGATTTAATGTTTAGTATAGAGCTTAGAAAAAATTCGCAGTGTGAGATAAGCAAGAAGTAAGGCATGTAGCAACATCAGCACGGCAAAGTGTACTCCTTTAAAGGCAAGGAAGGGCAAAAATATTTTGTCAAGTGATAGCGATTGCTGTATGAGTCGTACGATTTTTTAATCAAGCCTGGGCATCGCCGGGAAATGCTGCTAGTAGTTCATAAAACTCTACTCTAAATAAAAATTAATAATTCATAGGAAATTCTTACTTTTTATATCCATATGCTAATACCGGTAATTTTCGTTGCAAGATTTAATGTCATGAGAAATATAAACAATTTTTAAAAAAATGAAAAAAACTGTATCCCAATAGATGTAGCGCTTAACTACACTACCATTATGGTAAACTGATAGATTTTGTAATTATATATAAGTAATGGCCAATATACACTCCGCACCTGAAGATTGCTTTTGGCAATCGTGTGGGATTATATGTATATTCATTAATATATATATATATATATACTTTATAGCTCTGTTATATAACATCGAGCAATGTTTCAATAACAACAGCACTTTATGTGCAATTTATATATTTACATATACGTGCCATGTTAAATAGATGTCAGTTATCTCCTATTAATTCCGCTCTCCAAGTTCTCCACTGCCTTAACCAGGTATTGAACTCGCACTGTTTGGGTCCTGTGACTGGATCTAACCAACGCCTTTATTCACTGTGCGATGTGTCTTGGAGAGAGGAATTAACACGAGATTGATTATAAATGACATCCATTAAACATGTCACGTGGAACTAGAACAGTCTACCCCAGTGAGCGAAATGAAGGGTTCAGTTCGACATTTCAACTACCTGAAGAAGGCCGGAGCGTACGACGGCCGAAACGTTGAAGTAAATATGGTGACAAAGATGAGGACAATAGTCCGAATAATGTAAATAGTGTACATAATACCTCCTCTCAGAAATATAGACAGATACTGAAAGTCCGAAACGTTGTAATAAATATGGCGACAAAGATGAGGACAATAGTCCGAATAATGTAAATAGTGTACAAAATACCTCATCTCAGAAATATAGGCATTAGAGTCTAATATTAACAACAGTTGTATAGTAAAGTAAGAATATTAATAAAAATAAATTATAACACTACTAATATATGATCTCCGGTTCCGGTTAGACTGTAATAAACTGGATCACTGTGTTTAACTTACTTTAAGACATTATATGTTTATATTTTTCAGTATTATTAATTTTTCAGAAAGACATATGTTACATCTGTTGCATTTCCCAATGAAACACTTAGATTTTGCTATTTATTCTCACATCATAATAGGTTTTTTATTCTCGATTTTTCGTTTCCAGAAAAATTTAGAGGGGCAGTGCTGTGACTATATATATATATATATATATATATATATATATATATATATATATTTATATATAGGTCTTTGTCATGTTGTATTGGTAATGTTATATTTATGAATATGTCCTGAAGATGGCTTATTAGACCGAAACGTCCGACGTTGACATATAACATTAAAATATTAAAATTGTATAATTTTTTGTTTTGTTTTTTTGTTTTTTTTTTCATATATATAAATATATATATATATATATATTTTATATTATATATATATATATATATATATATATATATTGCCTAATGTCCTTTGGTGGTGTTAGAATCGCGATTTCTAATGGTTTTCCATAAAGCCCACCAAAAACTTGATCTCGTTGTTATATTTGATTTCACATTTATGAATTAACGATTTGGACGTACATTTATTGCTTGAAGGGCGGGGTTTGTTTATTTTGCAATTATTAGTTGCGTGGATGTTGTTCTTTTGAGAGTTGTTGAAATGCTTGTTTAGAATGGTATCAGTTGCGCTGTGCTATACACTGGTCGATGTTTTTAGAACAACTGAATCTAACTTTGACTTTCTTTTTGTTGGGGAATGAGTGAAGTGCTTATAGATTAAATTCAAATGTTTTTTCCTATCTTAGTCTTGATGTTTTTTTGTTGAAGGGAGGGTTAAACCATATAATATTTTGTGTACGACTTTTTCGTTTAGTGCCATCCGTATTGTATTAGCTAAGAATTCGGGGTTAATTTTATAGGTACGATGTTCTAGTGCTTCAACGTATTCTACACACAGACACACACACAAATACACACACACACACACACACACATATATATATATATATATACATATTAATGAGAAATGTGGATTTTTAGAAATATATTATGTTTATATATATATATTACATATTAAAGAGAAATGTGGATTTTTTAGATAATGTATTATATTTATTTTAGATATATATTATATATTAAAAGAGAAATGTGCATTTTTAGATATATATTCTATTGACTTTTTCGATATATATTATATTTATTTTTTAGAAATATATTATGTTTTTATATATATATATATATATATATATATATATATATATATATATATATATATATATATTAAAGAGAAATGTGGATTTTTAGATATGTATTATATTTATTTTAGATATATATTATATATTAAAGAGAAATGTGAATTTTTAGATATATATTCTATTGACTTTTTTTTCGATATATATTATATTTTTTTTTTATGTTTATATATATATATATATATATATATATATATATATATATATATATATATATATATATATATTATATTAAAGAGAAATGTGGATTTTTTAGATATGTATTATATTTATTTTAGATATATATTATATATTAAAGAGAAATGCATTTTTTAGCTATGTATTCTATTTACTTTTTCGATATATATTATATTTATTTTTAGAAATATATTATGTTTATATATATATATATATATATATATATATATATATATATATATATATATATATATATATATATATATATATATATATATATATATATATATATATATATATATATATATATATATATAAAGAGAAATGTGCATTTTTTTTAGATATATATTATATTTACTTTTTTGGATATATATTATATTTATTTTTTAGAAATATATTATAGCAGGCGAAGATTGTTTTTATTTTTTGAAGGAATTAATTTTTCCTTATGTTTTCCGATGTTTAACCATTGCCTTTTGTGCATAGTAAAAATTTGGTGTATTAGCACTACACACAAAAAGCATTGAAGATCGTCATACCCGAAACCGTGTTGCAAAAATACGGATAATAAAGTGCAATATTCAAAATATCATAATTATAACCAAAAACGTTTCGGCCTCTTTCTTTCTATTTAAAATATACACTTTTCTATCGTTGCAACAGCTATAACAACCCCTTATACACACACACACACACACACACACACACACACACACACACACACATATATTTATGTGTGTGTGCGTGTGTGTGTGTGTGTTTTTGTGTGTGTGTCTGTGTGTTTTTGTGTGTTTGTGTGTGCGTGTGTGTGTGTTGATATAATAGAAAAGAACTGTTAGATTGATGATCCGAAGTTCTTTAGTATTTTGTTTTGATAGAATCATATTTTTAAAAAAAAAATATATATATATATATATATATATATATATATATATATATATAAATGACAATAAGAAAACTGTAATAGCTGCCGGTGCATTTCGGACAACAATGTGGCCTTTCTCATGGCCAAAAACGTTTTTGCCTTGAGAAAAACGTTTTTTTTTGCCTTGAGAAAAACGTTTTTTTTTGCCTTGAGAAAAACGTTTTTTTTTTTGAGAAAAACGTTTTTTTGCCTTGAGAAAAACGTTTTTTTTGGTTTTGAGAAAAAACGTTTTTTTTTTTTTTGCCTTGAGAAAAACGTTTTTTTTTGCCTTTAGAAAAGCGTGTTTGCCTTGAGAAAAACGTTTTTTTTTGCCTTGAGAAAAACGTGTTTGCCTTGAGAAAAACGTTTTTTTTGCCTTGAGAAAAACGTTTTTTTTTGCCTTGAGAAAAACGTTTTTTTGCCTTGAGAAAAACGTTTTTTGCCTTGAGAAAAACGTTTTTTTTGCCTTGAGAAAAACGTTTTTTTTTGCCTTGAGAAAAACGTTTTTTTGCCTTGAGAAAAACGTTTTTTTGCCTTGAGAAAACGTTTTTTTGCCTTGAAAAAACGTTTTTTGCCTTGAGAAAAATGTTTTTTTGCCTTGAGAAAAACGTTTTTTTTGCCTTGAGAAAAACGTTTTTTTTGCCTTGAGAAAGTACCCATTGGACGAAACGCATCGGCAGCTATTACAGTTTTCCTATTGTCATTTGTATTTATAAATATTGTTTTTTCTACAGGTTAACTCTGAGAAATTTTCATATATATATATATATATATATATATATAAAGGGGTTATGAAGTAATGAAGTGTCGCTACTGACAATTGTGTTTGAACACAGATAGCCAGTGAACAAACACAGGCGTTCTCATTATTGATTAAATGGTCACGTGGCCATAGCGGAAACGCATATATAGAAGTCGCGTGTCGTCTGAGGTGTCCTCTATTTCTGTTCTATCCACTATTACTATTCGGATCACCATTTCTATTCTCTACTATATGCATTAAACTATTACACTATACGGAGTACTATTAGCGCGAGTGATATTCGAAGGATTCTCATACCAGTATTGTTTAATGGCGTACTATAGTTGTATTTGCGATTACAAAGTCTCTACTACAACGAGCATTACAAGTGTGACAACGAGTATTCATTGCCATTCACAAAGGGTCAACCGAATCTATGTTGAGATTATAAAAGTGGCAACAAGGTTTCCTTTGACGTTACAAAAAAGGGAGATGTATAAGTAGTCGTGATATAGAGTATC
>CAHIKZ030003794.1:355000-367500 GCA_903632075.3 Acanthosepion pharaonis
TTGTCTCTCTCTCTCTCTCTCTCGCTCTTCTTTCACTCTCTGTATATATTTTATCAATCTGTCTGTCTATTATATATATATATATATATATCTATGTGTCTGTCTGTTTGTCTGTCTGTCTGTCCCCTCATCTGTTTTCTCTCTTGTAATAAATATCACAGTCATTTTCTATCTGTCTATCCCTTCTATCAATCTGTCTGTCTGTCTATTTATCTCTCTCTCTCTCTCTCTCTCTTTCTTTCTCTCTTTCTTTCTCTCATCCTCTCTGTCAATCTCTGTCTGTCTATGTCTCTTTCTCTCTCTCATCTCTCTCTCTCTCTCTCTATCAATATGTCTGTCTGTCTATTATCTATCTCTGTGTCTGTCTGTCTATCAATCTGTCTGTCTGTCTATTATCTATGTGTCTTTCTGTCTGTCTGTCTGTCTCTCTCTCTCTCTCTGTCTCTCTCTCTCTTCTCTTCTCTCTGTGCTCTTTCTTTCATGTCTGTCTGTCTGTATGTCTCTGTCTGTGTTGTCTCTCTATCCTCTCTCTCTCTCTATGTCTTCTTTGTCTATGTATCTCTGTGTATGTATCCTCTTCTGTCTGTCTGTCTGTCTGTCCCTCTCTCTCTCTCTCTTCTCTCTCTCTCTTTCGTTCTTTCTCTTGTATCTGTCTTTCTCTATCCCTGTCTTTCAATCTGTCTGTCTGTCTATTATCTATCATGTCTCTGTCTGTCGTCTCTCTCTCTCTCTCTCTCTTGCTCTTTTCACTCTCTGCATCTCTCTCTATCAATCTCTGTCTGTATTATTGTCTTTCTGTCTGTGTCTGTCTGTCTCTCTCTCTCTCTCTCTTGTCTGTCCTGTGTTTTCTCTCCTCTCTCTATCAATCTCTGTCTGTCTATTATCTATGTGTCTTTCTGTCTGCTCTTTCTCTCTCTCTTCGTTCTTTCACTCTCTGTGTTTCTCTCTCATCCCTCTCTATCAATCAATCTATGTTCTGTCTCTCTCTCTCTCTATCCTTCTGTTTGACTCTGCATCTCTGTGTTTCTTCTATCCCTCTCTATCAATCTCTGTCTGTCTATTATCTATGTCTCTGTCTGTCTGTCTGTTCTTCCTCAATTATCTATCCCTCTTTATCAATCTCTCTCTCTCTCTCTATACCCTTCTGTTTGACTCTCCCTTTCATATAATTCCATCTCTAGCTTCCTCATTATCGTCGGTCATCAATCTACCAATCACGGATTTGTTACTCTTTCAACAATGGAGAACTTTTTCATTTTTTTTTTTTTATCCAGTTCTTTTTGTTATATGATGTCTGTGTGTATTTTCTGATCTATTTGTGTACAGCCGTACGATCAGGGGAGGAGAGACATTTACAATTCGCGTTTGGCTTTTGTTGTTTTCGCTTTTTAAGCTACGTATTATATCACAAAAGTCACGAAACTTATATCAAATTTTATCAATAAACCCGCCGAAAATGGTGGCGATGTAAGTTATACGTTATACTTTATACATAATTTGAAACCATTTGCATTTTTAGTGTTATATTGAGAGAGAGTGAACAAATATAATTCATGAAAGACAAGGGAAAATAATAAATGTGAAACAATGAAAATACAGAAAGAAAGAAAGAAAGAAAGAAAGAAAGAAAGAAAGAAAGAAAGAAAAAAAAAAAAAGAAAAAAAAAAAAGAAAAAAAGAAAAAAAAGAAAATGAAAGAAAAAAGTAAAAAGATGAAAAGCAGATAAAAGAGAAGTAAAAATGATGAAGAAAAAGGAAGAAAGAAAGAAAAGAAGGAGGTGGAAAAAAGAAAGAAAAAATGAAGCAAGATAAAACGAAAAAGGGTAGATAAAAAGAAAATGAATATACGAGGAAAAAAGAAAGAAAATAAGGGGGGGAAAGAAAAAGAAAAAAGAAAGAAAGAAAGAAAGAAAGAAGGAGGTGGAAGAAGAAAAGAAAAAAAGAAAAAAGATATATGGTAGACAAAAATGAAGAAAAAAAACAACGAGTAAATGAAAAGGAAAAGAACAGAGACAGAGGTGGAGAAAATAAAAGAATTGTGGTAGAAAGAAAAAAATGAAAAAAAAGAAAGAAAAAAAAAAAAACTCGGAGAAAGAAAAATAATGAAAGAATACAAGAAGAAAGAAAGAAAAAGAAAGAAAGAAAGAAAGAAAAAAAAAAGAAAAAAAAAGAAAAAAGAAAGAAAAAAGAAAGAAAGAACAGAGATGAAAGAAGAAAAGAAAATGATGAAGAAAAACAAGTAAGTGTAAAAAGAAAGAAATGCGGCAGATAAAACGAAAAGGGTAAGAAAATGAATATACGAGGAAAAAGAATGAAATAAAGAAAGAAAGAAAAAGGAAGAAAGAAAGAAAGAAGGGAGGTGGAAGAAGAAGAAAAGAAAAAGATGAAGAAAAAACAAATATATGAAAAAAGAAAGAAAAAAATGAGATAGACAAAGGAAAAAGAAGAAAGAAAAAGTAAGAAAGAGCGGAGGTAGCAGAACAGAAGAAAAAAGTAAATGGAAAAAAGAAAGAAAAATAGAAAGAAAGGGAATATGTTAATGAATGAAGTGTATCAAGAACGAGAAAAGAAAAAAAGAAAAAAGTAGCTAATTATGTCCGAGAAGGGAAAGAAATAAAAACGAAATGAAGCCATTGAAAAAAAAAAATCTTCAACGACCAAAAATTCTTATTATTGCATTAAATCTTTTTGAAACCTTTCGGACAATAACTATACGCTTTGCCACTGATTTGAAAAGGAAATTACTTGTTAAATGATGACAGAGAATAGAAAAAGAATGAAAAATAAACAGAATATCGGACGGTGCAGAAAGCACAAAGCAGATGGAGAAGAAAACTAAAAACCCTGAAAGATTTTATACCAGAAAAAGTAACAGCAAAAGAAAAAAACAAGAAACTAAATGTCTGTCAAATATGCCGTAGATTCATTCATCCCAACATGAGAAGAAAAAAAAAATCTTAAAATTTATGAACAAATTGTTGCAGACGAACGCTCCAAATCTTCCTAAGATAGAGTAAATTCGAAAAAAAAAATAAAAAACAGCAAAGAAAGAAAGAAAAGAAAAAAAAACGTTTATCGATTATGGTGATTGAAATAAGAGGCAAAGGCGTCATTGAATTTTTTAGAATGTCAAATACACCACTCGGGGCTGATGCGTCAATTTCAAGTCCGGGAACTGTGTGTAAATCGAGATGGAAAGAACGTTTGGCCCGGTTGGATGAGCAAATGTTTCCTTTTCAGCCTTGGCATGGCCATCAGCATTGTGAATCGCTGCCGAAGTCGACATGATAAATGCCCATATTGGATCGAAGCCCCTAACAAGTTTGAATTACATGAATACCAATGCATATTCCTAAAATGAGAAACGGACAGAGACGAGGAGGCAGACACATATACGCCGACAGATCGATAGATAATGGAAAATTCATACTAACAGATAAACAGATCCATATATATATATATATATATATATATATATATATATATATATAATGTATATTTGTGCTTTCTCTCAACGTGTTTCGTTAAATATGACAGTCGAAGAAAATTTGATGATGTTTTTTTAGTTTTTTCTATATCTGCCGATATATCTGAGATGAAGTAATCTTTGTCGCCATATTCACGACGTTTCAGCTGTTGTACGCTCAGACCTTCTTCAGGATTTGTCTATATTTCTGAGATGAGGTATTGCAACTATTTACACTTTTTCCATTATTTGGACTATTGTCCTGATCTTTGTTGCCATATTCACGACGTTTCAGCTGTAGTAAGTCAGGCCTTCTTCAGGATTTGTCTATATTTCTGAGATGAGTTATTGCAACTTTTACACTTTTCCATTATTTGGACGGTTGTCCTGACCTTTGTTGACACACTCACGGCGTTTCGGCCGTTCTACGCACAGGTCCTCTTCAGGATTTGTCTATATTTCTGAGATGAGGTATTGTAACTATTTACAATATTTACCTTGTTCGGGCTGTTGTCCTCATCTTTGTTATCATATTCACGACCTTTCGGCCGTTGGATAATCTACGCCGGCGAACGAAATATTGTTTCGATTCGAAATTCCAATCACCTGATGAAGGATGGTACTTTGAAAGGCCGAAACATCGTGTATATTGCAACAAAGATCAGTATTTCTACTGTTCTGGATTCCTCCGAGGTTTTTATAACACTACTGGGCTCTGCTTTGGAGAATAAGAATGAATTTAGCTTTAATTTGAAATGATGATCCCTCTTTCTGTTCCCTCTTTTTTAAACTTATTCAGATACATTTCGTGGTGACATATACACACCATAGACAATTAGGATAGGAGGGGGGGGAAAGAAGAGAAGAGGTGGGGGAGAGAGATGGGACGAAGGAAAATAAAATTGTGTTTTGATTTCCGGAGTTGTTTTTTCTGTTTTCATTTTGAATTTGTAGGTTTGATGAATTGGATCGTATTTACGATTCCAATGGAATAAATTATGACCATGGAATATTAGTGTTTAAGCCTTTTTATTATATCCTTACTCTGTCCTAGACATTGAGTTCTACCTGGATCCTTCCTCTTGGAAAATTTTTTTTTTTTTTCTGAAAATATACATGTATGGAAATTTTTTATATATATTTTGCATATGTATGTATATTTTCCACTAATATTATCTCTCTCTCTCTAT
The DNA here is from genome assembly GCA_903632075.3 of Acanthosepion pharaonis. Classification (NCBI taxonomy): domain Eukaryota; kingdom Metazoa; phylum Mollusca; class Cephalopoda; order Sepiida; family Sepiidae; genus Acanthosepion; species Acanthosepion pharaonis. The sequence continues at coordinate 359,656 of CAHIKZ030003794.1, forward strand.
ATATATATATATATATATATATATATATATGATGGACTCTCCCGTCGTTTTTGACATATGAGTGTCTTTCACTTCAGTTTTTAATCTTGTACTTGTCCCCGTCGCCTTAACTCTCTCGCCAGTGGACTTGTTGCTCAGGTGGAATAGCAAAGAAGGAACACAGAACTGAACTGAAGACTATCCAAACAAAAGATTTGTTTAGAGTGGTGAAGGCTTGTGTAGAACCAGCCATACTTATTAAAAGTGCTGATAACTAGAAGTTGGTGCAAATATTTGCCATGAACAGAATGAGCAACACCCCTCAGGTTTTAGTATCACGGAGTTATACCTCTCCGTCTGGTTTCGGTCCTGGTTTGAAGCACTCAAATGTCTCGTCGCACAAAGGAGCTGTGATACAGTGAAACAGTACTCTCTGTGAATGACATATATACATTTGGATACGCATCGAACAGATATGAATGTACGTGAGAGAATCATGGAAGATTGTAGTTTAAAAACAATAAAATCGACCTTGCTAACCGAAACGCTCCTCTGTGGCGAAATCGGTAAAAGCACGTCAGGCATGACATGACGGTTCCGTATAGGATACAGGTTCGATTCCTGTCGGAGGACGCATATTTTCTATAAAAATTTCTCGGACATTCAGGCTGGTAACTGTTGTTAATACTGTTTATTATAAACAGAGCATTCACTTAAAAATTTTATCTATAAAAAAGAATGTATAAACAAAAAATGTCTTTATATATATATATATATATATATATAAAATACGCTCGTGTCGTAGTTATGATTGATACTATTCCAAGGTAAACGTTGGAACAAAAGAATAGTGAAGAAACTGTTTAATCACATCGATTTATATTACAATAATAGCGAATATAGGAGTTAGTACTGCAATGCGTGCGTCTCATTTTGCGACATTCACATTGCGACAATATATATACGACATTGAGATTTTAATAAATAATATGCTAAAAAGTCATTTACAAAGGAATGGATGTACTGGGGGCGTATGAAGGACGGAATTTATTCACTGTTTTAGATTCAGAAACATGGGATCGTATCATAGTCCAAAAATATGGCGCTTACCTTACCAAAAGACACTGACACCAAATAAAACAAACAGGGTGGGTTTGTTAGTTGTTTTGTTTTATGGCATATCAAATCTTCAGTGGGTCATTTAATGCCAACAAAATATTTGAATAGATAAATAGCGATAATTTGGTAAAAAAAAAATATGTGTATGTATACATTTGAACCATTTTTCAATTACTCATATTTTTTAGTACAATCAAATATATTGCTGGTAATATTTTTTTTTCTAAAAATATGTTGCTGGTAATAGTTTTTTTTTTTTTCAAAAATTAATTTCTGGTAATATTTTTTTTTACAAAGTATTTCTGGTATTAAAACCTATTTTTACACTTTTATAATGTTTTTTTTACCTCAGTTTCGAGGTTAACTATTTGCCCATCGCTTGGAACCTAACAGTTTCTACCAACCCGGGTTAGAGTGGACTTGGGAACACCATCAATTAAGAGTGGTTCCACGCTCCTCAAAACCTCCTTATCAGAGGCCTTGCTGTTGGACGTAGTTTATCGTCTTACTCAGGACGCCCCATTGGTAGGGGGTTACCCCTATGCAGAGGTGCAGTCGGCGTCTTCTACAGCCCCAGCCGACAGGACGCAAACAGGGTGGGGTTGGTTATTACGTAGGCTGTATACTAAAACATCTGATATTTTGTCGTTGATTCTTTTACTTGGATGCTGAATCACTTGACATTTGTTCGCAAAAAGTGTTACCAAAAGGAAACCGAAAACGTTATAGTCATAGATTTTTATTTTTTTTTTGTCAATAGTTAATTATAATTTATATTATCTATAAAATAATTCACGAAAATATTTATTACACAATAATCGTGACACATTCATAGAACCCGTTGGTTGAAGTAATTTCGTTTGCAGGAAGTGTGTCCAATTTAAGTACATCTGTCTGAATAGGATTTTGCAGACGACATCTTAAGCACGAAGAATCCACTGTCGTGATTAACACACGCAGACACACACACACACACACACACACGCACACACATATATATATATATATATGATTTGTAGAATCCAAAAAGAATGAAAGAAAAAGTTTTAATGGAAAGGTTCGAATTAATGAAGAAATATTTATTGTTATATATGCTTCAACGACATTAGACACAGCAACAGTAATAAAAAAAAAAAACAGACTCCAAGAAATATATGCAATCAAATGAAATATTGCATGAGAGTAAGACGGAATTTTCTCCAAATTAAATTCGTCGAAAAAAAAAAAATTAAATTCTTCAAATACAATCTGAATTAAATAAAAATTCTCGTTGAAAAATTTCCGTTAAAAAAATCGTAAACGAGAAATTTATATTATAAATGACGTTAGGGAGAAAGCAAAGGAAGAGATCGTAGCCGAATAAACAAACGTATTTTTTGAAAAAAAAATGGCCGACAAGTAAACGAAGAAAAATTATAAAACTTATGAATGTTTAATGAACAAAAAGCTCCTGTCAGGTTAAATACAAAGAAATTGTTTTTTATCAATGAAGATGTATGTCTAAACGAGCTCCATTATTTGTGTGTATGATTCTTTTTTCTTTTTAATCTTACGCTGTCTGTAAATACCTCGTCTTCTATGTACTGTTTTTCCTCCACGTGTGGGTGGACATGGGTCTCCATAACAGCTTATAACAGAAATCTCTTCAGCCTCTTGCTTACGACCATATCACGTTGAAACAACGATTCCCGTACGATCACCGAAGTTAAGCAACGTTAAGCCTGGCCAGTACCTAGATAGATAACCGCTCCAGAATACCAGGTGCTGTAAGCTTAGAAGTGTGAGTGGTTTAATTGATAATGGCTCGGATTTTTTAAAAAGCAATGCACGTCTATCGTTTGAATATTTTGAAGTCCGAGAATACCAAGCTTTGGTGTGTGGGTGGTGTAATGGAATTGTTAATCGGAGAACCGAGTTCCAATTCCCCTTGGGTTCATTATATTCCCTTACGCGCAAATACGCCTGGGAAAGATATATGTCCACATCTCCCTCGGCTATGGGTTAATTAGTGAGACTTGTATCGAAAAAATTCTTACAATCTAAAAATATTTTCTGGTTTTAAATAACCTGCAAAGGGTTGATAAATCGTAAAAAACGAATTAATTAATCCTTTCAATCTCATGTTCCGCCATCCCTTCGTACAAGCTTATCAGGCAAGTGACCCGCTGACCCATTATCCCTAGGATTCAGAAAATTCGTTAGGTCACATTGTTCACAAAATCTGGCGAAATGTCAAAAAAATCATGTATTTTTAAAGGACGTCTTAGTTGAGCTGAGAACTTTTCGGTAATCCCTGCAATCTTCGGAAGAAGATGAAAGAAAAAATATTTTTATTTACTTTCAACTTTTTCTGTTTTTCGTTGATCTTTTCACGTATTTTTCAATTACTACTGTTCTTTCTTCTGTCAGCCATTTTTTATATACGCATGTGGAGTGGGTAGCCATGGTCAAATGCAACAGTTTGCAATACGCAATAACAAAAAAAAAAACAGAGCATAAAATAATATAAAGCAAGCAAACATTATATGCAAGGCAAATTAATTTAATAAGGCATAGCAACAGAAATATGGCAAAAAGTTCACAAACTGAGAATTGGCGTCGACAGGCAAAATAAGTTTGGACAAACGAAAGCCATGTTCTGACTTCAAGACAAGACAGATCGGGACTGGATCAGGTGAAACCGTTAACAAGCATATTTTATTGCCTAGGAAATGTCTCATCATATATTTCCATGCTTCCGCCTATAAAAGAGGAGCTGAAAGTGTTTTGAAGACATGCCTGCACTAGATTGAAATCAACAATGTACGTATGTAGTCCTAAGTCGATCCTGGTCAACGGAAACCAATAATGCAACCCACACCCGCGTTGCTCCTCATGTTTCTTCGGACCACCCTAGGTAGTATCAGCTGACTTCCCACTTGTTAACGCGTTGCACGTTTGTCGCTGGTATCCTGATGATGAGCACGATTCCACTCGACTGATCATTCACTCCTCTTGCACGTTGTGTTTTTTTATCTCAGAGGGTGAGAAGATCGTTTATGAAGCAAACTGATGTGAAGCCAGGTCGACAGCTGAGAACTACACACACACACACACACACACACACACACACACACACAATAAGGATTATTTGGAATAAAGAATTAACTTAACAACGATTTAGTTTATACATGATTTGTTGTATACAGCGGTTTTAACCCTTCTCACTAAAAAAAATGACACTAAGATCCCCTTTTGGAGTTTGCAGTTTGTATTAGTAGTAATTTAAATTTCTATATTCTGGTCTTCAGAGCCGGCACAAGGTCTTGGCCGGGAGTAGTGTAGGAACTATTCAGGTTGTCTAAACTTCCAATTTATATGGAGTCATGCCTCTGGCTTGCACAGTTGACCAGTGTCTGGGTTCAGTTGTCTTCCACCCTTAGCATCAACCTTTTTCTAAATTTCCATATTCTCAAAATATGTTTACTCGAGTGATTTTCCAAATTTGGGAGTTGTTCAACCCTTTTTTGATAGTATTCAAAGGAATCAAGCTGCTCTAACTCGCTTCACGTCTCATTTCGCACCATCGTTCCATATAGGCGATGCTAATCTTTCACGCTTTCTTTTCCCATTTTATCAGCATCTAACTTCAGCCTACTTCAAGGTCCGATACAGCGTTCCAGTAACGAATTCAAATTTTCAGAATGCGTAGGCAAAAACAGATTTTCCAATAATTAATCTTTCTTCATCAGCTTGACTCACACTGTCATTTTCCAAAGCCAGTCCGCCCATCTAGAAAAATGCTTCCAGGGATGTTGGAGTCTATCTCAAAGCCTCTAAAACCGATATCATACGGTACAACCAGCAAAACTCAATAAAAACTGTCTCAGGTAAATCAAATAAAATCTGTCGAATCTTTTACATACATCGGAAGTGAAATAAATTCTACTGAAAAGGATGCGATAATTCGCATCGCTAAAGCCGGATTTCCACATTACATCCATTCAAGGCGGTCTAGCCTTAAATAAAATGGATATAATCTGGAAATCTGATCTACTATAGAACCTCAAGCGGAGATTCTTTCGCGCCACGGTAAAGGCGGTTTTAATGGGGCCAATGCTCGGACATTAACTACAGTGTAAGCTTGATGGAACCTACACTCGGATGCTGACTACTATATTTAATATCCCCTGGAGATAAAAAAAAAAGAATGTATTAATGAGATACCTTAAAGAAATACAAAAAAAATGTATTCACCAGTACAACTCACACCTTACGAAGGGATTTATCTATTTAAAATGTGTGCGATTTTTTCCCAAACTGGTCAGTGGAAAATGTCATGATGCCATTTCTGACCTTAGGTCTCTGGTCGAGACCCGGAAAGAAATGAGTATACACCAGAAACAAAAGGAAATACAACAACAACAACAATAATAATAATAATAATAGGATACCTGTGAAAATTTCGCTTTCCGATTTTATTTTTTTATGTATTTTAATTCGTAAGTTACTGATTGAATTTCACCACTATAAAATTCCCATGTAATCCACCCTGTTGCATCGTTAAATATTTGAGCTAGACAACATTAACAAGTTATTTAAGTAGCAATCATAGATATGAATTCCGGTTATTATGTAAAGAAGTATATATATATATATATATATATATATATATATATATTAAGACATTTTTATGTTTATACATTCTTTTTATAGTTACAAATATTTAAGTAAATGCTCTGTTTATAATAAACAGCATTAAACATTTACCAGCCTGAATGTCCGAGAAATTTTCATAGAAATGATTCGTCCGCCGACAGGAATCGAACTTGTATCCTATACGGAACCGTTATATAGCCTGACGTGCCTTTAACCGATTTGGCCACAGAGGAGCGTTCGGTTAGCAAGGTTCAATTTACTGCCTTTAAACTTCAATTTTCCATGAATCTCTCACGTACATTCATATCTGCTCAAATCGTATGCAAATGTAAAAAAACAACATCACACATGAAATGGACAAAGTCCGACAATTATTTTAAGACATTTTATGTTTATACATTCTTTTTATAGATACAAATATTTAAGTAAATATATATATATATATAGAGAGAGAGAGAGAGAGACAGAGACAGAGACAGACAGAGGCATAGATAGATACGAAAAGAAACTACTTTCGACTTTCTCTCATACACACACAATCATGTGTTCTTTGTTTATCTCATGGTAATATAACCATATATTTTTAAAAATGTCTCGTCCTTGGTATGTCAGGATGGGTTAAGTTATATAGAGCGAATTAACACTAAAGTAAGGCACACTCTTGAAACAACTTTTTTTACCGCCCAGTCACTCACTGACAAACCTAGAGTGTATGTGTCTCCCTTGGCAGCCCTCTCGTATCCCCGGCACCTCTGCATTCGATTGGAAATGTACACAGATATAAAAGATTTGGCAGAAGCGAAAGACAAGATATACGACACAAATGCTCTCGAACTTACACACACACACACATGCACATTTGAAAACCATGAAAGTGTATTTTTCTTCCTGTCGGAATTGGCCCTGCAGGAGACAAACTGTCGAGCGATTCATCTCATACATTTTAAACGAAAAAATTTGCCCGGCAAATAAATATTAAACGCTTTCCTATACCATTCTATATTATCTTAGTATTTCTTTATCTCGTCAATATCTGTTTTTGCTTTTTTTGTGATGTTTTTTTTTAGTCTGTTGTTCATCATGATGGAAAGGTTCGTTTCTGATGACAGGACGTAAAGGTAATAAACAATGCGTTTGTTTTTGACTCTCGAAAAAAGCTTCATCCATCAACATTACTCCTGACCCGGCATGTCCAACATCCAAGTTAACCACAGACCTACCAGGCTCTCGATGCTGCTAAATAGAATCCTCTACTTACGAACCCCCCCACCCCAGTGGGATCCATCTAAGCAATGTTCCAACACTTGTCTTTCCGGCTTGTTAACCAACACACACAACAATAGATAATGAAAACTGATGTGTAACATCATTATTGTAAATGAAAAAAAAATCGAACGGCAAAAGAAATATCTGAAATAACAAATAGTTATCAATAAACAGACACACAATTAGTTTTACTTACTAATGCAAATAGACGCTATACAGTCTTTCTTTTTGATCGTAATAATCGCGATGGACTGTAAAAATTCTGCAAAAGACAAATATATATTTTAACTAGCTTAAAAGACGCCCCACCGAGCAGCATTTAAGCTAGCTCCTTCGAAGTGCTCTTAATTGGTCTTTGGCCTTTGTTCAGGAGTTTGAGAGTCCCAGAGTCTTTGCATATTTTCAGCATTGGAAGCTCTCCTAGCTGCCGTTTGATCTGGGTTTTCATTTGCAAGGGTCTTTCTTTTCCTCACTGCAGCCTTGGCTGTTTTGATTGCAATCTGGTCCCCTGTTGGAGGAGATATCTTATTGCGAGGCATACTACTGATGTATGCGATAGGCAACAATAAACTACAGAAGAACACAAAATTGATCGCTACATTTAAGTGTTGTATTAATATTTAAGCTTAACTTTTAAAAGTTCAACGATAATTCTTCTGCCACCACTTAATTTAAAGACAATTTGATGTACGTAGGTCCTTACTTTCCAGACAAACAATTATTTTTATTTCATGGTTGACTTTCGCTGGATTTCGCAATTAATTTCGATTATTCGCAGAATTATTTCCAACTTATAAAAGTGGTTATCGTACCAAAAATTCATTGCAAAAACTAAAGTAAAAA
>CAHIKZ030003794.1:372500-380000 GCA_903632075.3 Acanthosepion pharaonis
ATTAAAACTTTTAAAAAAAGAAAATAATTCTTGTAAAAATCCATTATTCATCGACGAAAAATGGTGTCATCTTTAACGCATTTAGAAGGTTATTGCTATAGAATGCATAAGGTGCACACTTACAAATAAACAAAAATAGCTACTGAATAGTACTTATGTATTTTAACGTACTTAAAAGTTTATAGCTATAGCATAACATACAAATTTACTAACAAACAAAAATTAGAAAATTAGAAACTTAACTCTACAAGTCATGAGAGCTATATAAAGAAAGAAAATGTGTGTTATTTAGCATAATTATAGCATAATATATAATTATTGTGTTTGGTTATACAAAATAAATATAAGCTGATCTTTCTACTTCTTTTTACAGATGTCATAAAGATCTTGACGGCACTTGATTGCCCGTTCTGCAAATAGATTTGTTCTGGGAATTTCCAGTCTCGAGGGTCCTATATTCCAAAAATTTCCACGGATTCCTTTTCTACTCAAATATGACTATTAAAAAATAACGTTTGATTTATATACAGGTGTGGTCCTCGACTTACGACAGAGGTCCGTTCTTACTTTGCGTCATACCGCGATTTTCTATGTAAGTACCGCGAATAAACACTTACGCCACTCCCCTACGTTAATGCAATAGTAAAGTAATAATCTAGAACATAACAACACATACTCTATGGCATATGTTAACATAATTAGGACTAAAAAAACATATAGAGGACATAAATATGATACATATTACGAAGTGATATGAAAATAATAATAATAATATAATAAAATGAATTCGTTTTAAACAGCTTTTATATTTTGTTGAGTTGTTGGGAGTGTTCCCGCGTGTGTGTATTTGAATAAAGACAAACACAGTTGTAGGGATAAATACTGGTATATTTGTAAGAGGTAATTAACAACAGAGGGATTTGTAATAAGGAACGCCGGTTAGTAAGTAACAATAGCAAAAGTCTAGAGTCCAACGGTATGTAATGGTAACCTGATCTCGACTGCTGTCGATGAACCTGATCCTTCATCCACCTCTCTCTAGCACTGACATATCGTAGAGGGATAAGTCCATTGTCAGTCAGAAGGTGGGTGCGCCCCAACATATTTATTGCCAGTAATGTCATTGACACTCGTTAGATGAAATGACGAATTGTAAGATCTTGTCTTTCTTGCAGTATTCAGTATTCTTTATTGGAAATTCACCATCCCTATCGACCTAAGTCTCTTTTTTGTCTATGAAAAGATTCTACAGTGTCCACTGCTATATAGAAAATTACAGGGGTCCTCGGCTTACGACACAGTTCCGTTCATACAATGCGCCGTAACGCGATTTTCGAAAATGATATGAAAATAATAATAATATAATGAGATGAAATTGTTTTAAGATGCTTGTATATTTATTGCCAGTGATGTCATTGATTCTCATTAGATGAGATGACGAAGATCTTGTCTTGCTTGCAATATTCAGTAATTTTATTGGGAATTCACAATCTTATAGTTTAACAAGAAAATATTCTTATATCTTATTACTGGGAAACTAAATATGTCTACACATATTTTCATGTTTTAAGTGATAGTCAAATAACCTAAATCAACAACACATACTCTATGACATATGTTAACATAATTAGGACTAAAAAATATATAGAGGATATAAATAAAATACATATAATGAAATGGTATGACAATAATAACAATAATATTATGAAATGAAATTGTTTTACGATGCTCGTATATTTATTGACAATGATGTCATTGTCTCTCGTTAGATGAGATGACGAAGCGTAAGAATTTGTCTCTCTTGCGGTAGCCGGAAGCAGCAGTTAATCTGGAGAAGAAAGAAAAACAAAAGTATTCTTTCTTCGCGTTGTTTGCGTCGTACATAAGAGGCACACGGCGTAAGTCGAAACAAGATTGATGAAGATCATGTCGTAATCACGAATCGTAGGCCAAGACTGTCACAACCTGGATAGTTACTATATATATATATATATATATATATATATATATATATATATATATATATATAAGTATCTTACTATATATATATATATATATATATATATATATATATATTATAAATATTTTTTTCAAATATGATTCCATTGCGACACAGAAATTACTATCTTTTGAAACTGAAACTCAGGCCTTAAACTTAAAATGTTAGAGCAGTTGCATTCTCAAGCGATTATAATTTTAAGCTCTATTTCAGTAACGAGCACTGTTTTTTAAAAATAAAAACATAAATACTAAAGAACTTTGGATTATTAGTCAAAATGTTCTTTCCTATTACACCAATACACACACACACACACACATATATATATATATATATATATATATATATTTATATATATATATATGAATAAGTTATGAAGAACTTGGTAATCCGTATGGGTAATCCCAAGGAGGATGAAATCCTGAGAGCTCAATGTAAATCCAGAGCTAATATTTAAAAGAAAAAACAGACCACTTTAAGGTACCATTATAATAATTTATTTCACCAGAGCCCTTTTAAATGACGCCGGATCATCAGATAGCACTTCCAAAAATGAAATGAAACGAAAAATGGAATTAAAATTGATGGGTAATGTAAGTTTTTGTAATTTAATAGAGAGTGTAAAAGGAATAGTTAAAGCGACATGGTAAAGTATAGGGAGGGGTTAATTTCATATCTCTCTCAAGTATACTTTGTATTGGGGGTGGATGAGTGACCAGACCCTGACCTATTTAGACGGTTAACTTAACGGAAGTGATATATTGAATTGGGAGGGGAGTAGGGAGAAAAGAAAAAAGAAAGAGGAAAAAGAAAGAAGAGGGCGAGGGAGAGGGAAGTAAAGAAAATGAGGCTGTAATTGGGTTTTAGCAATTTATGTAAAGAATAGATTTTAATGCTGTATAGAAATGTAGATGTCTAAAAAAATTATTTAATGTTTGCTATCAATTTAAATATTTAATTTTTTAAACAAATAGTTTAAGGATTTAATATAAGTTAAATACTATATTTATTAACACATTTATAGAGAACATATTGAAAAAAAATATTTTAAATTGTAATAGTTTGTTTACCCGACCAATCGTACTTTTTTAATATTGTAAAAATAGTCACGGTAACATCTTTATTAGTTTACTTTTAATCTAATTTATGAATGCAATTTGTCATTATTTTTATATATATATATAATTATTTTTTTTTTAAATATGATTCCATCGGGACACAGAAATTACTGTTTCAAAACTTGACTCAAGTCCTAAAGTTGAACTTCAATATTAAAATTTAGAGTACAGTTTCATTCTTAAGCGAAACTTAGAATAACTTTATTCTAAACATCGCTTGAGAATGAAACTTACTGTCGCGATGGAATCATATTTTTAAAAAGAAATAATTATAAATTAAGCTCTACTTCTGTATCGAGCACTGTTTAAAAAAACCCATAAATACTATTACATTTTGGATTATTAATCTAACTGTTTTCTCCTATTACATCAATACACACACACACAGACCTATATATATATATATATATATATATATATATATATATATATATATATATATATAAAGAGAGAGAGAGAGAGAAATAGACATAAACTGGGAGGGCGAGAAAAAAAGAAAGGTATAGATATATAAAGAGATTGATAGACTGTTGCCTATCTTCCCAACAATAATTTGTGTTATCAAAATGTCCAGTAGCATTTGTCATTAAAATCTTCATTGGCATTTTCTCCCTATGAACAGCGTTATGGTCAACAAGTCCGCTAATGGCCGGTAAGTTCGTAATACGGCCACGTAGTCTGTTGTTCAACGGACATTGCCACTTCCCGGACTCAGAGTAGACACGAAATTGTGCATCGGACTATAAGAAAAAATCATGAAGCGTTCTAATGAATGATCTGCCGAAACGTGGCCCTGATAGAAATGGTTACTCTTCGGCTTCACTTACTGATCGTTCCGCTTCATCTGATGGCGATCCATTCGTCTTTGATGTGGTTTATTAATTTTTCTGGACAATATGTAGAAGTCTATTTACACAGATATTTGCAGACTTGGATATAAACCCGAGAAAAAGTCTTCTTTTTTTTTACACTCGTGTAAAATAGAGAATTTTCTTTCTTCTCTATTTATGCGCCGTAAAGTAATTCCTGCAATGATTTATTTCACGTCAGTTGAAAGAATCGTTTTAGGAATGAGAGAAAGGGGAACATAAAAAATGTCTTCGAAACTAGGTAAGTTCTAATAAATAGACAAATACGAAAAAAACCGTTCGATATATTCTAAGACAGGTTGACCAACAAGATAGATAGATAGATAGATAGATAGATAGATAGATAGATAGATAGATAGATAGATAATGAAAATACTGACATAGATAGATAGATAGATAGATAGATAGATAGATAGATAGATAGATAGATAGATTGAAAATACTGACATAGTGAAAATACTGACACAGATAGATAGATAGATAGATAGATAGATAATGAAAATACTGACATAGATAGATAGATAGATAGATAGATAGATAGATAGTGAAAATACTGACATAGATAGTGAAAATACTGACACAGATAGATAGATAGATAGATAGATAGATAGATAGATAGATAGTGAAAATACTGACATAGATAGATAGATAGATAGATAGATAGATAGATAGATAGATAGATAGATAGATATTGAAAATACTGACATAGACAGATAGATAGATAGATAGATAGATAGATAGATAGATAGATAGGAATGTACAATTTGATGGATGTCAATATTCTGATATATATATATATATATATATATATATATATAGAGAGAGAGAGAGAGAGAGAGAGAGAGAGAGAGAGGTAGATATTATTAGATAGTATGCACACAAGCACACACCAAAGCACATAACACACACGCACACTCACACAACAAACACACACACACACACACACACACACACATACATATATATTCCTTGACGAATGGCCTTCTTTTAATTGTTCAATAGATCGGGGCCGATTGATTTCAGATATACCCACAGAAAAAACAAAGTCTCATGGCTTGAAATCAGATGATCGGGCGGACCATAGCACTTTGTGTTACGGTTACCGATTCGTTGTTCTTGGTAAACGTTCCCACAATGAAAGCCCGATTGCTCATCCATTCATTTCATGTTGGAAACTGAAAACTTAAGGAAACAGAATGGAATTATATGTACATTTCGAAAATAAAAACACATTTTTTCGTTCTTTACTCCATTTCGGTTTTATTAAAATTAGAAATGTGTCTGATCCTTGCCCAACGGATGAAAACCTGATGAAACGTGATAACAAAAAGCGAGGACGAAAGTATACATAACTCATTATCCGAGAAATTCAGACAGAAACTATCCAAAATATGTCTCGGCTTTAAATGACCTTGAAAGGGTTGGTAAACCATAAAAAACAAATCAGGCATTTGATTTCTGTTACAATTCTCTAAAATATCTTCTCCTTTTAAAACCATCTTCAGAAACTGATAGTAAACATTCGACGTTTATTTATTGATTGATTTGTTTGTTTCACTGCGTATCAACTTCTTATGGCTAATTTAATGGCGAAATTTAATTTTCTTGCGTGCTTTGAAGTAAAAAATGTTTGTACAAATTCCTTTTTCGTAATTAAGTTTGTTATTATAGATCCAGTTTTCACCTGAGTAAAAAAAACTTTATGCACACATACACACACACACACACATATATATATATATATATATATATATGTGTGTGTGTGTGTGTGTGTGTGTGTGAAAGTGTATATAAATATAAATAAAATATATATGTATAATTATTTATATATTATATGCATGGTACTTATTAGAAAGCGCTCAATATCAGAGATAGAGCTAACATATTTGGTTGGATAGATCTATCCAACATATATATATATATATATATATATATATATATATATATACAGGGTGCGGAAAAATGATCTGACACATTTGTAGGTTTAATAAAAGCGAAATAAACTAAAAAACGGAAACAATGTGTTTTTATTTTCGAAATGCCCACATAATGCCATTTTGTTTCGTTTCATTTAAAAAATTAAATCTGTCTAGTTACTTTCCGCACACTGTAGAAAGTTCTTCTCGACGGGTAATTTCATGTGGAATGGCAGCAATTCCTTGACGAATGACATCTTTTAAATGTTCAATCGATCGAGGGCGATTGATTTCATGTATCCCCACAGAAAAAAATCGCATTGATTCAAACAAGGTGATTGTGCGGGCCAACGCTCTTTGTGTTACAGTTAGCGATTCATTGTTCTTGATAAACGTACCCACGATGAAAGCGCGATGCTCACCCATCCAATTCATTTTGGCAACTGAAAACGAAAGGAAACATTATGGCAGTTATATGGACATTTTGAAAATAAAGACACATTTGTCGTTCTTTGTTCAATTTCGCTTTTATTAAACCTACAAATGTGCCAGATCATTTTACCGCACCCTTGTATAAAGAAAATTTTGTACGTCTTAGGGTATATATGTGCAAGAGTTCGGATCGTAACCTAAACTAAAAACTAAGAAAGTGTTAATGCATATGTGTGTCTGTTTATATATATATATAGTCGACTCTCCCGTCGAGATTCGACGTATGAGGGTCAAGCAGATCAGTTTCCAGGAAACCAACAGCCCGACACCGGCACATGAGATATGATTATAGTGGTGAAGGCTTCGTGCAGGATCATCCACACATTTTTCCAGCTATGGATAAAATACCAGGACAGACTGGGTTCTGTAGCCTTGGCTGTTAACTGGTCTAGGAGAAGAACAACTCTGAATTCAAAACCTGCGGAGGGTCGTTTGGGAACCTTGTGGCACTTAGTGCACCAGGTTTTCTGTATTATATATATATATATATATATATATATATATATATATATATATATATATATATATATATATGGCGGCTCGGACTGAGGAATCAAAAGCACAGTTCTAATTCCAGTAGAATCCATTACATAAACTTAAGTGTTAATATCTTGGGAAAGGTATGAATCTTTTTCCTTCCGCTATGAGTAAATAGCAGGACAGACTGGGTTCTATAGCCTTGGATGGCGACTGATCTAGGAGAAGGACAACTCTGAATTCAAAACCTCCGAAGGTTCGTTTGGTAACCTTGTAGCACGTACTACACAAGGTCTCTGTATTCGGACCTTCAAAATGTGTGGTTGGTTCTACACAAAGCCTTCACCACTATAATCAAATCATATGTGCTGGTGTCTGGCTGTCGGTTCCTATGAACTGAGCTGCTTGACCCTCATACGTCGAATACGACGGGAGAGTCCACTATATATATATACGGATGGAAATGTAAAAGGAAGACTGAAAACAGCCGTGCCTAAAAGGTATAGAGAACTTATATAGTGCTCAATACAAAATTCAAAATCGAATATGTAGAGTTAAGATATTTGTAAGGTTCGTTGGTATTTTAGCCTTTTCTTATATATATATATATATATATATATATATATATA
>CAHIKZ030003794.1:385000-420000 GCA_903632075.3 Acanthosepion pharaonis
TCCGTCCTCTCTACCTCACCCTGTAAATATCGTATTGTACTTGGTGTTATGAATAAGTGAGTGATCTCCCCTTGTTTCCTTACTCTTCTCTTTGAGAGAGATATTTCTATACACTGGGACCATAAAAGGACACTATACGTGAACCTTGTATTCGCACTTGAATAAAGCTTTCTTTTTATAACCTTGTAAATAAACATTGCCAAGAGAGTGAAACGGTGTCAAAATAATAGTGGTGTTAAGGAAAAAAATGTACTGACACACTGTTCTTCTCTTCTTCTTTTTTGCAGGGGGGAGGGCATGAAGTTTAAAGTTTACCTAACTTTCAAAAGTGGAATATTTGTCTGAATCTAGCTTTTGTTATGTTCCGATAAAACTGTTCAAACAAACCTGTTAAAACAAACCAATTAAAACAAACCTGTTAAAACAAACCAATTAAAACAAACCAATTAAAACAAACCTGTTCAAATAAACTTGTTCAAACAAACCTGTTAAAACAAACCTGTTCAAACAAACCTGTTAAAACAAACCAATTAAAACAAACCAATTAAAACAAACCTGTTAAAACAAACCAATTAAAACAAACCTGTTCAAAAAAACCTGTTAAAACAAACCAATTAAAACAAACCTGTTAAAATAAACCAATTAAAACAAACCAATTAAAACAAACCAATTAAAACAAACCAATTAAAACAAACCTGTACTCTCAGACACATACAATTGTGCATCTTCATATACATCATTCTACGCCTGACAAACACTATTTAACGCAATGCAATAAGAGCTGTGAATAGTCTAAGTAAAAGTTGTCAGGTGTCGTTCTATCATTTCGTATATTTTCAATGAGCGACTGGTGTGGTAAGGAAGTTGTTATCAGGCCATGCTGTGTAGTATGGGCATTATGTGGGCAGACATTATTCTGCTGAAAATAAAATAACGTCTTCCATTTGCAAGAATTGCCGCATAATGGAGTCGAAACATTTTCTGATTGTGCATAGTGGTGTTCAACGTTTCCTCCACTAAAACAAAGAGCAATAAGTTGAAACTTACGGAATCCACGTATTGATAGCCGGGGTTTGGGGTGCGTGTCATGGGCTAATCAACTGCAGAATGACGCTCCCGGATCTATGACGCCAAGGAGCATCACTTCTTCCTCTTCTTGTCGTTCGTTCTCAAGCTGCTTTTCTTTTTGCTGTTCATTCTTATGGTGATTTTTCGAAGCTTAGATGTGGCACAGGGCCGAAAGTATGGGGCGCCCAGTGACGATCGAACTCACTATTCAGTCGTAATTACTCTAGCGAGACAAGCTCGCTAACCATTACACCACGTCGAAGTACCCACTGATTTTCCAAGCCTAGCTATGGCACAAGGATCGAACTCACTACTCAGGCGTAATTGTTCTAGCGAGACAAGTTTGCTAACCATTGCACCCCCTGGAGGTACCCTTGCCGTTCGTTCTTAGTCTGCACTTCGTTCTCTCTCTCTTTCTCTTTCTCTCTCTCTCTCTCTCTCTCTCTTTCTCTCTCTCTCTACCCACCCCTTTCTTACTGATCTGTCGTTCTTTGCTCAACCTGCCTTTCGTTTTATCGTCTGTTGCCAGTCTGCACATCGTTGTGTCTTTCTCCCTCTGCCTACTACTCTTTTAACGTTGTGTCTTTCTTCCTCTGCCTATTACTCTTTTAACGTTGTGCCTTTCTCCCTCTGCCTACTACTCTTTTAACGTTGTGTCTTTTCTCCTCTGCCTACTACTCTTTTAACGTTGTGTCTTTCTTCCCTCTGCCTATTACTCTTTTAACGTTGTGCCTTTTCCTCTGCCTACTACCTTTAACGTTGTGTCTTTCTCCTCTGCCTACTACTCTTTTTTAACGTTGTGTCTTTTCTCCTCTGCCTACTACTCTTTTTTAACGTTGTGTCTTTCTTCCTCTGCCTACTACTCTTTTAACGTTGTGCCTTTCTCCCTCTGCCTACTACTCTTTTAACGTTGTGTCTTTCTCCCTCTGCCTACTACTCTTTTAACGTTGTGTCTTTCTTCCTCTGCCTATTACTCTTTTAACGTTGTGCCTTTCTCCCTCTGCCTACTACTCTTTTAACGTTGTGTCTTTCTCCCTCTGCCTACTACTCTTTTAACGTTGTGTCTTTCTCCCTCTGCCTACTACTCTTTTAACGTTGTGTCTTTCTTCCTCTGCCTACTACTCTTTTAACGTTGTGCCTTTCTCCCTCTGCCTACTACTCTTTTAACGTTGTGTCTTTCTCCCTCTGCCTACTACTCTTTTAACGTTGTGTCTTTCTTCCTCTGCCTATTACTCTTTTAACGTTGTGCCTTTCTCCCTCTGCCTACTACTCTTTTTTAACGTTGTGTCTTTTCCTCTGCCTACTACTCTTTTTTAACGTTGTGTCTTTTTCCCTCCGCTCTACTTCTTTTTTTAACGTTGTGTCTTTTCTTCCTCTGCCTACTACTCTTTTAACGTTGTGTCTTTCTTCCTCTGCCTACTACTCTTTTAACGTTGTGCCTTTCTCCCTCTGCCTACTACTCTTTTAACGTTCATTTTCTGCTCATTTTTCTTTCTCTAGTTTCCTTTCTAAGTTTTCTTTTCTATCGTTCGCTGTTCCTCTGCACTTTCGTAAAATCACATTTTTCGAAATCTTTTTTACATCGTTTTTTTTTACATCTTTTGTGTTCATTATATTAATATCACTTTTAATTGCTTTCTTGTAAATTTGTTGCCAGATTTGATTATTATTATTATTATTATTATTATTATTTCTGTTTTTCGTACCTCTTCAATTATTTCTCTTCACTCTCAGCCATTGTTTTCTCTCTCTCTTTTCTTCACTCTCATACTCATCCTCTTTTCAACTCTTCTCTCTCTACTCCCTCATTTCTTTCACTCATTTTCATCCCTTTTCTTTTTTCTTCTCTCTTTTCTTCACCTCATATACTCATCCTCTTTTTCACTGTCTTTTTCACCACTCTCTCATTTCTTCAACTCGTATATTTTCATCCCTTTCTTTTCTCTCCCTCCCTCTTTCTTCACCTCATACTCATCCTCTTTTCACTCTTCTTTCATTCTCTCTCATTTCTTCACTCTCGTATTTTCATCCTCTTTTCTTTTTCTCTCTCTCTTTTCTCTTCACTCATCTCCATCCCTTTTTTTCACTCTCTCTTTTCTCTACCACTCTCTCATTTCTTCACTCTCGTATTTTCATCCTCTTTTTTCTCTTCTCCCTCTCTCTTTTTTCACTCTTCATACTCATCCTCTTTTTTCACTCTCTTTCTCTCTCTCATTTCTTCACTCTCGTATTTTCATCCTCTTTTCTTTTCTCTCCCTCTCTCTCTTTTCTTCACTCTCATACTCATCCTCTTTTTCACTCTCTCTTTCTCTCTCTACCACTCTCTCTCATTTCTTCACTCTCGTATTTTCATCCTCTTTTCTTTTCTCTCCCTCTCTCTCTTTTCTTCACACTCATACTCATCCTCTTTTTCACTCTCTCTTTCTCTCTGTACCACTCTCTCTCATTTCTTCACTCTCATATTTTCATCCTCTTTTCTTTTCTCTCCCTCTCTCTATTTTCTTCACTCTCATACTCATCCTCTTTCAAGCACTTTCTCTCTTTCTCTCCCCATCACACTCTCTCTCTCTTTTCTTCGCTTTCGTACTCTCATCTTCTTTTTTCTCACTAACTCTTACTGTCTCTGTATCCCTCTCTCTCTCTTTTCTTCACTCTCGTAAACTTTTTCTCTCTCTCTCTCATTCTCTGTCTCTCTCTTTTCACTCTGGTACTCATCCTCTGTTTTCTCTCTCTTTCACTCTCTCTCTCTCTCTCTCTGCTTCACTTTCCTACTCTTATTCTTTTTTCTCTCTCTTTTACTCTTTCTTTATTTCTCTTTTCTTCACTCTGTACTCTTTTTTCTCTCTATTTGTCTCTCTCTTTCTCACTGTCTTTCTTCTTTACTACTCTCATTCACTTTTCCTCTCTCTCTCACACACACACTCTTACTCCCACTCCCACTCTCTCTTTTTTCTTCACTCTCCTATTCTTATACCCTCTCTCTCTCTCCCTCTCTCTCTTTCTCTCTGTCTCTCTCCCACTCTCACTCCAATTCTCTCTCTCGTACTCTTATCCTCTTGCATCTTTTTTTTTTTTTTTCTTTTCTTCTTCTACATATTGGTTTTTCTCTCTGGATCTGCACTTTGACCTTCCTCTTCTTTATTCCACGTCTTTCTTTCTTTTCCCTCCTATTTTCTTTTTTTCTTTTCTATTTACTCTTTCTTCTTTTATTTCTCCTTTCATTAAGACCCACCCAGCCCTCTCTGTGCTTTTTTTTTTTTTCAATATCTTTCTCACTATTCTCTTTCCCTCGCTTAAACTCTTCGTTTTGTTCCTACTCCTCCTCCTACTCCCCGTCCTCCTCCTCCTACTACTCCTCCTCCTCCTCCTATCATTAATTTCTACCCCTTGCTAAACTCGCCCCCCTCTTTCTTTACACAGACTCTTTTATCTATCTTTGATGTTTTTTGATATGTCACATCGTGTCGGGTCCGAAGTGAACTGTCTAATCAGTTTTCAATGAGAGAACAAAAAAAAAAAAAAAAAAAAGCTTAAGGGACAGGTGGATGTTAAAGTGGCATCGCTCCATTGACTAACGGGGCCAGTAAATATTCGGTCAAGTTGAAAGCGAGCCCCTGAGGGGAACAGACACTGGCCCTTCAGACGACCCTGAGAGCCTACCCACAATCTGTAGATTGTATCGCCCACCGGAATTCGGACCAAGGAACAAATATTAAAGGACTTTGAAAAGTGGTCAACCTTAACTGCTTTTACTTATTTTTTTTATTCGTATTTATAAAGCAATGTTTTCTGTAAATACGTACACTTGTGTGTGAGTAGACGTGTAGAAAAGGCACACACGTTATTTACCCCTCTCTCTTTATCTCTCTATCTATTTCTCTCTGTGTCTCTGTCTCTCTCTCTCTCTCTCTCTCTCTCTCTCTCTCTATCTATCTATCTATCTATCGCTTAAACCTTAGGTAGCGCTTTTCTTTGGAAGTACCTATATATTGGGTTGGTGCATAATTATCAGGTGTTTTTTGTAGGCGAGTTAGTTGTTAATGGACATTCCTGTTTTGTTTACTTTTTTTACTAAAAATATTATTTTATTTTCAGGTCATAAAAATGTGTGTCGATAATCATACCCTCTGGAATAATCATTTAAAAATGTTATTGTTGAATTATTATGTTTCTTTTTTCATGATAAATATTGTTTAAAAAACGCCTGATAATTATGCACCAACCCAATACTATATAAGCACATCCAAAAATTCATTGAAAAAAAAGCATACCATGATGAAAAAAGTCCCAGACGTGATAAAAAATATTTATGTTATTCTTAAGGGTATTTTTAATTATTTTATTAAATTGGTTTAATCCTTTGTAGAACGTTCGAAATTTTGCTTAGAAATCTTGTTTTTTTTTTGGGGGGGGGCGTCAGTAAGTAGGCCAAAAATTAGTATAGGAATTTTTAGCGTCTTTTTTAGGTAAAAATCACATATATCATTCTATATCAGGAACAATTTTAGGAGAAAGAAAAAGTATGACAAATAGAAAAAGTTTTCATTCGACGCGTTTCGTTCTTCGGACTTCATCGGACTAAATTTGTTTCCGTTGATGCGACTACGAATGCGCAAGAACGAGAAACACTTGGATTTTTACATTTAAAAATAAATTTTTTTATAAAGGACGTTTCATTAAGACGGATAATATATAAAGGGTGTTTCATTAAGACGGATCAAAGTCAGCAGTAAATAAATCAGTTTTATTGGTGAAAATTTATTTATTTCTCTATTGGGTCATGTTATTTAAATCATGGCAATTATGGCATGTATGTATGAAAAATAATATCAACAAAATGTCCGCTAAATCTGAAAGAGAAAGAAAAAATCATTAGGCGCTTAAACTTAATTCACATTTAAAATTGGTCCAAGTTATTGGAACACCCTTTATGTGTTTTTTGGATATATAATCTAGCCAATTTCATTTATATCTATTTTTCACTTTTTGTAACGACATTGACAACAATTTTCTCTGTCGTTTATTCGTGCGCATGTGCAGTCGCCACAACGTAAACATAAGCTTAGTTCAATGAAATCCTAAAGGTCGAAACGCCTTACACGAAAACTTTTCACTTCGTCATATATATATATATATTACGAAGAAGATAAACCGCAAACCTTTTTGGTTGAAATGTGGATATTTTATTTTAAAATATATATTATACTCTATTTTCCATAATTCTGCTACACGTGTTTCTTGTTCCGCGAAATTCCTCAAGAAAAAAGTAGATATTTCCACATATTATAAAAAGTAATTTTTTGCGTGGTAGTGATTCAAATTTCTTTCTTGAACTAGACATTTGAATCACTACCACGCAAAAAATTCATACTGTAATTAGAAAAAAATTAACAAAAAATATAGAAAATTAAATAATAACTTAGTTTGGTAGAAAATATAAATATATCTAGTAAAAAGATTACTGATAAACTAAAAAAAATTAGTGATAGGATCAACAAACTTACCACAAAGGAATGTTACATGACTATCAAGGTCCACACACCTGACTTTGAAAACAAATCCTACCACTAGGATTATAAATCCTACTAAGCCTGAGATTGGTAGAATAAGTAAAATAATCCTCGGAAGGGTAAATAAACAAATCAAGGAGTACCTTGGATTGGAACTTTTTACATCTGCTTTAAAATGTGCCACTGTGTATTCGTATTTATCGAAGGATGAATGTAACATCATTATGAATGCAAAAAAAAAAATCAGTTCTTATTCATAACAAGGAACAGTGGATGAAAAATAACTCTGGAAACCATTTTGATATTACAATGGGATCATTGGACTCTACGATTAGTCCGATCATCTTGGATTGTTTATTTTATAGAATCTTACTGCTCACTATGACATCAGTATAGAAGATATAGGATCATATAGGGATGATGGCCTTATGGTTGTGAGGAATTCAATTAACTTCAAAATTGACAAAATTAAAAAAACTAATACACAGAGAGTTTAAAAGCCTAAATTTAAAAGTTACTATCAATAGAAATTTAATGACGGTAAACTTCCTCGATGTAACATTAGGTTTAATCAGCAATATATGCCAACCATATAAGAAAACAAATACTAGTCCTTTATATATTCACCCGAAGTCTAATCATCTTCCATCTATAATAAAGCACTTAACCTCATCCATAGAATGTAGAATTAGTATTAACACTGCTAACGAAGATATATTTTATAAACACAGCAATTTTTATAATAATTCTTTAAAACATAGTGGCTATAAATGGCCCTATATTAAATACAGAAAAGATAATAATAATAACCGGAGAAAAAATACATATAGAAAAAAGCATTTGATACACCCGCCTTTTAACCAAATGGTTAGCACTAAGTTAGGACAAAGTTTTCTTGCTTTGATTGAAAAAAAAATTTCAAGTAATAATCCTCTTAGTAAGATTTTCAATAAAAAAAATACGCTAAAATTAAGCTATGGTTGCACTGATAAACAAGAAAGAATTCTAAAAAACATTCTACAATTGTAAATAAACACTTAAACCTAAATAAAAGTAATAGTAATTCCAAAGCGAAAATCAATAATATTGATAATAAATTATGTAATTGTAGAAATCCCATAAATTTCCCATTGCAAAATGTCTTACTGAGTCTATTGTTTATCAATGCACTATTTTATCTAATGAAAACCCAGATGTTAAGAAATTTTATATTGGAAGCACAAAAAACTTTTAAACGAAGGTGGTATCAACATATTTCTTCTTTTAACAATACGTACCATAATCGAACGCACTCTCTAAATTTTTTTGGTATTTAAAAGAAATCAATAAAACTCCCAAAGTAAAATGGAAAATATTAAAAAAAAAAAAAGAGGAGAATTTGTAAGTCCTTAAATGACCCATGTTCCATGTATGTACATGAAAAACTGCATATTATCAAGTGTCCTAAAAATAATGATCTGTTAAATCAGCGGAATGAACTAACTATAATATTGTACAATGTTTACTTTAACATTTATTTAATAGATTTTTTCATAAAATATATCTATATATTACAATTATATATACATTTTTTATTATATATAATGGTAAATATAATATTTATTTGATTCCTTGATTTTTAATTTTAATATTGCCATGTCATATGCCCCACTGAATATAATAAGTATTGTATTTTAGGATCAAAATAATATAACACATAAAATGATTTAATCAAACTAGGGCCCATTTAAGATAGTTCTAAAGTATATACAAAATATTTTTTAAATCCTAAAACTAGCAAATTTGATATTATATATATATATATATATATATATATATATATATATATATATATATATATATATATATATGATTATTTCATTGTATCTTAAAATTATATTCTTAATCGCATATAATGGCGACATGTTTTAAAAATAGCAGTTCATTTAGACATGTATGAAGGTATGGAGGTACTTATACATATATATAGGTTCCTCCAAACAAAAACGATACCTAAGGTTTAAAATGTATTTTTTAAAATGAAAAGTCGTTCTTGAAGATTTCATTTTAGTTTTTATTTAAAGCAAATTGAGTGAATGTAATATTTCAAAGAAGCTATATACTTTGCTGTATTTCAAACTGAATTTAAAAATAATTTGATTCGAATGAGTTCTTCTTTTTTTTTTTTTGTATTATCCGTAAAAACTGAAACATCGCCATTATTGACAAATCTCCCAACAAAACGTAATTTCCTTTATTAAAAAAAATAAAATACACTTTTCCGAAATTTTATTTGGGGAAAATTACTCGAATTAGAATTTAATTTAACTGAATTAAAACGACTATTATTTTCTTTTAGCTTAAAATGTCGCAGAAAAGCATTTATACCACGAAAGTAGGTGTTTGCTCATGCGTACAATTTATTCGACAGACTTACGTTGGGAATTTTTTCTAAGAGGGACATAACTGTAACAATTACTCGAATATAACTTGAACACATTTTTTATATAATTTTTTAACTCTCCAGTAATCTTTAAAATTTAAGAAAATATTCTAAGCATTTTAATATTTTATTGGTTTTAGATACTTGGCTTTAGTATCTAACTTACAAAGACGCTTTTTCAGGAAATGTTGGAAAACTAATAAAATTTTAAATAGTTTTAAACTTGCTATAATAACCGCCCTTATTTTCTGATAATTTCGCGTTTGGACAGTCGTATTTACAAAAGTCGACACATTTATACACAAAAAAATAAACACAAAGTTCTTTTTTAAAATATTAGATATCATCCAATTGTAGTGAGATTTTCTGTTTATGAATAGTAAATACTGTTTTAATTTAATGACAATATCACTTGACCGCTACAAATTAATACAGCTTTTTAATTAGATCTAAATGCTTAAAAATTACTTTTTGCAAAAATATACAAATCAGTGTGTTTTTCACCGCAAAAAGACGATAAAATTCCGAATACAAATTTATGGTCCCCGGCTGACGCAAGAAAAAAAAAAATTTTTAACCAAATTTTCGAAGGTTCTAAAAAGAATAAAAAAATATATTTTAATAATCAAAAATGCTTTGGACTTTCCTCTTAATAATAACAAAAGATCTTTGACTATAAGGTTTGTTTTTTCATCAAGTATGCTAACTTTTTGTCACTCTTTGGAGGGAGATATATATCATGGTTTTCATAGATAGATAGATAGATAGATAGATAGATAGATAGATAGATAGATAGATAGATATGTCCAGAAATGAAAAGGGATAGATAGATAGATAGATAGATAGATAGATAGATAGATAGATAGATAGATAGATAGATAGATATGTCCAGAATGAGATAGATAGATAGATAGATAGATAGATAGATAGATAGATAGATAGATAGATATGACCAATAAGTAATCAAAAACCATTTGGTCTTTCATCTTAATAACAGAAAGATTTTGAAGACAAAGTTTATTTTTTCATAATTGTTTAACGAATCTTCGGATGAATATATATAATATAGCATGTCTTTCATAGATAGATAGATAGATAGATAAAAGCATACATACATACATACATAAATATGACCAAAAATGATAAAAAAAATCATTTGATCTTTCCTCTTAATAATAACATAAATATTTTGACGATAAAACCTGTTTATTAAGCTTGTGTTATTTTTTTTTCATCATATATGCTCTTTATTAAGCGAATCTGTGGATGTACCTATATAGTTACCTCCACAGTTTTGCGATACCTAAAGTTTAAAATGGATTTTAAAAATGAAAAATCTTTCTTGAAGCTTTTATTTTAGTTTTAATTTCAAGCTAATTGAGTAAATCTACCATTTCCAGTATGCAAAATACTTTTTTTTGTTTTATGTTTTTTGCTAAAAAAAATGGTTTCAACGCCATTTTTATCCCTTGTTTATGACAATGCAATTCTCTGAATTAATCATCCAAAAATTAAATATAATTTTCTGAAAATTTATTTTAGGAACACTAGCTGATTCAAAGTAGAATTAATCTGAATTGAAACTAATATTATCTACTTTAAGTTTAAAATATCTCATATTGCGATATTAAAAATAATGCCTTTTTTATCTCCGTGGTAGCTGTTTTTTTTTTTTGTTTTGTTTTTTTTTTATGATGTTGATAGCGTGTTGATAGCTTGATAACAGATTGATGTTTATCTAATGTTTTTCGACGGGATCTTTATCTATAAAAAAGTAATTGAAGAATGTAACGTGACTACCATTTTTATATAATGTTTAATTACTCAATAATCTTAAAAATTTAGGAAAACATTCTCCGTAATCTAATGTTTATTGAATTTAAGATACCTTGGCTTTAAATTTACTATAATTATCTTTCTTATTTTTTTGATAATGTTGTGTATGGACAACCGTATTTACAAAATTCGGCACGTTTCTATACATACAACAAATTTAAAATCCATTTTAAAATATTGGTGTTTGATGAAATGAACTAAGCTTTTTACATTTATGTTTAGTACGTATTGTTTTTGCTTAATGATAATATCATCTAAAAGGATGGAATTAATATAGAATTTTAAAAGATTTAAAACCTTGTAAATTATTCTAATTAAAAATTTTTAAAAATTAAAATAGCTCTTGTAAAAATTCATTATAGATCGACATTTTTTCTCGTACTCTCATCAACAACAGCATTCTTGATATATCTTTTTTATAAAAGCAATTAAAAACTTTTCAAATTAAATAATGTTTTAATTTTATTGCATTTTTTATTTTACAACTCAGGGCAGATTTTCAGTACCTGTGGCTCCTGTTTGACAAAAATAAATTGATGATTTAAATTCTCTAAGGAGAAGAAGAATTATAAATATTAAAGAGGCAAATATTTTAAGTTGGTGGGTAGCACATGTGAAAATATATTTTTCCAAGATTTTGTAAAAAGAATTATTTTTTTAGTAATTCCATTCAGTTGTCAATAATTTCTGAAAGTTTCATTAAAATCTGTGAATTATTTGATTTTTGCAAGAATTATCAAATCAATGTGTTTTTAACGCATAAAAGGGGGGTTTAGTTTCATACTAAATTTCGGCCCCCTCCCCACCCCCACTGACGCAATAAAAACAAGATTTTTAATCAAAATTCTGAACGTCTTTGAAAGGATTAAATAAATAAATAAAATAATAAAAATACTTTAATCTTTCCTCTTAATAAAAATTCTGACACTATAAAATTGTTTTTATCAAGATGGAGGCATTTTTTCATCATGGTGTGCTCTTTTTTCCAGTGAATTATTGCAGGCACCTACTGTATACGTATATGTTTTTTAAAACATACAATCTGAAATGTATACTAAAACATTTTATCGTTTTTCTCTGTTGCTTTTTCTGTATTTTGTACATGATTTTGTTGGTAACCTTCATAATTACGTGTTTTTTTTTTCAGCAAGATAGGGTTTCCTTCAGCGAATAAGTAGAGGTACCTATACTTATATATTAGAAAGTTTCTATATTTATAAGTGAAGAGTTCTCAGTATCTGTGATAGAGCGTTTATATACACTATAGTTTAAAAATTCTTAAATTAAACCTTGTATCAGGTCATCCCATAAGTTCTGTCCGAATTTTGAATAAAGAAAACAAGTGACCAAATGTTACATTTAATTTCAGATTCAATCAACAATGTATTTTCCCTGATTATCTATGACTTGCTCCCATCTATTAACAAGCTTACTGATACCATTACTGTAAAATTCTTTTGGCTTTGATTCGAAGAACTCACAAATGTTAGTTCAAACGCTCTAATTGCTAACAGTATATTTGAGCATTAATTGTTGCATTAGGTGTTAAGAATTCAAAGTGGATTATTCCTTGGCGATCCCACCAGATTGAAAGAAGAACCTTTTGCCCATGAAGTTCTCTTCTCACCTGTGGCTGGGGTCCTTCCCCTTTAGCAAGCCATTGTCTATGACGCTTAACATTTCGATAAAAGATCCATTTTTTGTCGCCAGTCACAAATATATCCAAAAAAAGGTGAAACAAGTTGGCGAGAATGGAGAGAAGAGCAGTTGTCAACTCGGGATTTGAGGTTGTTTTCAGACAATTCACGAGGCACTCATTTTCCAAGTTTAGGAACTTTTCCAAGTTGTTGAAGATGACGATGAACAGTTGTATGGTTTGAACTGAGAACCACTGCCAATTCCTCAACTGATAAACCAGGATTTTCTTCAAAGGCTGCTTCAAAAGCTTTTTCATCAAACTCAACTGGACGTCCGGTTCGATCTTCATCTTCAAGGGTGAAATCTCCACCTCTGAATTTTGCAAACCATCTTCTGCAAGTTCTTTTATTCACACATTCCTCTCCATAAACTGAGTGAATGTTTCTAGCCGCTGCGGCTGCTGAGTTTCCTTTCTTGAACTCATAAAGCATTATGTGCCTCAAATGATTCTTGGGTACTTCCATGTTAGCAGGGTTTTAATCAAACAAAATTTAATTTTATTGTTCTCTGAAATAAAATTTGATCAGTTTAAATGCATCTAAACATAAAAATAATGTTCAGCTCCATTAGACATTATAAAATACTCTTTAAATTTCGTTCATTTTAAAATAAAAAGTTAAATTTTTTTAAATGAAATGTTAAAATTCGGACAGAACTCATGGGATGACCTGATACTTTAAATTATTATACATGGTAAAGAAAATTATTATACATGGTAAAGAAAATTATTATACATGGTTAAAAAAAAAGAGAGACATGATTTTTTTTTAGAAATTTTATTATGAGAAAAAGTAAAAAAAGCATTTTATTATTAAATTTTGCTCTCGTCAAAATATCCTCCTTTAGCTGTGATGACTGCAGCGCAAATTTTTGGCATTCGTTGCAAAAATTTCTCAAAAAGTATAAGTTTGATAATTGATTTAATTCTTTTTTTAATGACTCTAAGAACACTTTTTCATGTTCTTTTCATGTTCTTTTTCATTTATTTCTCATTTTTTTGGAATATATATATATATATATATATAATTATTTTTATATATGCTCTACTTTGTATTGAGCACTCTTTTAAGAATAGTAATTGTTGGTTATTGGAATTCATTCCGTGTATACCAATTATATACTTTATATATATATATATATATATATATATATATATATATATATATATATATATATATATATATGGTTATTCAAAAGAATGAACCGATTTCATGACGCATTGCTTCAGCAAGTATCGTCATGGAATGAGTCAGTGACTATTTGAAAGAGAATTTTTCCAAGTTTTGAATGACTGCCACAGGGGGGGTGCTGTAGTCGCGTCGTTTCACCGACAACGTTCAATTATTTCTTTAACCCCAGAATGGCGAATCCTCAGGAAAAGGCGTTCTGCGTTCTCGAGTTCGTGAAAACAAATTTGGTTCTGACGGTGCAGCATCCTTTTCCAGGGCAATTCGACATTTGATGGTAGTTTAAATAGTTTCAACAGAGTGGGTGTCTGTGCAAAGGAAAAACTCCAGGACGACGACGAGTTTCGGGGGAACAAGTGGCGAAAATCCGTGCTGCGTTTGAGAGGAGCCGAAGGAAGTCCACAAATCGGGCTCGCCGTGAGATTGTGATCTCTCAGTCCACTATCTGACGTGTGCTAAGAAGACGTCTACATTTGAAACCTTACAGGCAACGCCTCGTTCAGGCATTTATCAAGACGTTGCTCTTTGTGCTTGGCCTGCAAGACCAGCAGACCTCACCGTGTGTGATTTTTTTCTTGTGGGGATACGCAAAAGATCGCGTTTATATTCCACCGCTACACACTAACCTCGGTGACCCTAAACATCAGCTATTAACACAGTAGATCATGATATGTTGACAACACGTCTAGGAGGAATTCCCTAATCGCATTGATGTTGCCCGGGCTGAAGGTGGTGGCCACATTAAACTCTTGTAAGCCAGGAAATAAAATTGGACTGTCACTAGAATACTTGTGACTTGACTCGAGTTTTCTATTGCTTTTCCATATTAAAATATTACGTAATGAAATCGGTTCATTCTTTTTAATAATCTTCTCTCTCTCTCTCTCTCTCTCTCTATATATATATATATATATATATATATATATATATATATATTATAATTGTTTTTTAATATATAATCATCGCAACACCGGTAGTTCCATGTTTCAAAACTGAAACTTCAATTCAAATTCCATCATAAAAATTAAACTTAAAATGCAAAGTTCCGTCCCATTATCAAGCGATGCTAAGAATAACTTTTTAGAAATTAATTTACTTAATTTATAAGTCCAGACAAATTTGATATTTTGAGATGATGGGATTAAGGAAAATTCCATCTTATTTATTTTAGGGGTGCATCGAGCACTGATTCTCGACTTTTCCGAGACGAGCGACGAGAATTTACAGCAAAAAAACAAAAAACAAACGCCTTTTCCGAATCGAAGCCCGAGTATCTGCTGCTAAATATTTTGTCATGTTAATGACGCTAGTAATTTTCTGGAAGTTACCCGGATGAAAAGAAATACACATCAAAAGTCTTTATGCCTTCGTTTCTTCTTAAAAAGGCATTTTTGCTTCTCTTTTTTTTTTTTTTTTTTTTTTGGTGGTGAGAAAGCCTTACAGAGCGCCAAGATGTGCTGATAATCAATTTGTTAAGTGGAATCAAAATTAGACATCGAACACAAGTCCGAAGTCAAACAATTACATGCAATTAAATTGGAGCCAGACATTCGACAACCAATCAAAGTGTGAAATAAAGGCGTCGGGTTCCTAAGAGATCTGTGTGGTTTCGGGCAAGGCAAAACCGATACGTCAAGTGGACCCTATGGTTTCATATATGTTGTCTCATTTTGTAAATCCTACCCTCATACACCCTTCCATTTCTTTCCTTAATTTCTTCTATTTTCTTTTAAATAGGTCACGGAGGCTAATGGCCCGAAGAATTAAACGAATAGCAAACACCGTTTCCATCATCACAACGAACATTAACCATCAAATTCAACATCTGCGACTAGGCTAGCAGTATCTTTTATTTAAAGCGCTACAGTGTGAAATACCTAACCTCTTTTCATGGTTGTCATTTAGTTTATTAACAATAGAAAAATATTATAATATATATGCTACAATCATTACTAAAGTAAAAAGAGTGACACCTGCTAAAGCCCCTTCACAATCTTGACATAACTACAAAAGTAATTGGCTTCAAACAGACAAAATAAAGACTCCCACTATAGAAACAATTTCTTTTAGGGACCTCCACAAAAAAAAGCGATACCCAAGGTTTAAAATCAATTTTAAAAAATGAAAAATCTTTCTTCAAGCTTTTATTTTATTTGAAATTTCAAAATTAAAATTTAATATTTCTAATCAGCAAAATAATTTGTTGTATTTCAAAAAATAATTTAAATTGACTGGAAAGAATTTTTTGTGCTAAAATAGTTAAATAGCACCGTTTTTTAGTCGTCTTACCTAGCAATGTAATTCGCTTTATTAAAAATTCTTCTAAAAATAAAATATTCTTTTCTGAAACTTTATTTGCGGAATATTAGTATATGTATGTATGTATGTATGTATCTAGAGTGATGGAAATTTTTTTTTTCAAACATGGTCAGCATATTGTGGCCATGTTCATAGTTGATTTTATTGAGTTTGGGCTTTCTTTTTTTTCCCCCCATTATTTTTAACTTTTTTTTTTATACGTGGTTGGGGCTACAACCATAGTCAGAATGAATTTTCTCTTAAAACATTATAAAGAAAAACCCACTTGGGGAAGCATCCTCTTGGGAGTCAGTTCCTAAAATCAGGGTTTCGTAGGAAGAAGTTTCTAATATGGTATACGAATGGAATGAAGGTGGTTCGCCACAATGTGCGTACCATGGCAGATCCTAGCCTTGAAAGTGGGAACAGTGAAAGACTTGCGAGGAAGGGGGGTTGCATGGCGGGAAATAATTCATCACCCACAATGACGCGTAGGTGATTTTGGAGTCTATCGAGGTAGGAAAATAAAAGACTGGTCAGCTCTTACCCAAATATGACAGCAGTACTTCATTTTAGTCCTGATCTGGCTCTTGTAAATTTAGAGGAGAGAAGGAGGAATCAGGTACTAGAGCGATACTGGGAGCCGACCATTTAGCAATGGATCGTATCTTGAGTACCAATATGCGCTCAAGGAACAGGGTCTCCCTGAATGAACACTCTTTCACAATCAGCTCGGTGATAATGGAACGTTACTAGTTTTGTTTTTGAGGCATTAAATGGGACCAGCTAGCTCTTCTCTCACTGAGCTGTTAAAGCTCGGTCAGAGATGAGATCAGCAGACAATCTCTGGTCATCTAGAATTTTGGAGTTGCACCCATGTATGGTTGCATCATCAGCATAAATATTCGCAAGTGATGGGAGTGTACATTTGGGTAGATGGGTTAGGCAAAGTCGAAAGACGGTTGGACCTGGAAATGAGCGTTGATCGTTTGGCCCTCAGAAGACTGGGATCTTTTCTGTTAATTCACTCCAAATAATGTAAAGTTACTTATCTCCAATATTAATTCACCCCCACCCCCCAGAAATTGTGAATTTTAAATCAAAGTTGTTGTTTTTTTTTTTTCTTATTTTAAATTTTTGGCATCGAAATTTTAAATCAAAATATATTTAGTTTGCATCGCAAAAACTCAAACTCCCAAAGGAAATTTCTAAAAATCAGGGAGTTATTCACACTTCGTAAGAGCGGGTGATATTCGAGTTTCTTACAACAAATTTTACAATTAGAAAAAAAAAAGAAAAAATCTGTTTTTGGTTTGTTTATCCAAGTGAGCGTGATCGAAAACAACACACTTAGAAATCCTCATCATTCATCGACCGTAGTCGGAATCATCGAACCAATACGAACGATTCTTTCTTTAGCTGTATAGTATGTACTACGCCAGGGTTACATATAGATTTGAATTCAGTTACTTTCTCCTAGAAATTTGCCGCCCAGTCTATCCTTCTATTTACCAATAACTGGGCAGAAGAGAAGAAGGGCATTCTTACCTTTCCCAGGGTATTACCACGTAAGGGAATGGGTCCGACTGGAATTCGAATTCGTCCCTCGGATTCCTCAATCCGAGCCGCTATCCAATGTGTCTCCTCAGAAGTGACCCATCTAAAGTTTCCGATAAATATTACTAAGGTCCACTGATGTTTCTCCACGAGTTCATTAGAACAGACCCAGTTCCAGGGTCTTCTCACTCTTTGGAGGAATCCCTCCCTGCTTGACTATGTCTTTAGGGTCTTCAATAACGGATTAGTGGGGTTATTTAACCTATAGTTGGAGGTTCTGAATTCAGAGTTGCCCTTCTAGGCCAGTTGCCACCCAAGGCTATAGGACCAAGTCTGCCCTGCTATTTACACATACACGAGATGGATTTATAAGAAAAGGGTATTTGCACGTGACGAATATAACGAACTCGACTAGAATTCGAACTCCAATTGCTCAGTTCGAGTTGCTATTCATTATTCTACCTTACCTCCAGGTTTACGGCCATATCACGTTGAAACACAAGTTCGCGTCTGATTACAGAAGTTAAACAACGTCGAAACCTGGCCAGTGACTAGATGGGTAATCGCTTGGGAAGACAAGACACTATCCAACCGTGCCTCCTCAAAAGTGCCTCATCTAAAGTTTCCGATAAATATTACTATGATCCTCTGGTATCTTCCCCTAGGGATGAGTCCGATGCCAGTCTCTCCTTGAATACCATCATCCATCCAGGTCAACCGTAGTCGGGATTATCGGAAGCCAATGCGAACGATCGTTTTTTTAGCTGTATAGTATATTGTCGAGTATTGCTGATACTGACCATTACTTGTTCATATATCTCTGGGTCGCCACTGATGACTTTTGCTCGATTTCGTAAGGAACGGACGATCTCTTTCTTTACCCGATATGGGTGGTGGGAGTTGAAGTTGAGGTATTGTCTGGTGAATGTTGGCTTGCCGAACAAACGATGTTTTGAACCCATCCTCTGTTCGAGATATTAGTACATCCAGAAATGCGAGTTTGTGGTCATTTTCTCTCTCCATTGTGAATTGTATCGATGATCTTATTGAGTTCACATGGTTCAATAATTGCTGCACCTCTTCTTGATGTAGCCAGAGTAGGAAGGCGACATCTACGTATCTCAGTCATAGTGTAGGTTTTATTAATGTGGATTCTAATGCATTTCATTTTAATGTATATGTTTGCCATTGCTGGTGATGATGGTGAGCCCATTGCTAAGCCTTCATACTGCTGATATATGTATGATCCCATTCTGAATTGAGTTGTTTGCGTACAGAAAATCAGTAACCCCATCAAGTTATCTATTGGTATACTGATACCTTCCCTAGGGATGAGTCCGATGCCAGTCTGTCTCTGAATACCATCATCCATCCAGGTCAACCGTAGTCGGGATTATCGGAAGCCAATACGAACGATCCTTTCTTTAACTGTATAGTATATTGCCGGGTGTTGCTGATACTGACTGTTTCTTGTTCATATATCTGTAGGTCACCATTGATGACTTTTGCTCGATATCGTAAGCAAAGGACGATCCCTTTCTTTACCCGATATGGGTGGTGGGAGTTGAAGTTGAGGTATTGTCTGGTGAATGTTGGCTTGCCGAATAGAGGATGTCTTGAACCCATCCTCTGTTCGTGATATTAGTACATCCAGGAATGCGAGTTTGTTGGCAGTTTCTCTCTCTCTCTATTGTGAATTGCACCGATGATCTTATTGAGTTCACATGGTTCAATAATAGCTGGAACTCTCCCTGATGTGGCCAGAGTAGTAAGGTGATCAAAAAACCTCACACTTAGAAATCATCATTCATCGACCGTAGCCGGGATCATTGGGCCAATGCGAACGATCCTTTCTTTAGCTGTATAGTAGGTCCTACTAAGAGTTTTGAATTTACAGTTAATGCCCCCTAAAGCTAAGAACATAGTCTATCCTGCTATTTTACCCATAGCTGGAGGTAGAAGAGGATTCATACATTTCCCAAGAGTATTAGCAGTAAGTGAATGGAATGGACACGACTGAAATTCGAAATCGGCTCCCCGATTCCTCAATCTGAGGTGCTAACTAAATACTCTACCGTGCTTAGAAATAGCGCATCCAAGTCGGCCACATTTTAGGTGATCACTAAGATCAACTCAACCGGGAAAGGAGAATTTGGCGTGAATTTTAGTAAATATAAATTCTTTAAATTTTGGGGTGAATTAACAGAAATCTGTTTTTCTCTTCTTTATCGAGGTGAGCGCGGATGCAGACCCCACACTTAGAAATATTTTTATGGGGGGGGATTGCAACGATCAACCCAACCTGACTGCAATGGAAGGGTTTTCGCACTGTGAGAATTTGGTGTTCATTTTATTAAATATAAATTCTTTTCATTTTGGGGTGAATTAATATTTTGGGGTGAATTATCAGAAATCTGTTTTTCCCTTGTTTATCGAGGTGAGCGCGGATGCAGACCCCACACTTTGAAATAGCGCACCCGAGTCGCCCACATTTGAGGCCATCGCAAAGGTTAACCCAACCACAGTTCAGTGGAAGGGTCTCGCTCTGGGAGAATTTCGTCTGCATTTTTTTCTAAATATAAATTCTTTTTATTTTGGGTTGAATTAACAGAAAAGACAGGCCGTTTCTGCAGGACTCCATTTTTGTTGTCTTAAGTTTTCTTCATCTGCGATGAGATTGTCCAGTATTCACTCAGCCCTCATGCTCATCACACCTTGGGATGGTAGTTTCTTTTAACTGACGTGGAAACTTGATCAATAATTACACTAGTGATAGTAACATCAATGAATTATTAATAAAATAATTCTTTAAAGTGTTAGCAGCAATAAAGAAGTCATCAAAAAGTAATGTCTAGTAAAAGGCTTCTGAATTTTGCCTAAGAGTTTTTTATTATCATCCCCACCACACCTGATTCAAGTAAATAAAGAATCTGCCCATTATCATTGCTGGAGCGACTAATGAGACAAGCTGTGGGTCACTGGCTGGGAAACCTCAACTGATCTTAGATTTTGTATGACCCTATCACCTAACTTAAGCCCCTAAAGCCTCTCTTTTCATTTCCTTCCTGTCATACAGTATAAGCTTATCTTGTAGGGAGTTTTACCCACTTTTTTTTTTTTTATTATCGCTCATTTTTTTTCTTTTTTTTTTCTAACTTTCCTTTTTTTATTCTCTGACCTCCGCTCCCAATGGTGTCCCAAACTCATACATTGCCTCTTCTTTTTTCTAAATATATTTCTTTTGTTAGGTTTATTATTTCGCAAGCCATTCACAGTCGTTGTAAGCTTTGCTTTTTACTTTTAGTTTCTTTCTCTTTTTCGCCATCAAAGTGACATTGCTTCTTAATTTTATGTCTTCCTAAGCGGTTTTTTTTTTTCATCGTCAAAATATTTTATGGTCTTTTTGTTTTGTTTTTTGTTTTTATTTTCATTCGTCTTTTATTCTCAACTATTTTAGCTTTTTTTCTTTTTATTTATCTTCAATACAGACGTTTTATTTGTCTTAATTTAAAAAAAAAAAAAAAAAAAAACTTTCGTTCTTCTTTTTCCTCCTTCGTAAGGATTATGAGGACCGGATGATCCTAATGACAATCTCCGATTAACTTTATCTCTCACTGCGAAATCTTCAATCTTTCGTCTATTATTATTACTATTATTATTATTATTATTATTATTTTCTCCTCACGTTTCTGTCGTCTGCTTCTTGATTCTTCCTCCTCAGTCTCCATTTACATTTACGCTTTCCTTCTTCCCCCTCTTTTGTTTTTTCTACCTCCACCTCCTCCTTTCTCGTATTCTCCTCTCCTCCTCTTGCTTTCTCCTTTCTTCTCTTTCGTTCTCATCCTCTCCTCCTCCTTTCTCTTCTCCACCTCCTTTATTCTCTTCTCTTTTCGTTTCCACTCTTTCTTTCCCCGCCCCCGTTATTGGCCCCCATCTTTCTCTTCCCTACCTCCTGCTTTCTCGTCATCTCTTTCTCTCTCTTTCTCTTCTTCTCATCTTCTTCCTTTCTTGTCTCCTCCTACTTTTTCGCCTCCTCTTTCTTTCTCCTTTATCCTCTGCTTTTCTCGGTTTATTCTCCTCCTCATTTATCACCCTTCTCTTCTTTCCTTCACGTTTATCTCTTCATCTTCTTCTTCTCTTTTCTCGTCTCCTCTTCTTCCTTCTCCTTTATCGTCTTCTCCATTCTCTTCTTCACCTCTTCCTTCTTTCTCGTCTTCTCTTTCTCTTTTTCTCGTCTCTTTCTCCACCTTGTTTCTCGTCGTCTTCTTTTATCACATTCTTCTTTCTCTTCTTCTTCTTCTCTTTTCTCTTCTTCATTCTTTCTCGTCTTCTCTTTCTCTTTCTTTGTACTTTTATTACCCGCCACTTTTTGCACCTCTTTCTCCTTTCTTCTCCTCCTTTCTTCACTTCTCTTTTCTCCCCTTCTTTCTTTCTCCTTCTTCATTCTTGTCCTCCACCTTTCTCTTCCTTACCTCCTACTTTCTCTTCCTCTCTTTCTATTTCTTTCTCTTATTCTTCTCCTCTTCCTTTCTTGATTGCTCCTCCTTTTTCATCTCCCCTTTCTTTCTCCTTTATCCTCCGCTTTTCTCGTATTATTCTCCTCCTCCTTTATCTCTTCTCTTTTATCTCTTCTCCTCCTCCTACTTTTTCTTCGTCGTCTTCTTTTTATTCTTCACACTTTCCTTCTTTCTCATCTTCTCTTTCTCTTTCTTTTTATTCTTATAACACTACTCCCTTTTCGTCTATTTCTCTTTTCCTCCTTTCTCGGCTTCTCTTCCGTTATTTTTTTTTTTTTTTCTTTTCCTTCTTTCTTGCCTTAACTTCTTCTTTTTTTCTTCTTTTTCTTCTTCTTCTTCTTCTTCTTCTTCCCTCTCTGGCCTCTTCTTCTTCCGAATATCAATAAGATTATTATTTCGAGTTCGAGAAAACTGGTTTCACAAGTCGTCTTCTGATTCTTTTTTCATTTTGCAATCATCATCATCATCATCATTATTATTATTATTATTTAGGTTCACTTTCAATTAACTGAACTTTCCTCGGTTAAATGACACTTAAACACACGTTCTCGTCTTGTCGAAATCTTTGATCTGTCATTACTGAGAAGCAATCCTACCCACAACTTGACCGCCTTTTTAGTCACTAAATTGATTTCGCCATCAAAAACGAAAAAAAAAAAAAAAAAAAAGAAGGAAAAAAAGAAAAGAATAAAGAATGCAAAGGAAATACAATGAAAATTCTACGTTGGTCAAAGAAAAAAAAAGTCAGGAATATTTAATCATATCAGTGCAGACAAGAAGCCTCTGCAGAGTTGAGAGTCGACCAATAATCTGCAAATAACTTTTATATTTATATCAAACAGACGGTTGGGA
The DNA here is from genome assembly GCA_903632075.3 of Acanthosepion pharaonis. Taxonomy (NCBI): domain Eukaryota; kingdom Metazoa; phylum Mollusca; class Cephalopoda; order Sepiida; family Sepiidae; genus Acanthosepion; species Acanthosepion pharaonis. The sequence goes on from CAHIKZ030003794.1 coordinate 407,946, forward strand.
TTTTACGGTTGCTTCACTGACATAAAAGCACCGGAAGAATTGTATAACTTAAGTCAGTAGTAAGGCTACCCGGCGTTGCCCGTGTATTATTAAAAAAAATATCTTCACTAACGGACAAATTCACGATGAACAATATTAATAAGATAATATCTATATTTGAACCCGACGCCATTTAATTTACAATTTTGAACCCGACGTCATTTGATTTTTACAATTTATAACTGTTACATACCGTACCTATGAACACTAATGGGTATGTCTCAATACTCATAAATACGTTAGACACCATTGTAAGTGGGGGTAATATGCTGTCTAAGTAGTCCACCACTAGCAGTGGTTTACCTACTTCATGCCGCTGGCGAGTATTGTATTTTGTTGATGTTATAAAGATTAACATTTTATTTCCAACCTCCGTTTTCTTTATTCCTCATTCAGTAACATTTCCTAGATTACGACAATAACAATTTTCATTACAGTTTAATTTACTTTTTCGTCATTAGTTAAATAAATATACAAATCGTATAAATTGGTTTCACTATGTCTTTCGGGCATATGACGCTGAAATACAAGTTCCCATATGAGAAACATAGTTAAGCAACCTCTATCCTGGTCAATGGGTGACCGCTTGGGAATACCAGGTGCTGTAAGCTTGGGTTTGCTGTGGTGTAATGGATAATTGCACGAAATTGTTAATTGTAGATTCGAGTTCAATTCCAGTTGGGTTCGTTATACTCACTTACGCTTTGTGAAAGGTGGGGAAACCATTATTCTCCTCCAAGACTTGTATCACTAAATCATTATCATCTAAAAAATCTTACAATCTAAAAATGCTTTCTGGCTTTAAATAACAAACAAATTGACAAACCGTTAAAAACGAATCATTCAATCAATCAAATTCTGATTAGCTACACAGACATGTTTTTTAGATTTATTTACATTCTCTGGAATATAAATGTATAAAAACTACCGTGACCACAAAATGAGGGATTAGTTTATATATTGAATGTAATATAGAATTAATCACCCACTTTATACCCACAATACAATTTTTTGTTTGTTTATCGAATTCTTATTAGGCATGAATCCACCTCTTCTCCCCCCAGCTATAGGTTAATTAGTAAGACTTATGTCACTAAACTATTATTTCATTGGCTACTTTAACAATTGTAACGATTACAAAAAAAGCAATTCCAAGCAATTTAAATTCAATTTGAAATACAGCAAATTACTTTGCTTATTGGAAATATTATATTTAATCTATTAACTTGAAATAAAAACTAAAATTAAATAAAAAGAATGATTTTACAAGTTTATTCGTTTTTAGACGGTTACTAAACATAACTATATAAGCATTCGTTATTTATAAAAGTATGAAATTAGAAGGCTGAGATAGATAGATAGATAGATAGATAGATAGATAGATAGATAGATAGATAGATATGAACAGACCGGGATAGATAGATAGATAGATAGATAGATAGATAGATAGATAGATAGATAGATATTATTTGTTGATATATATATATATATATATATATATATATATATAGGGAGAGAGAGAGGGAGAAAAAAAGAGGGGGAGAGAGAGGGGGGAGAGGGGGGAGAGAGAAAAGAGATAGAGATTAGCAGACAGGGAAAACACATAGATAGATAGATAGATAGATAGATAGATAGATAGATAGATAGATATTAACAGAACAGACTAATGTAGAGAGAGATATTAACAAACTGAGATAGATAGATAGATAGATAGATAGATAGATAGATAGATAGATAGATAGAGAGATAGATAGATAGATAGAGAGAGATATTAACAAACTGAGATAGATAGATAGATAGATAATAGATAGATATTAACAGAACAGTCTAAGTAGATAGAGAGATATATTAACAAACTGAGATAGATAGATAGATAGATAGATAGATAGATAGATAGATAGATGGAGAGATAGATAGATAATAGATAGATAGATATTAACAAACAGACTAATGAGATAGAGAGAGATAGATAAATGAGATAGATAGATAGATAGATAGATAGATAGATAGAGAGATAGATAGATAGATAGATATTAACAGAACAGACTAATGTAGATAGAGAGAGATATTAACAAACTGAGATAGATAGATAGATAGATAGATAGATAGATAGATAGAGAGATAGATAGATATTAACAGAACAGACTAATGTAGATAGAGAGAGATATTAACAAACTGAGATAGATAGATAGATAGATAGATAGATATTAACAGAACAGACTAATGTAGATAGAGAGAGATATTAACAAACTGAGATAGATAGATAGATAGATAGATAGATAGATAGATAGATAGAGAGATAGATAGAGAGATAGATAGATAGATAGATATTAACAGAACAGACTAATGTAGATAGAGAGAGATATTAACAAACTGAGATAGATAGATAGATAGATAGATAGATAGATAGATAGATAGATAGATATTAACAGAACAGACTAATGTAGATAGAGAGAGATATTAACAAACTGAGATAGATAGATAGATTTTAACAGAACAGACTAATGTAGATAGAGAGAGATATTAACAAACTGAGATAGATAGATAGATAGATAGATAGATAGATAGATAGATAGATAGATAGATAGATAAACTGAGTATTTACAGAGGAAGACGGTGAGAAATATAATCGCGAAAGAAATGGGAAAAGAGAAGTAAAATGAAGCAGAAAGTAAAGTGAAGAAAAGAAAGTTGAAGAATTTATAAAGTGACCAAAGGGAATAAATCAAAAGTTAAAAGAACCAATCAGAAAACGAGAAATAAAGAAAGAAATGGAAATGCGTCATGATTGGTTAGAAACAAAACCAGAAGTGGGGGGAAAAACAAGATGGAAGGAACAAACGTCGATGTCGTCAGGTCTTCCCACACGTAATTGTTAAATCACTGGTCAGCGACACATTCACAGCGAAACTATAATCAATGTCGAGAATATGCGGCCGAAAATGGCTTAAGAGAAAAGAGAATTGCACCAAGTGTTTTTAAGGACAATGGATGACGTCAGAGACTAGTTAAGAAACTATTTCTCAGGAGCACTACAGATTGTATTCTTGTCTAAAACAGAAACACTTGTTCATTGTCGTAAGTAAAAGAGACACACAGAGTGGCAAGATACAACTCGGGGACGTCAAAGACAAGCAAATATTGAAATGAAACCCACTGGAAAGTGTTATAAAACATGGTGGAAAATATGACAGAAATACGAAGGCGCATTGCAGTAAGGAAAGATGCTTTCCAAAAGCAAAGCAATATATTAATTTACAGGAAAATTTCGTTAGAAACAAAGAAAAAAAAATGCTGAGCTCTTATCTAATATCAATAAAATACGGACATTGAATACGCGCCAGTTTCCTTACAGATTGGAAGGGGCTTGACGCAGTGGGTATATGGTTCTACAAAAGAATATCACGGAAAGAATATGTGAACAATGGGGAAGAAAAATTAAAACAAAAGAAAGACAAGAGTACGCAGAATCGGGGAGAGTTGACATTTCTGGAGCATATAATAAGGAAAGAAAGTTTGAAGAATTTGACCCTCACAGGAGACACTAAAGACAATGGTGAATGCTTAACGAATGTGTAAATCTATAGTAATTCAGGAACTGGAAAAAACAGTAAAGAGACAAACGTTTCTAAAACATACATAGAAAAGGACGTTGTGGAGAGACACGTTCGCTCATGTAAAGGTTTTTATTATTTTATGAGACGAATATGACATGCTTTCTTTTTCTTTTTAATATAAAGTTTTATACGCTAGTTTTACCTCCATCGAATTGTTTTACCGATAGCTTTACCACGATTTTATTGTTTACCGCTAATGACCCAAGAGAAAAGAAAATTGCAACTGTATTTGAGGATACTGTCTGACTTCAGACATCAGTTAAGAAACTATTTCTCAGGAGCGCTATAATTTGTATCCTTGTAAAAAAAAATAAGAAACCCTCATACATGGTCGTAAGTAAAAGAGACAGTCTAAGTGGCATGATAAAACTTGGGGACGTCAGTGTTTTGGATATACCGGGTGTAACAGCAAAATTGTCCAAATCGTGCTACAGCATAATTATTCATCCCACAAAATGTTTAATATCTAAAAAAAAAAAAAACACTAAACTTTTTTCTTAAGTTTTTTTTATCAGGTTTTCAGATAAGACGTTTAGCAGTCTTGACACCATTTGTCGTAAGAATCACTTGAAAACCCTTTGAGTTATTCAGCAAGAAAAAAATCATTTTGTCTCAGCCCTTTCTTCGCAACTGGGCAAAGGTGAGAGGAAAAAGATCATTCAGGCATTCAGTAATGGTACCAACATTCATACTCTGGCTTCCATTTTCAAAGTTCATTCAAGAACCATCAAGAGAATGGTGAATAAGTTAACTATAAGAAAACTATAATAAAAATGTAATATAATGAATATAATATAAATTATATATATATAATGAATAAGAAAACTATATTCCTGCCCTGTCGACCTCTCAACAACATATGACTACATCAATAGAAAATGCCTCTTCTCATCCATTAGAAATTTCCTTCCAAGTTTCCAAATCTACTCAATGCATCCATCAATCTAGTAGAGGAATTTTATCGATTAACAAATTCTTACATATCTGGCTATGATACTAACACGGAAACATTTCAAACCTTATCAAGAATACGACAAAGAAGTAATGAGATCCCCACTCTATTTAATCTTTTCCTAGACTATGCCCTGTGTATATATACTGGGTGTAACAGCAAAATTGTCCAAATTGTGTAACAGAATGTGATAATTGTCCATCCCACTAAATGTTTAATATCTAAAAACCCACTAAACTAATTGAGTTTCTTTTTTTTTTTTCAGCTTTTCAGATAAGACGTTTAGCGGTCTTGACACCATTTGTCGTAAGAATCACTGAAAAACCCTTTGTGTTATTAAACTAAAATGGGAACAGGTTAAAAACGTTTTGTTTCAAGCCCACTATGTCTTCCCAAATGATCAATGGTGAAACAAAAAAGATCATTAGTGAAGGCCATTTTTTTACTGCTCTTTAGATGGTCATTTTTAAAAACTTATTCAACTTTTTCTCTTCAAAGTCTATTCAAGGACCATCAAAAGAAATTTGAATAAGTTTTCAAAAATGACCGTCCAAAGAGCAGTCAAAAAAAAAAGACATGAAAAATGAAATCGTACCTGAAACCATTGGGGCAACTTGGACAGAAGACTAGAAGATTAGATAGGACGAAAATCATCTAGAATAAGTTAGAAAATCATCTTGGAATAACACACACACACACACGCACGCACGCACACACACACACACACACACACACATATATATATATATATATATATATATATATATATATATATATATAAACTTAATTTCAATCGTAAGAAGACACAATGTATGGTTGCCAGCAATGGGTAGAGTCTAAGATGAAAACTACGAAGTGGATTGGTCAAAATTAAGAAAGTAGAGAAATTTAAATATCTGTGAAGTGTTTTATCAGAGCACGGAAAAGGTAACACCGTAATCTGAAGGTACAATGAAAAGGTAACACCGTAATCTGAAGGTACAAGGAAAAGATAACATCGTAATCTGAAGGTACAAGGAAAAGATAACATCGTAATCTGAAGGTACATTGAAAAGGTAACACCGTAATCTGAAGATACAATGAAAAGGTAACACCGTAATCTGAAGATACAATGAAAAGGTAACACCGTAATCTGAAAGTACAAGAAAAAGGTAACACCGTAATCTGAAGGTACAAGGAAAAGGTAACCCCGTAATCTGAAGGTACAAGGAAAAGTTAGCAACGTCATCTGAAGGTACATTGAAAAGGTAACACCGTAATCTGAAAATACAATGAAAAGTTAACACCGTAATCTGAAGGTACATGGAAAAGGTAACACCGTAATCTGAAGGTACATGGAAAAGGTAACACCGTAATCTGAAGATACAATGAAAAGGTAACACCGTAATCTGAAGATACAATGAAAAGGTAACACCGTAATCTGAAGGTACATGGTAAAGTTAACACCGTAATCTGAAGATACAATGAAAAGGTAACACCGTAATCTGAAGATACAATGAAAAGGTAAAGCCGTAATCTGAAGGTACAAGAAAAAGGTAACAGCGTAATCCGGCGGTACAAGGAAAAGGTAACACCGTAATCTGAAGGTACAAGGAAAAGGTAACACCGTAATCTGAAGGTACATTGAAAAGGTAACACCGTAATCCGAAGGTACAAGGAAAAGATAACAACGTAATCCGAAGGTACAAGGAAAAGGTAAAACCGTAATCTGAAGGTACAAGGAAAAGGGAACACCGTAATCTGAAGATACGTTGAAAAGATAACACCGTAATCTGAAGGTACAATGAAAAGGTAACACCGTAATCCGAAGGTACAAGGAAAAGGTAACGCCGTAATCCAAAGGTACAATAATGCCTTTCAAAAGTGAAAAAAAAGATATTAAGATAAAGGAAAAACTAAGATTTATCGTCAAAATATTTACGTTATTATTTTTTGTAAAAATTGTATTTATTTTATAATCCTTTTTAGAACGTTCGAAATTTTGTTTGAAGTATTTTGTTTCACCAATGTGACTTTTGTACCGTAAATTAGTATGGGCAATTGTTAGCCTCTTTTTCGCGGTGAAAAACACGGTGGTTGACGAATTCCCTGAAAAATCGTATTTTAATAAAACTTTCAAGATCTATTTATAAATAAATTAAATTATTTACGAAACGATTCTTTTAGAAAATATTGATTAAAATATATTTTTACATTTGTAAACCACCCACCTACCTCATATACACACTTATTTAATTTTATGTAATTTCGAAAAATTCTCTTTCATAGCACTTTAAGTTTATAAGTTTATTCTAGTTAGAAGTTATCCAAGAATTTAAATCGTAAATGCTTTCGGTCAGTCCCGGTCCAAATTTTAAAAACAAGGCAGACTATATTTAATTAGAAAAGCCTTTAATTGCTTTTATGTACAAAATATATTAGGAATTTTTTGGCGATGAATATTGAATTTTGACAAGTATTGTTTTCATTTATCTTATTTTAATTAGAATAATTTATAAACTTTTGCAATTCTATATTAATTTTTAATGGTTACGTGATATTGTTATTAAATTAAGACTGTATTTACTAATAATAAATGGAAAAGCTTACTACAATTCAACGAAACCCAGTATTTTAAAAAAAGAATTTTTTAATTTATTTTGTGAATACAAACGTGTCAGTTTTGTAAATACGGACGGATACACACAACATTATCAGAAAATAAAAGCAATAGCTATAGTAAAGTTCAAATTTATTGGTAACTAACCGAGGTACTCTGCCTTGCTCGGGTGTACATGGCTGGAATTGTATAATCGCCCCCACCCAGTGTACCTGCACCCCCTGTCCTCGCTTGTATCCATCATCCGTTGGTAGACTAAGCTACTCCCTTCTCATCTTTTTTACGGTATGTCCTTCGCAAGTGTTGGATTGTTCTTAATAAAAGAGTTCCATCGATATACCTTCTTGTGTGGTCGTTGTTCGGGGTAAAATTATTTCAATGTTTTAGATATTCAGTAAATTTCCTATGGCCAAAATAACTTTCAAATTGTATGGCATTGTTCACAAATCTAATAATCAAACAAAAACAGGGATGAAGCGTCAGAGCTTAATTCAACTGTAAATGCAAACGCATGAACGCCTCCTCCTTCCCACCTTTACGGTAAGGCTGGGGTTAAAAAGAGGTTCTGTGGGAATATTTCCCTTTTAACGCTTCAACAATCCTTTGCATCAAAGGTTGTTCGAATACCAATTTAGGATGGAATCATATGAAGAAACTATTGGCTAAATCACAAAAGCCGATTTTGGAATTAGTTGTCGCAGATTTCGTCCACTTAACTGAAATAATTTAAACCAAACATTCGCACAAGACAATTTGGGTATTATATTTAATTTACATCGCAAATTTGGAAATCATCGGATGAAAAACCAGGATGGGTATTACGTAATTGGTAAGTACTGGTTGGTTATATGTGAGTCTATAAGCGTTTATCTGGCTCGCGGATAGGTAAATATTACGCTTTTATGTACGAGATTGTAAGCATTAACTGCGTTCTGATTAGGTAATTACTGATCGATTATATTTGAGTCTATAAGCGTTTATCTGGCTCGTGGATAGGTAAATATTACGCTTTTATGTACGATATTGTAAACGTTAACTGCGTTCTGATTAGGTAATTACTGATCGATTATATTTGAGTCTATAAGCGTTTATCTGGCTCGTGGATAGGTAAATATTACGCTTTTATGTACGATATTGTAAAAATTAACTGCGTTCTGATTAGGTAATTACTGATCGATTATATTTGAGTCTATAAAGCATTTATCTGGCTCGTGGATAGGTAAATATTACGCTTTTATGTACGAGATTGTAAGCATTAACTGCGTTCTGATTAGGTAATTACTGATCGATTATATTTGAGTCTATAAGCGTTTATCTGGCTCGTGGATAGGTAAATATTACGCTTTTATGTACGAGTTTGTAAGCATTAACTTAGCAGCAGTAGATAAATTTTGGTTCAATTATATATATATATATATATATATATATATTATAGTAATAAGAAAGATTTTTTTTTTACAAAAGAGTGCTCAATGTAATGCAACAGAGCATAAATATTATAAATATTCCGAAATTCGATTGAAGATGAAACAGAACTAATGCTTTTAATTTAATTATATAATTAAATTTGAAGATTTTAGCTTCGAGTTTTGAAACATGGCAATTCCCGTGTAGCAAAGGAAACATATTTTAAATCAGTTAATTTATGATACATACATACATACATATATATATATATATATATATATATATATATGCAGCAATTTTTCATTGATGCATGTTTCATTAACTAATATAGAAAGGTTTTGTCTATTTATTTTAAGTAATTTCCTTTCATATTGTCTGATAAGTTTAATAACATTATCATTGAAAAACAAAATGAAATCACCATATTGATATATGTTTAAATCCAATCTAAGCTTTCGGCTTACATAAGCCATTATCAAAGATGACAATTACATTTCAATATATCAAACAATACACGAACGAAACGATAATGATTGTCTGTTTTTGTTGCATGAAAAATTTCAAAGCAACGACAAACTCGTGTATACGAGACGCGGAAGCGAAAATCGTGTCGGAGCCCCTGACATCACACATGACCACGCGAGAGTGAAAACGAGAAGTATTAAGTATGGGAAGCCAGTGTTATAAATCAATGTCTTCTGTTATCAATTATAGACATTTAAGAATATTTGTGGAGATTTCGTAGTTTCTTTAGTTCAGGTTAGGTTTTATGTATATAGCTTCAAGAATTTTTAATTTTTGTTTATTGATTTCATGTTATAAGTATAGTTGTGTTGTCAACAAGGATTTTCCGGAATTGATTACGCGGCCAGGCATGTTGTTTTAAATGCCTAAAAATGTTAGAGTTATCATTCAAATATAGAGTCAAGCGAAATGAATCAATATATACATACATATATATATATATGCTTGTCATCTTCAAGAAGCGAGATTAGGAACTAAAAGGTCAACCAATCTAATCTCATCTCACAATTCTCACTCTTGCTCCATGGGTGGCCTCCTTTGTAAACCACTAGCGGGTCTTAAATGCCACTTACGATTATCGCACAAAATTTCCTAACTGAATAAATTAAGTTTATCAGATCCTTATACGTCGAAACCGACGGGAGAGTCCATTATATATATATATATATATATATATATATATATATATATATATATAATATTTGATATTTAGTATTTAAATATTGGTCGTTTATATTAATCGTTTACAGATGTAAAATTTTTGAGTTAACAAGCTAATTTGATTGATTGATCAGTTTTTATGATTTATAAACCATTTTGCTGGTTATTTAAAAACCAGGGAGTTATAGCCGAAAAACGGACTTCTTAAACAGTTTTTCGTTGTTTTTCGTTATATAGGGGAAGCGAGCAGGACTAAAACCACATCTTATTTCTTGCTTTCTTTTTTTTTTTTTTATTTCACAGCACATTTTCAGTAACCGGAAGTCCTGTTTTTACCAAAAAAAATGATGATTTGAATTCTCCAGGGAGTTCTGCTTTTAAGTAATATTATTAAAATTCAGTGACCCAAAAAACAATTTCTCGAAATATCTTAAATTTAAATAGCGGTTGGGGAATAATAAATGTTTAAAAAAATATTTTTATTTTCTATACCTTTTCTAAAAAATATCATTTCCCAATTAATTTCATTCATTTTTGAAAAGATCCTGAAAATTTCATTACAATCCGACAATTGTCTGATTTTACAAGAATTTCCAAATCAATGAGGTATTCTTCATCGCAAAGAAAGGCTAAAATTTCCAATACTAATTTATGGCCCCGTCTGGCGTAAGAAAAACAAAAATTTTAACCAAAATTTCGAAGGTTCTAAAAAGAAAAAAATAATAAATTTAATAATCAAAAATCCTTTGATCCTTCCTCTTAATAATAACAAAAGATCTGTGACTATAAGGTTTATTTCTTCATCAGGTATACTAATTTTTAGTGACTCTTTGGAGGTATCATGTCATTCATAGATAGATAGATAGATTGGAACAATTAAATGGCGAGTCTAAAACAAACTGAGACGTACGTTTGACCTCCTCCGCCTAAGTCACGTGATCTGGAAGTCTTGTGGGAAAGCTATAATGAAATCTAAACAACCGAACCGTTTCACCCCACCTCACATTCCCACCTTCCATCCGGCCCACACGTCAATGTTTCCCATTTGCCAAGATACGCTCTGAACGACCACGAAATCGACGACGACGACGCCGTAACCGGCTTGCTTCTAGCTTGCCGCTTTGGCAGAGAAAAATGGTTAAGTTGTGAAATGGTTTTTGAATTACGTTCTACTCTTTCTTTATTTTCTCTTTTATACTTTTTTCTTCTTCTTTTTTTTTGCAAGAAAATTTAAAGAAAAAAGGCAGTGGTGGGGGTTATGATAGGAAAGCAAAAGAGGTGAAGAAATTGCTGCGAAAGGAGAATTTAAGGAAAGAAAGAAAGAAAATGCATCCTTAGAATGAAAGAAATATTCCCTGGAAGGAAGGAAGGAAGGAAGGAAGGAAGGAAGGAAGGAAGGAAGGAAGGGAGAAAGGAAGGAAAAGAGGAGGAAGGAAGGAAGGAAAAGAGAAGGAAGGAAGGAAAAGAGAAGGAAAGAAAGAACGGAGAAAGGAAGGAAAAGAGAAGGAAGGAAGGAAGGAAGGAAGGAAGGAAGGAGGGAAGGAAGGAAAGAAAAGAGAAGGAAGGAAAGAATTGAGAATGAAAGGAAAAGTGGAGGAAGAAAGGAAGGAAGGAAAAGAGAAGGAAGGAAGGAAGGAAGGAAGGAAGGAAGGACGAAAAGAATTGAGAAAGAAATGAAAAGAGGAGGAAGGAAGGAAGGAAGGAAGGAAGGAAGGAAGGAAGGAAGGAAAAGAGAAGGAAAGAAAGAAGGGAGAAAGGAAGGAAAAGAGAAGGAAAGAAGGAAGGAAGGAAGGAAAAGAGAAGGAAAGAAGGAAGGAAGGAAAAGAGAAGAAGGAAGGAAGGAAGGAAGGAACTAAGGAAGGAAGGAAGGAAGGAAGGAAAAGAGAAGGAAAGAAAGAAGGAAGGAAGGAAAAGAGAAGGAAGGAAGGAGGGAAGGAAGGAAGGAAAAGAGAAGGAAAGAAAGAAGGAAGGAAGTAAAAGAGAAGGAAAGAAGGAAGGAAGGAAAAGAGAAGGAAGGAAGGAAGGAAGGAAGGAAGGAAGGAAGGAGAAAGGAAGGAAAAGAGAAGGAAGGAAAGAAGGAAGGAAGGAAAAGAGAAGGAAGGAAGGAAGTAAGTAAAAGAGAAGGAAACAAGGAAGGAAGGAAGTAAAAGAGAAGGAAAGAAGGAAGGAAGGAAGGAAGGGAGAAAGGAAGGAAAAGAGAAGGAAGGAAAGAAGGAAGGAAGGAAAAGAGAAGGAAGGAAGGAAGTAAGTAAAAGA
>CAHIKZ030003794.1:425000-445000 GCA_903632075.3 Acanthosepion pharaonis
GAGGCCAGCTTGGCTAAAGAGAAGTTTAAACAGATGGACAGTGTTGGGATTCTTCCATATCCACCATTCCGTCTTGATGCTGATCTGAGTGACTATGGCACACTTCCTCCGCGACCAACGATTCAACACTTTTGATGAATTGAAGGAAGCTTGTTCACAGTTTTTATTTTTTTATTCAAAGCCAGCGGACTTGTATCTGCGACAGATTCAGATGCTGGCTGATCGCTGGCAGAAGATCATCAGAGAATGATGGACTTTATTTTGAAGAATAAATGTTGGTGGTTGCTCCATAAGAAATTTTTTTCGCTTCCTGAATCAGGATTCCTGGCCAAGCTAATAATAATTAACGCGTTGATAATTATTTACATGTTTTTTACAATCATGTAAATAAACTGAGAGATTCAAAAGTGTACACAATAATGACAGTAACACGTCGTTCTTTTTTCAAGCACGAAGGTTAAATATTGCCATATTTTTTTTATAGATTTACATTCTTTAGGCCTTGACACTTGAGGGAATCGAAAATTATTGATTTGTTACCTATTTAGAATGGACATCTAGTTTATAATATCGATACAGGGTCAAATCGAACCCCGGGTTATTCGACGAAGTCACTAAGCTGTAGAGCCCCGTCTCCTCGTATGATCAACCACAACGATAAAGATTCAGGGAAGAGGCCAGATTAATCACGATCCGACGCTTGCCAGGTAGGCGGTCAAGGCGACGTTCTACGTTCAAGAAGAAGTCGGCAGCCCGAAGCACAGTGTTATCATGAACCTGTCTGTCAAGACCTGGTTTGCCGCAGCGGATAGTGACAGCTGAAGTGTGTGCGCCATGGACTGGCCACACATGAACCACCTCAAACAATTCGAAGCCAAGGCTCTCATGCTCAAAGACTTTTCTTTTCATGTCCCATGGCAGGACCGAATCAGAACGAACAAAGTTCTCCGCGTAAAGAGGGAGAGCCAAGTAACCATGACTCGTCACCGACTAGGATGGGCCGGAAACCTTGCCCGAATGCCAGACATCTGCTTAACCAAACAAATCCTTTTCTCGGAGTTCGGATCTGGTAAAACGAGAACGTGGAGCCTCTCGTCGTCATCGATTCAGCTCCAAAACACCTTGTTGAGGACAGAAGTCAGTCAGTGAATTTAATGGATTCTACTGGGGTAATGGATAGCGGCTCGGATTGTGGAATCGGAAAGCCGAGTTCGAATTCCAGGAAAAGATATGAATCCTCTTCTTCCCGCCCACCAGCATAACTGACTGTCTGAACTTGTAGAAAGAACCATCTGGAGAAGAGTAATCCGCAAAAAAAGCAACATCCTTCGAAATAACCGGGAGATAAATAGAAGAGACGAAAAGAGCCCAAAGAAAAGCCAGATCCCACTCTCTTATTTTGAGCGTAAGGAAGGAATCTTCCGTAGTGTTGAATGCTTATAGAAAACCAGAATTAAAGACAGAAAAAATGGAAAAAAAAGGAATAAAAGAAAGAAAAAAAAAGAGCAAATATATTCCTTCTATATTTTTACAACTTTAAATTTGTTTTAACATTGATGTATTTTTAAATATTTTTATTTACACAACTTTTTATTTGCAGTCATTTTGCTATTTGACGATTTCGCATTTTACCTTTCTCTGTCTCTCTCTCATTAAATATATATATATGTGTGTGTGTGTGTGTGCAGTACTTATTGGAAAACGCATAATATCAGTGATAGAGTTAACATATTCAGTCGTATGGCTATGAGTTTGTTTAGGTTTCACGCTTTTGAGATCAGCAGACAATTGTCTGATGATTGCAAAAGCGTGAAACCAGGGTTATAAACTCATATCCATACGACTGAATATATATATATATATATATATATATATATATATATATATATATATATATATATATATATATATGAAGGAAGAATATATCTATATGTATGCATAAAATATATGCATAAAGAAAAAAATAAGGTAGAATGTACACACACACACACACACACACACATATATATATATATAAACACATATAAAGGCACAATATAACACAGAGAGAGAAGAACAATATAATGTGTATATATATATATATATATATATATATATATAATGGAACAATATATGCACATATATATCTATATACAAAGAAACTATCTCCCTCTCTCTCTCCCCCATATATATATATATATGTGTGTGTGTGTGTGTGTGTGTGTGTGTGTGTGTGTGTGTGTGTGTGTGTGTGTGTGTATACAGTGGTCCTTTGATGCATTCAGTCTTATTTTATGTCATTTACACAAAGAAGCATTTCGTTTCCCTTGATACGTGAAGAGATATCGCTGTTTCAATGACCCACTGACGCTTACACGTTTCAAAGATGGCGTCATGCTTTCATTAAAGTCGCTCTCCTTTGACGAAATTAAAATTTTAATCCCATTGATTGGAAACGAAAAAAAATAAAAGACAATAGAAATTTTTTTTTTCTTTTACATTTTTTTTTTTTTGTTTTTGTGTGCTTCCCAAGGTTTAGTCTCCCCGGATTTTCCTCCACTGAAAAAGTAGACAAACTTGCGCCTGTGTACGTCGTAAATACTTATCGTTTTATTGCATCACCAAATTATTTTTGTCGTTTCGACTTTCTTTTAAATAGAAAACAACTTACACCTTCACTCGAACTTCAAAGCTAGTAAACGGATTTGTTTCAATTTATTTATTCACTTTTCGAAAGCTTGTCATCAAGCGCTTTCCTTCAATTTATACCTTTTATTTATTTTAATTTTTTTTTTTTTCTTCTTACAAAACGAACCTAAGTAATAAAAATAGGGTTGGCCTACAAGGAATATTTTTCTCTACTAAAATACATTACCTAGGTTTTCTCCTCTTGATTAAAATGAAGTTCACCGTTAAGTTTGCTGAATAAATTGAGCATTGGGGTCATAATGTCGGGCAAAAAATAGGGGAATGATATGTATCTAGTAAACTGAATATTCGATGTCAAAGTGAGGGGCTCAAAAATCAGGGTTCATTTTGGCATTATATGTATCTAGCAAATTGAACATTCGATGTCAAAATGAAGGGCTCAAAAATAAGGGTTCATTTTGGCATTATATGTATCTAGTAAATTGAACATTCGATGTCAAAATGACGGGCTCAAAAATCAGGGTTCATTTTGTCATTATATGTATCTAGTAAATTGAACATTCAATGTCAAAATGAAGGGCTCAAAAATCAGGGTTCATTTTGGCTTAACCATGATTTTCTAGGGGTGGGGACTGGAGGTATTTACCGCCATACCTTGCGGGAAGAGAATTAAACAGAAAGCTTTTGTCCTCAACCCATACAATGGTATTAAGTTTGTCAGTATCGAAATATGAAAGAAAATTGATCCGCTATCTCTTGGCCATGATGAAGGTGTAGTATCTGTTTCTCTTTATTTGAAATGGGAGAAGGTGCTCAGCCCCGGAGATTCCAACCCTATAGTACAAATTCCGCTTCCTAATTAGCAAACAACTTGTGTTAAATCCTCTTTCGGTTGTTAGATCCTGTTTTTGATCAGATAAGAAAGGCTGCATTATTTTTCTAAAAACTTTATTGTTATTAATTTTCAAGATAAATCAGAAAACTTAACCGGATCACTGGACCTAACTAACACATGGCACAGTGGATAAAGGCGTTAGTTAGATCCAGTGACAGGACCCAAAGTGTGTGAGTTCAATACCCGGTTAAGGCAGTGGAGAACTTGGAGAGGGGAATCAACAGGAGATAACTGATAACTGACATCCATTAAACATGGCATGTGGAACTAGAACAGTCTACCCCATTGAGTAAAATAAAGGGTTCAATTCGACATTCCAACCACCTGAAGAAGGCCGGAATGCTGTAATAAATATGGTGACAAAGATGAGGACAATAGTCCGAATAATGTAAAGAGTCTAAGACCGTTTGACATAACGTCGCTAATTGGTTAAAAAATATACGAATGTGTGAATTTATATCTGGATTATACTTTGTGATACTATTTAAATCTTTTGAATTTTTCTACAATTTTGAATGAGGTTCTACACATATAACTGTGATTGGTCACTGAGAGGAGGATGAAGGAACAGGACATCTTCTGGGCTTTTATCGAGCCACTCTCATTCTCTCCGTATTCCTTCCACTCGAACAGCTTCTCCCCACAAAGCACTGCTCAGTGGAACAGACTCCCAAGAGGATATTTCCTTGATCACTACAGCCATAACCTGTCTATCGTTAACCATTATCTTTCCCTTCTATTCGTATGAACTTCGCCTCTTACTCTGTAAACCTCTACCTCGAATTGGTCTCGGGGCTTGTACAAGTAGTCCTAAGTGTAAAACAATTTCATATATATATATATATATATATATATATATATATATATATATATATATATATATATATATATATATAATGAATGGACAAAAGTCCAACAATTATTTTAAGACATTTTTATGTTTATACATTCTTTTTATAGATACAAATGCTTGAGAATTTTCACAGAAAATATTCGTCCTCCGACAGGATTCGAACCTGTATCCTATTTCAGGCCGGTAAATGTTTAATACTGTTTATTATAAACAGAGCATTTACTTAAATATTTGTATCTGTAAAAATAACGTATAAACATAAAAATGTCTTAAAATAATTGTCGGAATTTCTCGATTTCATAATATGTGACGTCATTTGTTTACATTTGGATGCGCTTTGAGTAGATATGAATGGACGGGAGAGATTCATGGAAGATTGTAGTTTAAAGACAGTAAAATCGACCTTGCAAACCGAACGCTCCTCTGTGGCCAAATCTGTTATATATATATATATATATATATATATATATATATATATATAATGGACTCTCCCGTCGGTCTCGACGTATGAGGATCTGACAACTTAACCAAATGATTCAGTTATTAAATTTTGTGCGATAATCTTAAGTGGCATTTATGATCTGCTGGTGATTTACAAAGGATGCCGAATATGGAGCAAGAATGAGGATTGTGGGATGAGATCACTGTTACACTGGCTGACCTTTTAGATCTTGCTCTTGCTTCTTGAAGACTATTCAGACTAGCAGATTGAAAACTGCTCAGTCCACTAAAAACCGCGATCCCCCACTCCACCCACTTCAAGGCTAAGCGCTCGAGGGTGTTATGTGGTATATTGACAGCTGACAAGTGTGATCTTTAACTTCTTTGTAGCTTAGCTATGGGCGTCCTACATTCCTGTAGCCCTGATCTAACTGGCTGTACATTAGGATCTTGGGTATCCTGTCATCAAACATGACCAGTCCACCGTAACTGAGACTGTATGAGGAAAGTCTCGATTCCTCCAATATTACACCTGCTAAACTGGTCTTCGTTCGATGTCTTATCTTGAAGTCTACAGATGGCACGCAGACAGCATTTATGGAAAACATCCAACTGGCGAATATGGTACTTGTATGGAATCTACGACTCTGCTGTACAAAAAGATGGCAAGTACCACAGCTCTGTAACCCCGAATTTTCGTATCCAGTCGAATACCCCGCTCATTCCACAGGCGATGGCGAAGTTTGCCGAAAGCACTGGTAGCCTTAGAAATCCGATACATGATTTCATCATCTAAAGTTCCACTGTAGTTGGCTTTGCTACCAAGATAGGTGAAAGACTTTACATAGTTCATGGCTTTGTCTTCTACTCTCAATGGTCTCTCTGGAAATTTGTAGACTCGTGGTTTTTGTTTCTTACCACAGAATCGCTTCTGAGTAGGACAAGGTTGGTGCACTACTTGAGTTTTCTTTATGCTAAGTGTAAGACCAAAGACTTTACATGCAGCAGAGAAACGATTTATTAGATGTTGGGCCTCCCCAAAAGATTTCACTACAAGAGCAGCATCATCAGCAAACAACAAATCACGGATAATTTGTGTACGAAGGTGGGTCTTGGCTTTGAAGTGCTGATGATTGAAGAGTCCACCAGTTTATCGAAACTGAAACTTGATGCCGCTCTCTGTGAATGCATATTTCAGCATCACTGAGAAGAAAAAGCAAAAAGGACAGGAGCCCTGACACACCCTTACTTGGTGCCGTTTGTGACATCAAAGTATTCCGACATCATACCATCAGACACGATATTAGCTTTCATTCCTTCATGAAAGATGATCACCTTCAGCATGTTTTCTGGGAATCCGAGTTTCCTCAAGACTTGCCAAAGAGCCTCTCGATTTACAGTGCCCTCGTCAAGTCTACAAACTCCATATACAACTCATGGTTTTTCTCGCGAACCTTCCCTGCAATTTGACGAAGAGAAAATATCATGTCAATGGTGCCACGACCCGACCAAAAACCACACTGCGATTCAGGATAGATGTCAACAAGATGTATAATGATTCTGTTTATAATCAGTCTAACTAGGATTTTGCATGCAATTGAAAGGAGTGATATCTCTGATGATTATCACAGACACTCCTTATACCCTTGTTTTTGTAGAGGTGTTTGATAGAGGCGGCTTTATAAATCCTGTGGGAAAATTTAAATTTCCCAACATTTGGGTTTTGACTTCAATGTCCACTTTTATATTTGCATAAGCTCTATCCGTGATATTGAGCAATTTACACCATAAAAATAGCATACCTTAAAATCATATTTTATTATTTTGTTTTTGGTTTTGTCGACTACACAATATGATAGGGTCAGTTGGGCACCGTCAGTGATTAAAAAAAAAAACAAAAAAAAACAGCAGGCCTTTTGAAATGTCTCGTTTGTTTTTTTCTAACTGTTCCTGTATAGGTCAACCACTTCTGATAAAGTTCTTCAATGAGGCCATAATCTGTAAAGGAATTTTCAGAGGTGATATTTCTTCTGCTTTCATAAAAATGGTTCAACTAATTCCTTAACCACTTTGGATGTTAGTCCAACTATAGTTTTTCCAACGGCTCCTTTGCCTGTATATGGTATTCCATCACAGATATAACCAGTGCATAATAATATCTGAATTATTATTGGTCTTGGTCTGGCAGCTCGGCTTCAGTCACTTTCCCACCGCCGTAAGGTTACCTCTCTGTCTTTTCTATAAATATGTTCATGGTAATTGTTCGAATGAGCTCTTCTCTGTGGTATTTGAAGTTTTTAAATTTAAAAAAGGCTTCACCAATGCAAAAGGCCTTTCTGTTGGTAGCTGCCGCTTTGCACCTGATCAAAATGGGACAGTGGTTTTATTCATTTCAAAGAAAAACCAATGTGCTACACTTCTTTTAATAATATGTAATGATGCTAAGTTTGACGATGCTACTGGGAAACCTGACTTAATACTTAATAGTAGAAAATAAGTAATCAATACAGTCTATCAGGTTGCACACTCTTCTTTAGTGCAGTGCAAAACAAAGCGTTGACCTCTTGCTTAATTCATTAATGTTCCCAACTTTTCTGCTATCAATGCATACATTGTATTTATGCATTGCCAACTTTGGAAAAAAAAGGTGTATCATTTACACGGAGACTGTTTCTTCAAGAAATTGCACTCACATCGTAGAAATAGCCTTGTGTTCACGGAGATAAAATCATACTTGACAGGAAATAAAACGTACACAAATAACAAGAAAAACATGGTAAATTGTATGTTAATATCATACAATTTATTTATATTTTTGTGTGTATATTTTAGGTAACAGTTGTTTTAAGGTGAATGTGATAAAAGGGAGAACTTACTCCGTAGTATTAAGAGGCATATCACAGAGAGAAGTTACACATGCGCTGCCCATACCAAGCTTCGTAGCAAAAATATTGAATTTAACGACTTTTGCCGGGATGTCCGTATTTCCAACAGAAACATTCTAGGAGTATTTTTATTATTTTTAATTTTTATTTAATTTATTTTATACAACTATTTTTTTTTTTTTATTTATAATTTTCATTATTATTTTATATTTTATTTTTATTTATTTATAATAATTATGTTCCTACACGGCCACACAAAATGTAGATAGAGTTCACCTTGCTATTCAGGACAAAATACGTGCAGGTGGAATTGAAATTTCTCACGCAAAAAGAAAGGATGGTGAAATAAAAAACAAAGAAATCGACCCGAAAGCAGTGTTACAGATTCCCAATGTGTCATGTTGATAGAAAATCTTCACGTTCATGCCAAAAATGGGTGCCTGAGCTTCCAAAGAGGAGGAGACATTTGTCTGCAGCCAACCGAAATGTTGAAGAAAGTAATTCTGAAAATTCTGAAGAGTTATCTCCATGTTCTTTTTCCATTTCTGATATCCGGTGTTTGAGTTCGATATCATTATTATGTTCATGTTTGAAATAAACTTCAGGCAAACTAAATATTTTCGTTTTTAATTTCTTTAGATCAGTCAGAATATTTTTAACTTTGAATTTGCCATACAGCTCTGTGGGGTCGAAGGCGCACTGTCGCCTGAAATGTAACAATCATATGACTAGATTTTGTTTATTGATAACAATGTGCCAGGGACATTCGACCTACCTGAGTGATAAGGCAAAACTATTAACCCCAGAAGTTACAGCAATACACCCTCTTCTACATCGTTTCCAGTAGTAAATCATAAATTTCGTATCGGTTCCCGAAGGAATCATCTCGAGCACTAATGTTTGGCTAAAACCTTGGGCATCTTAGGGTTAAACAAGGAGACCGTCCAGAAGAGTTGTAGGAGATACCAAAGTCGTCTAGAGTCCGTGGATAAGGCTAATGGCGATTTCATTGAATAAATTTACTCTTTATTATTCATGATATTTTTGTGAAATTTTGTTTAATATATCTGTCAAAATGAGATGCACCTTGTAAATCTGTTAAAATGAAGTCAGCGTTATTTTCCTTTTGTCCGCATTTAGACGACAATTTATCCATCGCACCCTGTATATCTGTTAAAACGAGATGTCGGCGTTATTTTCATTTGGGCGCCACTTAGACGACAATTTATCCATCGCACCCTGTGTATCTGTTAAAACGAGATGTCGGCGTTATTTTCATTTGGGCGCCACTTAGACGACAATTTATCCATCGCACCCTGTATATCTGTTAAAACGAGATGTCATGAATATAACCTTTCGTGTGTTTGTGTTTAGATTAGGAATTAGTGTTTTAGTTTTATGCATAATTGTTTTTTTTGTTTTTTTTGTTTTTCTTTAGAGTCAGGCTTGTGAAAGAAAACAAATTTTCTTCGAGGTGAAGGGGCCTTTATATTGGCCGTGTGTCTGGCTGGATACTCCTTTTTTATTTCAGGAAGCCATGAAAAGACAGGAACGGTAAGTCTGCTAGATAGTATTGACTAGAGATGCTTATATACCATGGCCCCTTTAATGCGAACCAACCGATTCTAACGCCAGCATTTGCGTGCGCACCTCACGAGAAGGGGAAGATGACCACTGGTCATCTCCCTTGACATTGTGGAATCAGAGTTAATGTGATCTGACCATTTGTTTAATCAAATCCTCGGCAAGTGACCGACCGGGCATTCAGAGAGACGAAGCATTAAACGAAGTAGACAAATATCAATGTCCGGTAGAAGCGGTGGACGGAGAAGACGATGGGTGGGTGTACAATAGAATCAGTTGGAGGTTAAATAAGCGAGGGGGGTAGGAAAATAACTGGCTGACCAGAGGATACTGGTCTACGCAAAGGTCAGCCCGGCGTGATATTAGAAAAAAGTTCCAAGATGTGAGGGGCTTTGGCCGGGCGTTAAAAGATCATTGGAAACGTCATTACGGCCATGAAAAATACCCACAGAGTGAAAGCCCTTATGTTTATAAATGAATGATAAATTCGTTTGTAAGAAAGAGGACTACTTTTGACGCTGCCTCTACGTTAAAAGATCTGTTTTCTTGTTGAAAGGATCGAACTCTGTCACGGTAGTATGAACACATAGTTATACTTCAATAGTTAATAATTGCTTTATTCAATTGTCTAGCTACTTCAGTCAATGCCTTTTCGTTTCAATTAAGAAATGATATAGACTTATAATGTATAATATAATATATATTATATATATATACACACACATATATTTAGAAGGAACGTGTGTTTCCTATAGTATGTAAAATATGTTGGTTAATAAAAAAAAGACAAACGAATGAGTACCAATGTGATCAGTACGAAAGATATTTAATAAATATTAATTATTAACCAGAAAACAAAAATAAATTACGGAAATTAAGGTTTTAAGTCCGGAATTTTCTGGCACGACTGTGTCCTTCATCAGTGGTGTGAGAATTATGAAGAACACAGCCGTGCTCGAAAATTCTGGACGTTAATTTCTCTGGTTTTTTTATGTCTTGCGTTTAATAATTAATATCTAATATATATTTTTTGTACTGATACCATTGGTATCCTTTCATTTACCCTTGTTTTATTAAGCAGCCTATCTATTTCACACACACACATATATATATATATATATATATATGTGTGTGTATGTGTGTGTGTGTATTGATATAATAGGAAAGAACTGTTAGATTAATGATCCTAAGTTCTTTAGTATTTATTGTTTTTATTTAAAAAAAAAAAAAAACAGTGCTCGATACAGAAGTAGAGCCTAAATTATAATTATTTTTTAAAAATATGATTCCATTGCGACACATACATTACTTGTATCGAAACTGGTCATCCGTATTCAATTGGAAGTAAAGTCTGATGATCCAGAGCCCTGTTAAAGGGGTCGTGGTGAAATAACTTATTACATGGGACCTTAAAGTGGTCTGTTTTTATTCAAACATATCTGCTCTATATTTTACATTGAGCTCTCCGGATATCATCCTCTTTGGGTCTACCCATGCGGATTACCTAGTTTTGCATAAACTATATATATATATATATATATATATATATATATATATATATATATATATATATATATATATATATGGGAGAGATGTCATGTATATAGAATATTATATAGTATATTTTTAACCTTAAAAAAATTACAAATATTACATCAGATAACAGGAGCGTAAAAATGTTCATGACCCGACAAGCAGACCTTCCCAAATAATTCTGATGTTAATTCATTTAAGACGATATTACTATGCACTTGTACATTATACACACACACACACACAAAGATATCACTTTTAAGATGTAAGATTTTAGGCACCTTTCAATTTCGTCGGCATCAAAAATCGAAGAAGTTGATAAGAAAAAATGTTTGCCAACAACAGTTACTAAAGATATAAAATAACCAAGATGGAATCGGGTATTGGGCTGGGGGAAGAAAAAATTAAGAAAAATAAAATTTACTAATTTTCATCCGAGCCAAGGAATTGTTTCCCCAAATAGGGTCAACCTGTATTTCATCTCCTGTTGTCTACACAGGGCAGGACGTTACAAGTTAGTAATAATAGACTCCAGGATATAGATAGATAGATAGATAGATAGATAGATAGATAGATAGATAGATAGATAGATAGATTTTAAGGATCATAATTGTTAAATAGATACAAAAGTATCACTTTTAAGATGTAAGATTTTCGGCACCTTTCGACTGACACTTCTTCAGAAACAAAATCGTCGGCATTATAAATCGAAGTTATTGTTAAGAAAAATCTTTAGCAACGACCGATACTAAGACATGAAATTACCAAGTTGGAGTCAGCAATTGGGTGGGGGGAGGAAAAAATTAAAAGAAATAAAATTTACTAATTTTCATCCCAGCCAAGGAATTGTTTCCCCGAATAGGGTCAACGTGTATTTCATCACCCGTTGTTTACACATGACAGGACGTTGCATGTTAATAATAATAGATTCCAGGATGTCTAAATGGAGTTTGGTCCTCGCCCCTTGCCGGACAGAAAAGAAATCAGGAGAATAATTCGTCCTGTAAGCAACAGAATTTAAAAAAGGTGACCACCGATCTCAGAATGATGAGTCTGCGAACACCCGGGTGTCACAGGCTCGTGTCTACGCAACTGGCCCGGGACATGTTCGGCGATCCTAACCCCCAACGTCTAGATGGTCTTGCCCACATAGCCGATCTCACATCGATAATCGATATTTATATTGATATATTACCAAACTTAGTTGATTAGCAGGCAAGACATTCTTACGACAAATTGTGTATATATATATATATATATATATATATATATATATATATATATATATATATATATATATATTTATGTTTGAATAAAAAAACAGGCCACATTAAGATTCCATGTAATAAGCTATTTCACCATAACCCCTTTAACAGGGTTCTGGATCATCAGACTTTACTTCAAAAAGCTGAAATGAAAAATGAAAAAAGAAAATTCACGTTTTTTTTTTACGGACCTCATCAAGTATACGTATATTTGATGAGGTCCGTAAAAAACGTGTGAATTTCTTTTCTTTTACATGGAATCTTAACGTGGTCTGTTTTTTATTCAAACATATCTGCTCTGAATTTTACATTGAGCTCTCTGGATATCATCCTCCTCGGGTCTGCCCATACGGATTACCTTAGTTTGCATAAACTATATATATATATATATATATATATATGTGTGTGTGTGTGTGTGTGTGTGTGTGCACGCGCGACTGAGTGTGGATATATATATATATGTGTGTGTGTGTGTGTGTGTGCGATAGTTCAAAAGATTGAGGTGACAGATGGTAATTACTTAAAATGGATGCAAAACTTTAAATAAGAGTAAATTATTATAAATGGTTAAAAAAAAGTGAGAAATGAGAAATGTTATGACAAAAAGAAAAGAGTTTGCGTTTTGAAATCGCTGATTTTAACGCCATTTGTAGCCGTCTGTCATCACAATGCAATTCTCTTTATTAAAAATCTTTCAAAAATAAAATCTACTTTTCTGAAACTTTATTTGAGGAATATTAGCTGATTTCAAGTTTAATTATTTTGATTTGAAAGAGATAATTAGTTTTAATGTAAAATATTGCAGAAATGCATTTTTAACACAGCCGTAAGTATTTATTTAAAGTGTTCACAGCTTGAATGACAGATGGAAGTTTATCTAATTTTTGCGTACATATCTGTAAAAAATATATGACGAATATAACGTGAGCGCAATTTTTATATACTTTTTAACAACCTAGTAATCTTAAAACTTTAGCAAAATATTCTCCGTAGTCTAATTTTTTTTTACGTCTTAGATAATTTGGTTTTAAATTTAGCATAGTTGTTGTTCATAGTTTCTGATAATGTCATGTATGAACGTCAGTATTTTAAAAAAAACGACTAGTTTATACACACAAAAAAAAAAATCAAAATTCTTTTCAAAATATTGGGGTTTGCTGAATTGTAGTAAGCATTTCAATTTATGATAAGTAAATGTAAATTAAAATAATAAAAATGCCACCTAAGAGGTACAAATTAATTCAAACATTTAAACGATTTAAAATTTTATAAATACTTCTAATTAAATTTTAAGAAAATGAAAACATTTCTTGTAAAAATTCATTATTCATTGAAAGGTTTTCTCTTAAGACAATTGTGTCAATAATGTATCTTATTCATAAAAGCAATTAAAAGCTTTTCTAATTAAATAATGTCTTAGTTTCATTGCATTTTTATTTTACGGTTCAGAGCAGATTTTCGGTAACTGGGGTCCCGTTTTACAAAAAAAATATTGATTATTTAAATTCTCTAAGGGGTTTTGCTTATAATTAATATAAACATTAAGAGGTACATAAATTTCTCGAAATTTCGTAAAATTAAATAAGTGGGGGTAACAGGTGTAAAACAAATATTTTTCCCAAGATTTTCTAAAAACAAAATATTTCTAAAATAATTGCATTGATTTATGAATAAGTCCTGAAAGTTTCATTAAAATTCGACTGATATTTGATTTTTACAAGAATTTCCGAATCGGTATGTTCTTCACCACAAAAAAAGACGATAAAATTTCCTATACTAATCTTCAGTCACCCACTAACGCAAGAAAAACAAGATTTTTTAGCAAAATTTCGAACGTTCTAAAAAGGTTAAAAAAATATTATTTAATCGTCGAAAAATCCTTTGGGCTTTCCTTTTTGGACGATAAAAGTTAATTTTTATTAAGTTTGAGGCATTTTTTCATCATGTCATGCTCATCTTTCAAGGTACCCATACTGCACATCTTCATATATATAATAAACATCTTCATCTGTAACATCTTCATAACGTACATTTTCATATATATAATAAGCATTGGCTATATTTACCCATAAACAGCTTACCTTAAAACAATATTTTATACTGTATACACACACACACACACACAGAAACAGACACAGACACAGACACACACACACACACACACACACACACACACACACATATATATATATATATATATATATATATATAGTGAACTCTCCTGCCGTATTCGACGTATGAGGGTCAAGCAGCTCAATTCCTAGGAACAGACAGCCAGACACCAGTACATTTGATTTGATTATAGAGGTGAAGACTTTGTGCAGAACCAACACTTTTTGAAGACCTGCCACAAGGTCCTCAAATGACCCTCCGCAGGTTTTGAATTCAGATTTTTCCTTCTCCTAGACCAGTTGTCATCCAAGACTATAGAACCCAGTCTGTCCTGCTATTTACCCATAACAATATATACAGTGACACGCATAAATATTGGATACATGTTATTTTCTGTTATAACTCTAGTTTATGTCCGCCATTTTGCCTGATATTTGGTAATATCTTGTAAAGTTGTTTTAGTTGTATGTGGAAGGAAAATTCAAAACTCATGGTTGCATAATTCCTCTAACTGCTCAACTCATTTTTTTTTATCAAAGTTCAAAATTACCCTAGGCAAAAGTAATGGATACATGACACTTTTTCAAATTTCCAATCGAAACTTTGTATTTTAAAAGACTTTAAATATTCAAATTTTCGATAGTATTGGAATTTTATCTCTGACAAATCAGAGAAGCACACAATTGTTTACAAGATAGTGCTACTAATCATCTGACTCTTTGATGTGCATTTTGCAATTCAAGGATTAAAAATTGCAAAAACTAAAGAATTATCCAGAGATATGCGAGATAGAATAATTGAACGTCACAAAGGAGAACAAAGTTACCGAAAAATTATCAAAGAAATGAATCTAGCACTAAGTACAGTAGGAAATATCATCAGAAAGTATAAGAAGTATGGCGACGGTACAGCAAACCTTCCAAGAAATGGAAGACCGAGAAAAATAAATGAGAGTACTTCAAGGTGGATCAGCAGAAATGATAAAAAAAAAACCCCTTCATTACTCGTTCTGAAATTAAAACTGATCTTGAGGGTGCTGGAATTAATATAAGTAAGGATATCATTAGCAGAGCTCTATATCGTACAGGCTTTCATTCAAGATCACCAAGAAAAATGCCTTTACTGAAAACCAAACATGTCAAAGACCGATTGAAGTTTGTCTAAAATAATGAAAAGAAAGGTGTGCAGTTTTGGGAAAAGGTAATCTGGTCGAATGAAACGAAAGTTGAACTATTCGGAAGGAACACAGCGACAAGTGTTTGGCGAAAAAATGTCACTGCCTTCAACAAGCACAATACCATCCCCACAGTTAAGTTTGGGGGTGCTTCCATTATGATATGGGGATGCTTTTCATCCAAGGGCACTGGTGAGTTACAAGTTATCCATGGTAGAATGAATGGTAGCATGTACAGGGAGATTCTAGAGAAGAACCTTCAGAAATCTGCAACTTCTTTAGGACATGGTAGGAATTTCGTGCTTCAACACGACAATGATCCGAAACATACCGCAAAACTTACAAAGGAATGGTTTGAAAATAATGGTATTAGTTCTCTCAATTGGCCAAGTCAGTCTCCTGACTCGAATACAATTGAGAATTTGTGGAATACTTTGAAGGTTAAAGTTCATAAGCAGAATCCACAAATATCAAGCAATTAGAGAAATTATGCAAGGAAGAATGGGGTAAAGTAACGGTGGATCAGTGTGGAAAACTTGTAGCCAACTATAAAAAGCGACTGGAAGCAGTGAAACAAAACAGAGGCTACGCAACAAAATATTAAATTGATGTATCCTATACTTTTGCATAGGGTAATTTTGAACTTTGATAAAAAAAAATGGATTCAACCATGAGTTTTTAATTTTCCTTTCACGTACAACTAAAACAACTTTACGAGATATTACTTACCAAATATCAGGCAAAATGGCGAACATAAACTAGAGTTATAACAGAAAATAACATGTATCCAATACTTATGCGTGTCACTGTGTATATATATATATATATATATATATATATATATATATATATATTATTATTATTATTATTTATACGTTATCTTTTAGATACAATTTATTCAATAAATGTTTTGTTTATAATAAACAGTATTAAGTACATTTACCGACCTGAATGTCCGAGAAATTTCATAGAAAATATGTGTCCTCCGACAAGAATCGAACCTGTATCTTACACGGAACCGTGCTATACCATTATATATGAAGACGCTGAGGAACTTTACCAAAGTAAATGTGATAAACTCCCACAGGGGACGAAACGCGTTGGTAAATAAAAATGTATCCTTTTGTCTTTATTCATACTTTTTTACAGATATATTTTATTTGTACATAAATTTAAAAAAAAAAAAAAACAGAACACACACACATATGTTTCGTTAAAGGCGGCTGACAACGTACTGCAATTAAGCTTTTTATTTAATTTTTCTTGTGTCCGTACAAGTTCAAATGCCCCTTAAGGAACTGTGTTCTTGATCGAACCAAGAGCATAGATATCAACCTTTTTCAGGTTGTTTAAACCCAGAAAATATTTACCGATATTTTCTTTTGTGTTAGATTTTTTACTGACAAATTATTCTAATTAACCCATAGATGGGGGGAGATGAGGTGGATTCATAGCTTTCCAAAGGGTATATGTGCGTAAGTGAATATAACGAACCCAACATGAATTCGAACACGGATCTCTGATTAACAATTCCGAGCCATTATCTATTATACACAAGCTTAAAGAACCTAGTATTCTCAAGCGATCACCCATCTAGTTACTGGCTTAACTTTTGCTATCGAACGGGAACTGTTGTTTGAATGTGATACGGCCGTAAGCCTGTCTGATCACGAGCAAAAGATATTAATAATTCATTAATCGGTACATATGACAAAGATGGTGTCAGATGCTCGGCTTCCGTCCAGTAGAAGAAAAAAAGGTTCTATTGAACAAAATCAATGATTTTAACGATCAATAGAAAATGTTTCACATTAGCGTGGGTAAGGGAATACTGACTGACCTCACCATTGGTTCTGTCTTTTTCAAGTCAGACCGCCGATACCCCCCTCTCTCTCTCTCTCTCTCTCTCTCTCTCTCTCTCTCTCTCTCTCTCTCTCTCTCTCTCTCCCTCACCTTTCTCTTTCTTTCGCTGGTCTGAACGCGAATTTACACTTTCTGGATTTGACTCCCCCTCCCTCCACTTTCCACGAATTTGTTTTGTCAAATTGTGACGGATGGATCAAGGACACACGCTTTCACACGCTCTCTGAGGACACACTCACTTATCTGTGGATGCCAGTACGGCGTTGACGTTCAGGTATTTACACACACGGCGACATTATTTTTAGATAGATAGATAGATAGATAGATAGATAGATAGATAGATAGATAGATAGATACTGCTCAGAATGAGATAGATAGATAGATAGATAGATAGATAGATAGATAGATAGATAGATAGATAGATAGATACTGGTCAGAATGAGATAGAGAGAAAGAGAGAGATAATGGTCAGAGATGAGATAGATAGATAGATAGATAGATAGATAGATAGATAGATAGATAGATACTGGTCAAAATGAGATAGATAGATAGATAGATAGATAGATAGATAGATAGATAGATAGATACTGGTCAAAATGAGATAGATAGATAGATAGATAGATAGATAGATAGATAGATAGATAGATAGATAGATAGTGGTCAGAATGAGAGAGAGAGAGAGAGAGAGAGAGAGATTCTGTTCGTTTTTATCTTTGTTTAATTTTTTTTTATATAAGTTAGCATTGTTTAAGGGCAAAGTTTTTTCTGTATATGACAAAAGGAAAGAATTTTATAGGTCATCCCAACGGACAATCATACCCACTCAAGTATGGACATGTAGTTTTCGTGTGATTTTTTTTAATCTTCCTTTACATACATTACAAATTAAACTCAGCACAACTGATTATTAAAGGATGAAAAATTTTCCCGGATTTTGACGTCATTCTGTGGTCTTTATTTTTTTTTTTCCGTCCAAATCCCTGAATTTGTTTTGCTCATGCTAAGTCTTGAAAAGACACTAAATAAAATTCACTATTTTTCATCCATAATGTCGAATGTCTTCAAACTATTCAGCTTTTTATGAAGAAAAATCTAAGGTTGATGTTAAAAACTACCGCAAGACATTGTTGATTTATTTAAGCTGGAATGATCTATTATGACATGTCTCTATTTTTTTTATTTAGATACATTGTTGAATCGTACACCTAGATTTCCTATGATTCATTATTGTATATAAATAGGTTACAATAAAATTTGTATTTTATATGAATACAGCCTTATGAAAATGGAATTTTACAGGGTGGAGTCCCTTATCATAGATTTGGGAGAGAGTGAGTTATTTGCAACGGCCCTGAATGCAGGTAATTAAATCAATTGGATTAGACTGATTTTACATTACAGTTTTAAAAAATTTGTATTCAAAGATGCTTTAAGTTCAAAATTGGTAAAATATTTTCAACTAAAACAGATCAGAAATAAAAAATAATAATAACAGTATTTTTAAAAGAAATCTACTACGTTTGTTTATTTAACAAGATGCTGAAAAATACTCGGTCTGAACAGGAAGCCTTCCAAAAAATATCTGATGTTTTGTCATTTGGTCAGATTTTGGGAAATGAGTCAGACAAAGATTTGGTTTTGTTTTGTTTTACGGTATATCAACCTCAATGGGCTAGTGCCGACAAAATGTTCATTGTTAATAATATTTTTTTCCAAAAATCTATTTCTGGTAAGATTTTACCTTCCCTGGTAATATTTTTTTTTTTCAAAAAATGTATTGCTACTAATATTTGTTTTTCAAAAATGTATTGCTGGTAATATTTTTTTTTTTTTTTTAACAAAGTATTTCTGGCATTAAAACTTATTTTTACACTTTCATAGTGTATGGACCCCAGTTTGGTGGTTAACTATTTGCCCATAGCTGGGACTTTTATAGATTCTATCACTCCGGGTCTGGGAAAATCAGCAGCTGAGATGGTTCCACGCTCATCAACACCCCCTGATCAGAGGCCTTGCTGTTGGACATAGTTTATCGTCTTACCCAGGACGCGTATGTAGTTTATCGTCATACCCAGGACGGGTCAGGTAAAGAATTTTTCATCACCTTCTTGTATTCTATGATATTCAGAACAATAAACATTAAAATATTGACAAAATCAACTGCACTTTTTAATTTATTGATCAAATATTTATTACTTGCAAGTATTTTCTTGGGAAATTTGTCCACGTTTTTGCCTTTAACCCACTTTAAACCTTGACCTTGTCTTACATTCGATAGCGACGTGGGGGGCTTTTGTAAATACCCTGCATTCTGTTAATTCAGCCCAAAATATATCTGATGTTTTGTCATTTGGTCAGATTTTGGCAGTTACTTATCACAAATATTAATTCACCCCAAGAAATTATAAATTTTAAATCAAAGTTTGTTTGAATTTTTTTTAATTACATTTCTGGTACTCTTTTGAAATTATAAATTTTAAATCAAAGTTTGTAGTTTTTTTAATTAAATTTCTGGTACATTTTTGAAATTATAAATTTTAAATTTAAGTTTGTATTTTTTTTTAATTAAATTTCTGTTACTCTTTTGAAATAATAAATTTTATATCCAAATTTGTTTGCAACAACTACGATCCCAGAATTGAAAATTACCAAAAATCAGGGAGTTATGCATATTTCGTGAATGCAGATGATATTGGAGTTACTTACAAGAATTTTTTTACAATTTAAAAAAAAAAGGGAAACAATCTGTTTTTGTCTTGTTTATCGG
>CAHIKZ030003794.1:450000-480000 GCA_903632075.3 Acanthosepion pharaonis
CGAATGTAACGAAGAAAGGAAAGAAATAAAAACGATAGACCTAGAAAGAAAGAAAAGAAAGGAAGAAAAAAATTGACGGAGAAAGAAAGAAAGTAACGACCTAGAAAGAAAGAAAGAAAGAAACAAACAAAAAACAAACAAACAAAGATCTAGAAAGAAAGAAAGAAAGAAAGAAAGAAAAAAAAGAAGGAAATAAAAAAAAAAAAAGAAAAAAGAATTGATGTAGAAAGAAAGAAAGAAAAAATTGAAGGAAGAAAAAAAGAAAGAAAGTAAAGAAAAAAGAAGCAAGAAAGAAAGTAACGAAGCAAAGAGGAAAGAAAGAAAAAAAAAAAACAATCGATCTAGAAAGAAAGAAAGAAAGTAAAGAAAAAAGAAGGAAGGAAAAAGAAAGAAAAAAAGAAAAACAATCGATGTAGAAAGAAAGGAAGAAAAAATTGACGTAGAAAGAAAGAAAGTAAAGAAAAAAGAAGCAAGAAAGAAAGTAACGAAGCAAAGAGGAAAGAAAGAAAAAAAAAACATTCGATCTAGAAAGAAAGAAAGTAAAGAAAAAAAAAAAAAAAAGAAAAAGAAAGAAAAAAAAAAAAAACAAAAGTAAGAAAAAAGAAAAAAAAATTGACGTAGAAAGAAAGAAAGTAAAGAAAAAAAGAAGCAAGAAAGAAAGAAACGAAGCAAAGAGGAAAAGAAAGAAAAAAAAAATCGAAGAAAGAAAGAAAGAAAAAAAAAAAAAGAAGGAAGGAAAAGAAAGAAAAAAAAAAACAATCGATCTAGAAAGAAAAGGAAAAAAATTGACGTAGAAAGAAAGAAAGTAAAGAAAAAAGAAGCAAGAAAGAAAGTAACGAAGCAAAGAGGAAAGAAAGAAAAAAAAAAAACAATCGATCTAGAAAGAAAGAAAGAAAGTAAAAAAAAAAAAGAAGGAAAAAAGAAAAAAAAAAAAAAAGAAAGAAAAAAAAAATCGATGTAGAAAAAAAAGAAAGAAAAGAAGAAAAAATAACGAAGCAAAGAGGAAAAGAAAAAAAAAAACAACGTAGAAAAAAGAAAGAAAAAAGAAAAAAGAAGCAAGAAAAAGAAAGTAGAAAAAAGCAAAGAGAAAGAAAGAAAAAAAAAAACAATCGATCAAAGAAAAAAAAAGAAAGAAAGAAAGTAAAAGCAAAAAAAAGAAAGAAAAAAAAAAAAGAAAGAAAAGAAAGAAAAAAAAAACAATCGAAAAAGAAAAAAAAAGGAAAAAAATTGATGTAGAAAGAAAGGAAAAAAAAAAAAGAAAGAAAAAAAAAAAGAAGCAAGAAAGAAAGTAACGAAGCAAAAGGAAAGAAAAAAAAAAAAAAACAATCGATCTAGAAAGAAAGAAAGAAAGTAAAAGAAAAAGAAGGAAGGAAAAGAAATAAAAAAAAGAAAAACAATCGATGTAGAAAGAAAGGAAGAAAAAATTGACGTAGAAAAGAAAGAAAGTAAAAAAAAAGAAGCAAGAAAGAAAGTAACGAAGCAAAAAGAGGAAAGAAAAAAAAAACAATCGATCTAGAAAAAAGAAAGAAAGAAAGTAAAGAAAAAAGAAGGAAAAAGAAAGAAAAAAAAAAAAGAAAAAAGAAAAGAAAAAATCGTAGAATGAAAGAAAGAAAAAAAAAGAAGAAGAAAGAAAAAAACGAAGCAAAAAGAAAGAAAAAAAAAAAAAGATCTAGAAAGAAAGAAAGTAAAGAAAAAGAAGGAAGGAAAAGAAAGAAAAAAAAAAACAATCGATGTAGAAAGAAAGGAAAGAAAAAATTGACGTAAAGAAAAAGTAAAAAAGAAAAAGGAAAGTAACGAAGCAAAAAGGAAAGAAAAAAAAAAAAAACAATCGAAAAAAGAAAGAAAAGGAAGAAAAAAAAAAAAAAAACAATCGATGTAGAAAGAAAGGAAGAAAAAAAACGTAGAAAGAAAAAAAAAGAAAAAAGAAGCAAGAAAGAAAGTAACGAAGCAAAGAGGAAAGAAAGAAAAAAAAAAACAATCGATCTAGAAAGAAAGAAAAGAAAGTAAAGAAAAAGAAGGAAGGAAAAAAAAGAAAAAAAAAAAAAAACAATCGATGTGAAAGAAAGGAAGAAAAAATTGACGTAGAAAGAAAGAAAGTAAAAAAAAAGAAGCAAGAAAGAAAGTAACGAAGCAAAGAGGAAAGAAAAAAAAAAAAACAATCGATCTAGAAAGAAAGAAAAAGAAAAAAAAAAGGAAAAAGAAAAAAAAAAAAACAATCGAAAGAAAAAAAAAGAAAAAAACAAAAGAAAGAAAAAAAAAGAAAGGAAGAAAAAATTAACGAAGAAAAAGAAAGAAAAAAAAAAAAAAAGATCTAGAAAGAAAGAAAAAAAAAAAGAAAAAGAAGGAAGGAAAAGAAAGAAAAAAAAAAACAATCGATCTAGAAAAGAAAGGAAGAAAAATTGACGTAGAAAAAAAAAAGTAAAGAAAAAAAAAGCAAGAAAGAAAAAAGAAGCAAAGAGGAAAGAAAAAAAAAAACGATAGACCTAGAAAGAAAGAAAAGAAAGGAAGAAAAAAGAATTGACGGAGAAAGAAAAAAAAAAAAACAATCGATCTAGAAAAGAAAAGAAACAAAACAAACAAAAAACAAACAAAAAAAAAAAAAGAAGAAAAAAAAAGAAAAGAAAAAAAAAAAGAAATAAATAAAAAAGAAAGAAAGGAAGAAAAAATTGACGTAGAAAGAAAGAAAGAAAGAAAGAAAGGAAGAAAAAACGTAGAAAGAAAAAAAGAAAAAAAAAGAAAGAAAGTAACGAAGCAAAGAGGAAAGAAAGAAAAAAAAAAACAATCGATCTAGAAAGAAAGAAAGAAAGAAAAAGAAAAAGAAGAAAAAAAAAAAGAAAAAAAGAAAAAAAAAAGAAAGAAAGGAAAAAATAATTGATGAGAAAGAAAGAAAGAAAGCAAAAAAAAGAAGCAAGAAAGAAAGTAAAAAAAAGGAAAGAAAAAAAAAAAACAATCGAAGAAAGAAAGAAAGAAAGTAAAGAAAAAAAGAAGGAAGGAAAAGAAAAAAAAAAAAATCGATGTAGAAAGAAAGAAGAAAAAAAATTGAAAGAAAGAAAGAAAGTAAAGAAAAAAAAGAAGAAAGGAAAAAAGGAAAAAAAAAAAAAAAAACAATCGATCTGAAAGAAAGTAAAAAAGAAAAGGAAAAGAAAAAAAAAGAAAAAACAATCGATGTAGAAAGAAAAAGAAAAAAAAAAAGAAAGAAAGTAAAGAAAAAAGAAGCAAGAAAGAAAGTAACGAAGCAAAGAGGAAAGAAAGAAAAAAAAAAACAATCGATCTAGAAAGAAAGAAAGAAAGTAAAGAAAAAAGAAGGAAGGAAAAGAAAGAAAAAAAAAAACAATCGATGTAGAAAGAAAGGAAAGAAAAAATTGACGTAGAAAGAAAGAAAGTAAAGAAAAAGAAGCAAGAAAGAAAGTAACGAAGCAAAGAGGAAAGAAAGAAAAAAAAAAAAAAAAAAACAATCGATCTAGAAAGAAAAAGAAAAGGAAAAGTAAAAGAAAAAAGAAGGAAAAAAAAGAAAAAAAAAAAAAAAACAATCGAAAAAAAAAAAAAAGAAAGAAAAGAAAAATTGACAAAGAGGAAAGAAAAAAAAAAAAAGAAAGAAAGAAAAAAAAAAGAAAAAAGAAAAGAAAGAAAGAAAAAAAGAAAAAAACAATCGATGCAGAAAGAAAGAAGAGAAAATTGATAGAAAAAGGAAAAAAAAAAAGAAACAAGAAAGATAGAAAAAAAAAGAAAAATCGATGTAGAAAGAAAAGAAAGAAAGAAAAAAAGAAACAAAAAAAAAAGAAAAAAATGTAAAAGAAAAAACAGGTCTAAAAAAGAAATATACGAATAGTCTACAAAATATATATATATATATATATATATATATATATATATATATATATATATATACACACACACACACACACACACACACACACACACACACACACACACACACACACACACAGATACAGACACATGTATATATATTATTATTATTATTCTTATAATTATTATGTAAAAATATTTATTCATAGCGACACAGAAATTACCATGTTTCGGAACTAAAACCTAAACTTTAAATTAAACTTAAAATTAAGTATTTGTTCCATTCTCAAGCAATGTTCAATAACTTTCGAGAAAAATGATTTATTTTTTAAGCTAAATGGTATTATATAGTTTAAATTGGAGGGAGAAATAGATTACAAAATTTTGAAAGGGTGTTGCCTTTTTTGACGAATCAGGATACAAGTGTAATTTAAGATGGCAACGTGTAAATATAGGTTAAGGTTTAGGCGTGGGTTTGTAATTTCTGCCAGTTGATACTGGCTTCCTTATAGGGGAACATGTCATTCTGTCTGTTTCCTTTTATTTAGGGGCATGTATAAGATACACTACGATACATTGGAATATTTATTTATTTGTTATTTATTTTTTCATTTTTTTTTTTTAAATACATTGAGATTGTCTTTAAGGGGCTTCAAATATGACTAAGTCATACTTTATATATTGCATAAAGATCTAAAATGCTATATTTATTATTATTATTAATAATATACTAGATACGACATCGTTAAAATTAAGATTTTAAATTTTGGAATTTAATTACGCATTTTCTTACTTTTTATTTGTGATCAAATAATAGATATGTAATTATGATTTTTTTTTTAAATTAATTATGTTTTAAAGTAAACATAATGTAAGGTCTACAAAAACACTTACTTTTTTCTTTTTTAATAAGTCTTTATTTTTCAAAAACTTAATAATATATAACTTTTCATGTAGGCACAAAGGACATGGGTCATTTAAAGACCTACATGTTCTCGTTTTTTGTTTTTTTTTAATAATTCCCATTTTACTGTGGCTGTTTTATTGTTTCTTTTAAATGACAAAATATTCAGATAGTGATGTTTGGTTACGATACAGATTATTTTTGAAGGAAGACAGATGTTGCCTCCACCTTAACTTAAAAATATTTTTAGTGTTAGCAATATAATTTTTTTTTAATATTAGGATTCTCAATAGATGAGATAGTACATTGGTAAACTATAGATTTTGTAAAACATTTGTTATTCAATGGACAATTTATAGGAGTCCTACAGTTTCATTTTTTTTACTATTATTTATTCTTATTTCTGGATCACTAATTTTTTTATTCTGTCTTAAGTATTTATTTAAAATTTTATTATTGTGTTTTTCATAATTTTTTCTAAATTATCAGTACAATTATAATCTAATTTTAACGTATTTTTATTAAAAATTTTGATAAGCATGCGATTTCTAGGAAAATGTTTTTCAATTAAAGCAAAAAATTTATGTCTTAACTTACTACTAACCATTTGGTTGAATGTACGTGTGTACCAAATGATTTTTCTATTTCTCTTTCTTCTCTGGTTATTTTTATTATTATTGTTATATTTAATATCAGGGCATATATAGCCACTATTCTTTAAAGCTTTAATATAACTATATTATATATGTTTATAGAATATTCTTTCATTAGCAGAATTTGTAATTATTCGTTTTTCTATGGATGAAGGTACCTGCTTTAGATGTGGGGTGATTTGTCTTTGGGTGTATATATAAAGGATTGCTATTAGGTTTTTTATAATGTTAGTATATTTTTTTTCCATTAAGTCTAATGTTATATCGAGGAATTTTACTTCTTTTAATTTTTAATAGTAACTTTCAAATTTAGGCACTTAAATTCTCTACGTATTAGTTTTCTAATTTTATCAATTTTGAAGTTTGTAGACTTCCTCATAACCATAAGGCCATCATCCCTATACAGTCCAATATTTTCAATATTAATTTCACAGATTATATAAAATAAATACACCAACAAGATAGAAAGTCGATCCCATTGTAATATCAAAATGGACTTCAGAATTTTTTACCCACTCTTCCTTATTATGAATTAGAACAAGTTTTTTGCATTCATAATTATTTATAAAGGATAAAAGACAATAAGAAAACCGTATTATTAGTCGACGCGTTTCGTCCAATGTGGGCTTTTTCAAAGTAAAAACGAAATGAATTTATTGAAAACAAAGTAACTATTAACAACAAAACAAAATGTCCTTAGAAACTGGAAGAATTTAGAAACGCTATTGTATTCATATTGGCAACTGAAAATTATGTCAAGTACTGTCACGTGTGGAAATAGTATTTTCATTGTGGTGTTGATGGATTCAACCATTTTCTTTTAATTTTTTGATACAGTTGTGTACATTTGCTTGGGAGTGTAGTAATTAGGAGCAAATAGTGAAACCAGGGAGAGTTCAATGTAAACTACAGAACATAATAATAATAATCAAGAAGAAACCTTAAAAATTCATTTTGGTTATAATTCTTTTCAGACCGAAATCTTTTAGTAATATCTTTTTACTAAAAGATTTCGGTGTGAAGAGATGAATATATTGATATTATATTCACGAAATAAATTATAACCGAAATGAATCTTTAGGGTTTACTTGATTGATTATATATATATATATATATATATATATATATATATATATATATATATATATATATATGGCCTGATGATTGCGTCTAGCATGAAACAGTCTGTCACATCTGTGTGTTGATATCAATCTTCACTTATATATGTATATATATATATATATAGAAAGAGAGAGAGAGAGAGAGACAGAGAGAGAGAGAGAGAGCATGTGTGTGTTTTTGTGCGTGTGACAGTGAGAGAGATAGAGCGTTTGTGTATGTGTGCGTGTGTATGAGAGAAAGTCAGACCGAAGCATTAAAAAACTTTACATATGTTCAAATTCTTGTGCAAAGGCATCAGGTGAGACCAAAAATAAAGTATGACTGCTATATCTGGGCTGAACTTACTCAATCCACATTTACAGTAATTCCATAGTAAAAAATAGTTTACGCGGCCTTTTGGGTGATTACCTCTTTGTCACTTAGCAGCAATTTTCCACACAGACAGTGCTCTTTTCATAGCCATGTTTCTGAAGAGCTCTATTCTTCAGTTCTGTTCCAAAGTTCGTATAACGTTCAAAGTTCTGGTTAATAATACGGTAAGGAAAGCACTGGAAACAAAGGTTGAGGGAGGGGCAGGTGTAATCACGTGAGAGAGATGGATTAAAAAAGTAACAGACAATAAAGTAACAGAAAATATCTTAGTTCAGTGTGGCAATGCGTGCGAATCAAGCGCTACACCTTGCAAATCACTTTGCGAGGACCTATCCTAATTAGCAGACGTTCTACACATAGCGGATACAGGAGTCTATAATCAACACTTAGTGTCGAGAAGGTCTGCCGTCTTTCTACAGAAATTCAACCAGTTCAGACTTTTACTCCCAGGACATATCATGCCAATTCCCCACTGTCGGATAACACTTATTTTCAGTTTGTTCCAAATGCGAAAAGAAAATTTCACTCTGATATTTTTTTTACAAATAACAACTACTTTATGAAACAGATTCACGCGAAGATGCTTCCTAAAACACTTCAATCTTAACACCTCAGGTCATGTCACCTTATTCAGAAAAAACATTTTAATACTAACCCTCTGTCTTGAAGAGGTCTAGTGCCTGCTAGCGAGTTAACTTTAATATATAAAAAAATATTAAGTAATTACATATCTATAAGTCTAACATTTTTCGATGTTTATAATATTGCTACCACATACGGTCCACTGCCCCTGCTATTTACCTTGAGCTTCTTGATAAGATCCAAAGAGATATCTGCAATATTATTGGCCCTGATCTGGCATCTCAACATCAGTCACTTTCCCACTACCGTGAGGTTGCTACTGTGTATATTTTCTATATATAATTTCATGGTAATTGTTCGAATGCAATCTTCGTTCTGGTACTTTGAGTTTTTGAATTTAAACGTGGTACTAGCCTGGCGTCGAGATCTCATCAATCTACAGTAAAGCTGACTAGATGTAGCCGCAAATTCTATGCTAACAGTTTCTTCTCTCGCACTGATACATATATATGTATATATGTGTCTCTGTGTGTGTGTGTGTGTGTGTGTGTGTGTGTGTGTGTGTGCGTGTGTGTGTGTGTGTGTAATTGTGTATTTAAGGAGCAATCCTTCATTTATACATGTTTTCTTAAAGACGACAGACAAGGTACTACGATTAAACTTTTTATTTAATTTTTCTTGTATTCTAACAAGTGTTTTCTTTATTGGACACAGAGTGTGTAGAAACTGTCCAAATGTTTTGTAATTCCGAGGGCTTTCGGCTATACTTTTAGCCATTATCAAGGATGATCTTATTTTTGCTTTTTAATTGGGTGTATGGGTTGGGTGTATATTTTTAGAGTTATAAGAATGTTTTATTTTCCGAACACAGTTAGCACACAGTGGCCGTTTTCATAGTTATTGAGTGTTGGATTTCCATTATTTTTATTCTTTTTTACATGTGGATGAGGTTATCATGTTTCTATTTTTTGACTAGTATGTTTCGTATGGAGTCTGCTAAGTTTGTGTCTGTGTTTAAATGGATTTTAATAGAGCTGTGGTCAGATAAGTGCAACGTAAGACGTCTGGATAGGCATGTAGTTGTGTGACCGATGTAATTATTTATGAATTCGGTTTGATCAGGAACACACTACCTTAAGGGGCATTTGAACTCATAGATAACGTTCGTTCGTTGTAATTTTGATTTTGCAAGTGTGTTGTTATTTTTGAGGATAAGGTTAGCTGTTTAAAATTTTTGTAGTAGATAATTAATTGGATTTTTTTGTTCGGGTCAATTGGGGTCGTGTATTTCTTTATAATATTTTTAAGTGAAGATTCATCTTGTTTGTAGTTGACATGCATTTGGTTTTTATAGAAAATATTTAAGTTATTTTTGACTGTGTGTTCTCTATCGTTGTTATTTACTTTGGGGGAGAAATAGTCTAATTTGGTGATCTATAAGGTGGTTAGGGAAGCCATTATTAATTAGTGTCTGTTTTATATTATTGAGTTCTTTAAGGAAGAGTAGTCGAGAGAATGAATTCTGGTTTGATCTTTTTCGGAAGATTTTTATCAGTGCTATTTTGTTCCTGGGTGGGCATTCACTTTTAAAGTTAAGGTGGCAAGCGTTTTTGTTAATGTTTATATATATATATATATATATATATATATATATATAATGAAATAAAAGTGTTGTTAA
This sequence comes from Acanthosepion pharaonis, assembly GCA_903632075.3. Classification (NCBI taxonomy): domain Eukaryota; kingdom Metazoa; phylum Mollusca; class Cephalopoda; order Sepiida; family Sepiidae; genus Acanthosepion; species Acanthosepion pharaonis. The sequence continues at coordinate 459,119 of CAHIKZ030003794.1, forward strand.
ATATTCTACGAGAACATCTAAGAATAGGAGTTTATTTTTTAGATATTTTATTTTTAAAAAAGGAGGAGTGTTTTTCAAATGTAAATTGAGAGAGCATTATTTCTTTAATTGATGTTATTTGCTAAAATAAAAATATCGCCTACATGTAGCGGACATATATTTAAGGTTTACGGATTGTTTGAATATCATAAATTGACATATAATAATTGAAAAAATAAAATGGGTTTTGGTTTTCCCATGCCAAAACATTAGTTTGATGTAAATTTTGCCATTATGGTCATAGAATGGGATTTTGGTTGGGACTTTGATGGCGGAAGAATAGAATTATATATATACGGAATGAGGATAATATTTGGAGAGTTGTTACACTATGTGTCCGAAAGAAAACAGAAGAAAAATTTATTTTTTTTGACTAACCTTTCGTAGCCTTTAATGAAACATGTTTTTCAAATGTAGTCTTGAGATTATCTACATATATATATATATATATATATATAAATTAAAATAATTTCAACGTAGAAGACACAATTTATGGTTGCCAGACCTGTTTGAATATAATATGAAAACTAGGATGTGATTTATAAAATTGAAAAGTACAGAAATTTAAATATCTGTGAAGTGTTTTATCAGAGCACGGAAAAGATAAATTTTGTAATCCGAAGGTACATAGAATGGGATTTTCGTAATCCGAACTTTGATGGCGGAAGAAAAGATAACATCGTACACGGAATTGAGGACAATGAAAAGGTAACAACGTAATCTGAAGGTCCAGAAAAGAAAAAAGAAAAATTTAACCGCTTAATCTGAAGGCCTTTAATGAAAATGTTACTTCGTAATCTGAAGGTACAATGAAAAGGTAACACCGTAATATGAATATATATATATATATATATATAATATTAACTTAATTTCAATGAAAAGAAGACACAATAGTATGGTTGCCAGCAATGAAAAGGTAGACCGTAAGATGAAAACAATGAAAAGTGGATTTAATCTCGAAAATTAAGAAAAGATACAGAAATTTAAATATCTGTGAAGTGTTTTATCAGAGCACGGAAAAGATAACATCGTAATCCGAAGGTACAAGGAAAAGATAACATCGTAATCCGAAGGTACAAGGAAAAGATAACATCGTAAGCTGAAGGTACAATGAAAAGGTAACAACGTAATCTGAAGGTACAATGAAAAGATAACACCGTAATCTGAAGGTACAATGAAAAGATAACATCGTAATCTGAAGGTACAATGAAAAGGTAACACCGTAATCTGAAGGTACAATGAAAAGATAACATCGTAATCTGAAGGTACAATGAAAAGATAACACCGTAGTCTGAAGGTACAATGAAAAGATAACACCGTAATCTGAAGGTACAAGGAAAAGATAACATAGTCTGAAAGTACAATGAAAAGGTAAAACCGTAATCTATCTATCTATATATATATATATATATATATATATATATATATAATTTATTTGTTTAAAGTTATTTTTAATGGATACTCATATTTGAGTAGACGCTCTGTTTTATTTTTATTCTGAATTTATCTATTAAAAATTTATTTATTTTAATCTGAGCTGAATATTCAAGAAACCTTTTTAGAAATATATGGGAATTTCACAAACATTGAAGGTACAGATGAAAAAAATAAATAAACTGTTTAATCTGAAAGGAAAGGAAATAAATTAAAATATAGTCTAATTTAATTCAATGAAAAATTAAATGTTTACGTTAGGATATCTATCTATCTATCTATATATATATATATATATATATATATATATATATATATATATATATATATATATATATATATATATATATATATTTCGAGAATACGGATGGTTATATGTTCAAATGCACTACTCGGAATTTGTTAACGCAACAGGTTCTACGTGACCGAGAGGTCAAGTCTCGTCGGATCTTATGACGGTTCCCTCTAAGGGAAGCAGGTTCGAATCTTGGTGGAGTGTGCATGTTTTTCTAACACGATTTCTCGAATATTCAGGTCAGTAGAAGGAAATAAATAAATACATTGTATAATAAATACAACAGATCATCTACTCAAATATAAGTATCCATTAAAAATATCGGATATCATTCGTTTCTTATATATATATATATATATATATAGAGAGAGAGAGAGAGAGAGAGAGAGAGGAGGGTGATTGAAAGGTAACTACCATTTTTTATGTTTGATGGACTCTCCTGTCTAACTTTAATCTTTACAAGACGGGAGAATCCATCATACGTAGAATAGTGAGTTACTTTTCAATCACGTGCGTGCCTGTGTGTGTGTGTGTGTGTGTGTGTGTGTGTGTGTGTGTGTGTGTGTGTGTGCATATATATATATATATATATATATATATATATATATAAATTATAACATAAATATGTTATAAAGACACTACAAAAACACCAATTTTCTTTCAACACTTTTTGTGTCTTATCTTGTGATAATGTTGAATGTAGATTGTACAATAAAAGTTTTAAAAGGTTCAAATCAACTAAGCAACCCACGTACATCATTTTTCTAAAAATAAAAAAGCCGTCAAATGAAAAAAAAATAAAAAATATGGCTTTAAATAACCTGAAAAGGTTGATAAGACGTAAAAAAAAAACAAAGCAATCGCTTGTTAGCAGAAATCCATCGTGAGTGAGCCCCTTGTGCGTGTGTGAAAAGAACAAAGAAATAAAAACACAGACAGACAAACCGTATGGTACGTAAATGGATCCCGTCTAAGGGTGAGAGGAGGCAGGGTTGTTCCATCGCCCCAATGCTTAGTCGTCATTCGTAGGTATTGATACATTTTTGAGCCCATATGTACGCGTGGGAACGACGGCTTAAAGCACAAGAAACGGGACTTAAAATGCCGCCCATGTGAAGGAACGTACGGACGTATGTGTAAGTGTGTGTGTGCGTTACCAGTCGAATGACTATAGCTGGAAAATAACATACATTTCCTTTTTACTTTCACTCGAAAGGCTTTTATTCTATAATATATACACGTGTCTAGATTCGTTAATATTCATCATAAGAGTGTATATTAATGTAAGTTTATTTATAGATGATATCAATTTATATACAAAGTAGAAGGAATTCCCTTCGCGTCTACTCACACGCAGGACTGGTGCGTACTACCTCCGAACCCTTCGATCGTGGGGAGAGCAAGACTGATTGGAGGCCAGTGGTTTGTGACCTTAGTTATCTTATCAACATTTTCTTTTTCCTGCCTGCATTTATATACGTTTCAAATTAAACTGTTAAAGGACGAAAGATTTTCATAGATTTTGACGTCATTCTGAAGTCTTTTTTCTTTTCTTTTTTTTCGTACAAATCCGTGAATTTGCTTTGCCCATCCAAAGTCCCTAAGAAAACACTATAAAATTCACAATTTATTTTTATCCATAATGTTTATTAACTATGCCAAAATTATTCAGGTTTTTAACAAGAAAAATCTCAAACTGATGTCAAAATATGTCGCAAAGCACTTTCGATGATCACGGCCCACTAATATGTACTAATATGTCACATTTCAGGCTAATTTCTAACAGGCCTATTTGGTTTCTTGTCAATTTATGTCTGTTTTATCTAAAACATGTTAAAACGATCCAAAAATAAACAGTTTTTTTTTCTCTTTTTAAACAGAAAAATAATAATAATAAAAGTTAGTAAACAAATAAAAAAGTTATTAAAGAATTAATCAGTAATATAAAACAAATACAAGTAAAAAACTTACCAACAGTTTTTCTATAAGTCAATTTTCTTTTGACCGTTGACCTTTTGAAAATATTCTACATTATTTTTTCCAACATTATTTGTTGTTGTAAAATATATTCACAACAATTTTTGCTGCAAAGTGAATTCTTTTTCGGTGTGTTCACAAGTAAAAACATATTTACAATAAATTTATCTGTATAGTCAATATAGCAAGACAAGTACAAACTCTGCCATTTGGCTAGATGGACCTGTAAAACTTCCTCAAGAAAGTAAGTCAAAGTACTGCTTCTCTGTAGCATCATCACTATCATTGCCTACCATGACTAGGGAATACATTTCACGTTGAAAACATTTAATTAATTTTTTTGAATTTCCTCTAATAAAGAAAAAGATTGTAATGGAAATTTCTCCAGAAGTAATTTGTAGGCATGGCGAGATCTACAGCCCAGTAGTAAGGCATAACGTATTAGTTCTGCAGAAAATGAAGGACAGCCTCTTGATTGGTAATGTTGATTTTTTTGTAATAGTTTTACAATTGAGTATGGTTGTTCTTCCACCACGTTTTGTGTATAGTTATTCTAACATGATAAATCTTGTGTATAGAGCACAGTGGTAATGGTATAGGGGTTCCATCGCACGGGAGATGGACGTGAAGGTTTTGTTCAATGCAAATACATTCTTTTTTATAGATTGAAAATGTGTTTGAGGGTCAACGACTATTTTATAAATTAGAATATAATCTTCCTTTTTTTAAAATTCAAATCCGTTAGAACAACACTTTGCTTCTTCCAAATGAGTAAAATCCTTTATCGTATCAGCTGAAATAAAATCATGTCATTCATCAGTTTGGACTAGTCGTTGTTTTGGAGGCTTTCTGAATTCCCTTGTATTTGGCAAAAGAGGCGGTTTTCTTATTTTCCTGAATGTATTGTTGGTGTTGGATGTGAATCTTTATTTAGTTTATTTTGTTTTCCTTTCAAAATAAATTTCTCTTCAAAATGTTTCATACAGAGAACTGAATTTTTCTTAGGAAACAAATCAATACAATTAACGAATTTTATCCATTTTTCTACGAGGCCAGATTTTCCAAGAAAAAAAAATTCGATACTTTTTCACTGTTGTTAACATATCCACTAGAACAGCCAAATGCAACACATTTGTTAACCATTTTTTGAAACAAAATATTACAAGAAATTTTATAATTAAATTTTTAATGCTATGAACTATGAGGTAGAAAATTTACTTAAGAGCGTTCATTTACAAAACGGGCCGTTTACGCAATTGAAAATCATAAAAGCGAGTTAACTCACAGTTGTTTATAATTCGTGGATTAGTAAAAAAAAAATTTTTTAAAAATGGTTTAAATATGCTTTTTATTGTTGAAAAGATGTCTAGGGAATTGAAATAACGTCTGATAATTTTTATGTAATTGTACATTGTTAATATACATTCTAAAAGTTCAATTTTTTAAAGTTACCTCCCTTTTAGATTAATGATTTCCTAAGCGGCCATTCACTCTTATTTTTTTTTTGTTTACATTACATCAGCATTCTCAGCTTGTTATGTGACATGTGGGGCGGTCTAATACTTAGTTAGTCATGTGTTGATTTATTTAAGATGGAGTAATCTATTTGTTAGAGAAAACTGCCCCTGACACAACCTACCCTCTGTTCGATTTACTTATCTTTTATACTTTTATATCTCTTTCCTTCAATGCCATACGTGATGCATGCTAGTGTGATCATGTCCTTTTTCGAGTCATGATTAACTTGGCAGAAGAATACCCACAGTAAGCAGCTGTTATTTTCTGCGGTGAACTGGTCACCAACCAAGGCTATATGGCCTAGTCTGTCTTAACGTATAACTGGAGAAAAGCTTGACTCATAAGGATATTTGTGCGGAATTGAATCTAACAAACTCGACTGGAAGTCGAACCCGGCTCTCTGATTTCAAATTCCGAGCCGATATTATTGTGGTGCCCTCTCTCTAAAGAATCTATGTTGGACTCTTCCGCCTACTATAAGAGTAGTAGGAGAGAAGGCCTTGGCAGAACAGTCGAACAGATTAAACACTGGGTCAACCGACACACATTCACTAGTCGTTTAATATTCTACTGTTGTACTTACTGGTTAATATATGATATATCTGTAACACTTGTTTTGTTATTTCTCTAACCATTAACTTGGTTACAACAGATATCCATTGCACCATGCGCACGCAGCCAAGCTCGCAGCAACTGGTATTTCCAAGCGGTTATCTAGATACTGACCAGGCTCGACTTGCTTATCTTCGGTGATCGTGCGAGAAACGGTGTTTCAAGGTCTTATGGTCGTAAGCCCGTCAAACATACCTTGCGAAAATTGTGTTCTTAACTGTACAGATAGTCTCATCTATGTCTGGTACAAGATTCAGAATTCCTTAGAGGGCTGGGGATAGTCTCTCGTTCGGGACGCCAATCGGAGGCACCATGGTTGCTGGCTAGTGAAGAAGCGGATATATTCAACTAGCAGCATGGCCCGGTGTTGCCCGTGCTTGATTCAAAAATCGTACGACTCATACAGCAATCGCTATCACTTGACTTAAAATATTTTTGCACTTCCTTGCCTTTAAAGGAGTGCCCTTTGCCGTGCTGATGTTGCTACATGCCTTACTTCTTGCCTATCTCACACCTAATTTTTTCTAAGCTCTATACTAAACATTAAATCTGTTACGAAAAAAAGAACTAAACAAAATGAACACAAAACGATCAGCTTTAAAAAAGGATTCGTAACTGGAAAAACCGAATGAAAAAAGAATGTTAACAACAAATACTTTTTCACACCCAACCCAGTTCTGCGGAATCAGAATCAACGTTGAGTTTAAGCAAGCGAATGAGCCAATTGGAGTAAAGTGCCATGCAGATTTAAATTTTTCCCACTTGTGACGAATGCAGCTATCGATTTTTTTGGCATACTAGTTAACATTCGTTTTAGTCAGCTGTTGGCTCTCACGCTGGCCAATAGAATCTTCCTGCCTATTCGTGGCAGTCAGCTATATGTTCTCACTCTGGCCAGTACAAAATGGCCGCAAACTACATGAAAACTGCCGTAGAAGCATGAAAAAATCGATTATTTCCACTATCAATGGGAGTTGGGAAATGCAAAGTCGGTCTTGGTCTTCCCGCTAACTTGGAGCATGTGCATGTAAATTTTGGTGCAAATCCGTCGAAAATTGCGGCCGTGCATTCGTTACACACACTCACACTCACACTCACACACACACATACACACACACACATCCTGCTTTTTATAGATAGAGATTCAAGCGCTTGTGGGTTAATCAAAACGCACTTTCCGACGATTATTTTCGATTTCTAGTGAAATTCAAGAGGACATTTGCAAGAATGGAAACGATAAGTGTACTGCACAATGTCGATACGTGCCATGTTGTAAGACATTGAAATAATATCTGTTTATTGTTCTCTGATTTCTTTTTCTTTTTTTTTTTTTTTTTTTTGGCGGGCCAGAAATGGAGTATTTTGGACAGGAGCTAACCCAGTCTTCAATTCTCCAGACTCGCTAGAATCCCAAAGCGTCTACACAGTCTTTTGGGTGATAAATTATTTCCCACTCTACAACCTCTTTCCCCGCAGACGAAATATTTCAAGCCACTAGTTGCTCTATGGGTATTTCCATGGGAAGTGCTAAAAAAAACTACATTCCTTAGTTCTACCAGTAGTAACCCTCACGGTTAGCACCTGACATGCCACGCCCATTGAAGCGAACAACCCTTATACCCTTCGTATTCCGTTGGTGAGATCTAAGTTCTACACGAGCAGCTTCTTCCCACGGACCGCTACTTTGGTAAACTGACCACAAAAACGATGCATCTCCGGTCAATACATTTTTAACCTAATAACAGAAGATCCAACGAAACTCTTGGTTGAAATTTATAAAATCTTTAACGGTCGATAGCGTGCCTCTTGAAAATATACACGGCTAAACAGAAGCTAGCTTCCCCACTTAAACGGTATTCCTTCCCTCTTATTTTATAACCTTCTACCTCGAGTGGCTCTTGGGTCTTGAACAGTAAATCAAGAGTTGTAAACTAGTATGAATGAAGTTGTAAACTGCATGTTTTCTAAATTAGGGCTCTCAAACTCAGGGACCAAAAATGTGTATTACGTGTTGAAGGGGGGGTGCAGCGGCCCGTCGGTACGGTTTCACCAAAGGAGAAGTCATCAACTCCGGTGTGGTGGAATCTATTCCAGAAGTGGCCCTGTGGTAACAGCAAGTTTCCTTGCATTAAAATTAGATCGCTTCAAATTCACAGATGGAGGCGAGGGCTGAATTTATGGACGGGTGGCGTCATCTTTCGCTAATATGAGTTATTAAATTTATTTCTTCTTATAAAATTAAAAGAAAACCGAAGAGAAACTATGAGGTTGCTGCAAAATACATTTGTCCCTCTTGTCAGGTAGCTGATGAAAAATATGTGGTGGAGAGGTCGACTCTCTCTCTCTCTCTCTCTCTCTCCCCCTCTGGATGGGAATTAGAACAGGCCCCGCTGACCTTTAAAGTGATTGATTGTCACTTTGCACTTGGTGGCGAGGTGAAGCTCAATACTGCTACTATCAAATTATGGAAGGCAAGAGGGAGACATTTGTTAAACTTAATAAATTTTGGGAAAATATTGGTCAGGAAAATGGTTTCCCGCGAGCCGCAGAAAGATATTCCGTGGGTCTTATGTCTGCGACCAATATTCAAAACTCTCCTTCTCCACACTCAAGGTCCTTGGCTGACAAGGGCTCGTGTATTTTTTTTTATGCGTTTCACCCCAAGCAAGGCGGGAAGCCACTAGCACGCAAGGGGTTACAACTTGGATCTAGAGCTAATAGGAATGATAGAGGAAAGGATGAAGAGAAGGATAGGGGATAGATCAAGGAATCTGGAGACGTCGATTGTCATTACATTTGAATAGTTGGAAATTATAACTATCAGGGAAACAGGAAGAAGAGGAGAGAGTTGCACAGGCGAGAGGTGCGAGACATGAACTTATTGGAGTAGAAGAGACGGCTACATTTAACAGTTTCGACAGTGAAATGATGTGAGCGAGATGCCAGCCTAGTAGAACGCTTAAATTCATGAAGTTTGGGAACCAGCGAAAGCAGCTCATCGGAGCAGTTACTATGAAAGTATTTGTAAAAAAGACAGAGGGAGGCGACGGCACGTCTGCGAGAGAGCGACTGCAGATGAGATGTCAAATGAGTGCCAATTACGTTGCATATCCGTTTCTGGATCTTATCGAGAACCTTGAGACAAACATAAGGGGCACCAGACCATATATGGCAGCAATATTCTATGCAAAGGCGAATGGTTGATTTGTAGATTTGAAAAGTCATAGTCATGAACTCAAAGATGAAATATAGGAAATGTTTTCTCATGATGATAACAAAAAATATTGGTTTCTGTTACCATAGGCAACTGAACATTGAATAGGCTGCGTTATGGGTAGTTTCTTTCAATACAGCAAATTGCTTCCAAACCAAAACATTAATCTGAAAACTCGAGTCACGTTCTTAACCTAATCTGATCGAGACTTTCCTACAGATGTCAAACATGTCGCCAAACAGATTCAGAAATATCTAAGTTTGTCAATTTTGTACAGCCGCTTTTTCAGACCAGTGGTTAAAAATTGTTTTGAGCGAGTGAAGCTATTGTGGGGTTCACCCCTTGTACACAAGATGGACGCGTCCAAAGTAGACTTATACTATGGAGAGATAGCGTGAGAAAAACGTCGAGACAGGGTGTTCAACTTGGCGACGAGGATGAGATCCAAGTTGTTGTGGATTCCGGGGATGGAATCCTGCACAAATAAATAAACAACGCCAGTAATTGAATTAGAAAAATATGGGTATTAAACGTAAGAATACAAACTTGAAATGAAGATTAGTAGTCCAGGAATGCGGGTTAGTAGAAAAGTATATGTACGGCTACACTTACAGAGAAAAGTCTCTGTAAGTGTAGCCGTAATTATCTCTCTTTCTAGACTCTCGTATAACTCTGACTGAACACCCTGTCTCGACGTTTTTCTCACGTTATCTCTCGGTAGTATAAATATACTTTGGACGCGTCCATCTTGGGTACAAGGGGCGAGCCCCACAATAGAATCTTGTGAATCTGAGCGATAAAAAATATTCTTCGAATATGATGGACTGGTGCTAGATAAACACAAGCAAAGAACTGTACCAAATACTGGAAAACGACACCACTTAAAGACTACCAACAGCAGCAACTTCTAAAATGTATAGCACAGGTAACTCGAAGATAAAATAATTATATAATCAGGATATAATAAAACGCTACAAAGGAAACCTCCATATGTACTGAAAAGAGCTATAACAGCTATTGGACTTCAGAAAGATGCTTCATATTCAGAGAAAGTTTTTATAAAAATTAACCGAACCCGTACTGGGTGCTCGGTGAATGAATGCCAGGCGTTTACTTGTAGGGAGACAGCTAATATTATCATTAAAGAACTCTTAGTATATATTTCATTCTCAATGCAAGAAGAAAAGCTTACAAAATCCATAAGTCTAAAAAGTAAATAACATCAACAATAAAAATACCAAGGTTATAATTCTACCAATTCTTTATCTAATGAACACGAAAATATAAATTTAGCCCCAACACTAAATTTATAACTACGTGCTCCAAGACTATCAATGATTTGGACAGCAACGCATCGAAAGTTAGTATATATATATATATATATATATATTATTATTTAAAATTTATTTCAAAAAATATATTATATATATATATATATATATATATATATATATATATATATATGAAATGGATAAAGTCCGACAATTATTTTAAGACATTTCTTAAAATAACTGTCGGACTTTGTCCATTTCATAATGTGTGACGTTATTTGTTTACATTTGATACGCCATGAGCAGATATGATGAGAGATTCATTAAAGAGATTCTAACCGAACGCTCTTTCGTGGCCAAATCGGCAAAGGCACGTCAAGCTAAATGACGATTCCGTTTATGATACAGGTTCGAATCCTGTCGGAGGACGAATATTTTCTGTGAAAATTTCTCGGACAATGTTGTTTAATACTGTTTATTATAAACAGAGCATTTACTTAAATATTTGTATCTATAAAAACAATGTATAAACATAAAAATGTCTTTATAAATATATATATATATATATATATATAGAGAGAGAGAGAGAGACAGAAAGACAGAGAGAGATGCTATATATATGGATGTGTACGGCTGGTGTAATTGATGACGACTCAGAATGAGTTAATCAGAGAACCGAGTTTGAATTTCAGTCGGGTTCGTTACGTTATCTTATTCGTAAATGCTCTTAAGAAAAAGTCTTCACATCTCTTCTCCCCAGCAGATGTGGGCTGAATAGCAGCACAGACTGTCCTTTGAATCATTATATCTTAGAAATGATTAAAGATATCTTACTGGAATTATCCGATGTTTTTATAACACTACTGGACTCTGCTGTGAACAATAAGAATGTATTTAGCTGTAAACTGAAACGATGATCCTTCTTCCTGTTTTGACCTCATCATCTAGTTTTCCTTTCTGCGGTTTCCTCTTTTTCAAGAGGTGGGTGAGCGTGCGTGTGTGTGTGTCTGCGTACGTCAATGAATGTACGTGTGTGTATATATGCTTACGTAAGTATGAGTGGCGTCCCAACGACTATTTTTCCTTCCACTTCCATAAAAACACCGATACACACAACCATATATAAATCCAAAATTTGAAAATTAATCAGTTTGTCTGACGATCGCAAATAGCGTGAAACCCAGGGTCACAAACTCACATCAATCCAACTCTCTTTCTCTGTATATATATATATATATATATATATATATATAAAAAGAGGTTGTAGTGGTTCGGATTACTAAGACAAAAACAGAGAATGTCTCATATCGAGAATATTTAACATTGAAAAACATAAGGAAAAAATTATTTTTAATAATATGTGGAAATCTCCACCTTTTACCTGAAGACGGTCGCGAAATCAGAAACACGTGTAGTAAACTTTTCAACTTAAATTCTCCGTTCTCTTGATGGTTCTTGAATGCACTTTGAAGATGGAAGCCAGAATATGAATATTAGTAACGTTAGTGATCGCCTGAATGATATTTTCCTCTCACCATAGCTCAGTTAGGAAGACGATGGGGCTGAATTAAAACGGTTTTAACCTGTTCTTTTTTCTAATTGAATAACTCAAAGTTTTTTTTTTCTGTGACTCTTATGACAAATGGTGTCAAGAGGGCTAAACCTCTTATCTGAATACCTAGAAAAAAAGAAACTCAAGTAGTTTAGTGGGTTTTTTTTGTTTTTTTTTTTTGTAGATATTAAGCATTTTGTGGGATGGACAATTATCACATGCTGTTACACGATTTGGACAATTCTGCTGATACGCCTGATATATATATATATATATATATATATATATATAGATAGATAGATAGATAGATAGATAGATAGATATATTGTGTATTTAGGAAATAATCCTACTTACATGCACGTTTAGTTGAATAGGACTGACAAGGTCAACTGTCCAATTGTTCTTTCTTATCGAGCGCTTCATATAAATATATATGTGTGTGTGTGTGTGTGTGTGTGTGTGTGCGTGTGTGTATAATACATATAAAAGCAATGTTTTGTGATATTCAAATTTTAAAAATATTTTTTTTTAATTTTAGTTTCAGTATTTTAAAACATTTAATAATAAAAAACATCAATTAAGTTACCTCCCTTGCATGCAAATTATTCTTAAGAGTTAATTTTCAAATAGACAATAAATGAGCGCATTCATGCGAATTGCTAAATTTCACAGTGCGCGCTTCATGCGCAGTTACAAAATAATACACAGCACTCATTGACATTAATTTTTTGTCTTAGCACTTTACCCCTATCGATTGAAAGTATTTGGCAAAATAAAAGAAATGAAAAAGGAAACAAAATGACGGCAGCCCACTTAATGAATTTTATATCAACATTAAGAAACTGACCCGAGAATTCGGAAGGATTAAATTAATATAGACATATGTCCAGATTATTCAACCAAAGAAGCTTGAATGAAGATATGATGCCTAAATACACACACACACACACACACAGAGACAGACACTCACATACATATATATATATATATATATATAGATAGATAGATAGATAGATAGATAGATAGATAGATAGATAGATAATATCAATGGTAAATATACACATATATATGCAAAATATATAAATATATATACATACATGCATACACATACATATATATTTTTTTAATAAAATAATTCCAAGAGGATTGTCCAGGATAGAGTAAGGATATAATAAAAGGCATGAACAACAATATTTCATGGTCATAATTTATTCCATTGGAATTGTAAATACGATCCAATTCATCAGATTTTTTTTGAATTTATAGGTCTGATGAATTGGATCGTATTTACGATTCCAATGGAATAAATTATGACCATGGAATATTAGTGTTTAACCCTTTTAATATATATATATATATATATATATATATATATATATATATAATATAAAAGAACAGTAAGATATATAATCCGGTGTTCTTATTGATATTTTCTTTATTTTTACAAAACAGTGCTCAATGTAAATATATATATATATATATATATATATATATATATATATATATATATATATATATATTATAACGTATAAACAAAAAATATATCCATTTAATAAAGTGTCAATGTGTCACACTTTTTCAACTTTACTCCTAAAGGCCGTAATCCAACATCCCATTCTAGAATCAGGCCAACTCTGTCAGTAAATTAAAAACTTTCCGGACCGGATACAGAATCGCGATCCTGAAATTATGGCTTCCTAACTTTTCATTATTGCGATTGTTTTTGGCGATTTTTGAGTTTATTGCGATTAATGTTTTTTGTACGATAACAATTTTGATATCCTTGAAATAAATTTAGGAATAAACGTAGTTCATTGCGAAATCCAGCGAAGGTCACCTATGAAATAAAAAATAATATGTACGGAAAGTAAGGACCTACGTACATCAAATTGTCTTTAAATTAAGCGGTGGCAGAAGAACTATCGCTGAACTTTGAAAAGGTAAGCTTAAATATTGATGAAATTCTTAAATGCATAGTTTTTAAGTATATAGTATATATATATATATATATATATATATATATATATATATAGAGAGAGAGAGAGAGAGAGAGAGAGATAGATAGATAGATAGATAGATAGATAGATATGCAATGTGTATGTATATAAATATATATATATATATATATATATACGTGTGTGAAATGTCTATTTTATATATATATATATATATATATATATATATATATATATTATTTAGATATATTATATATGTGCGGTACTTATTGGAAAGCGCTTAATATCAGTGATAAAGCTAACATATTTAGTTGGATTGATTTGAGTTTGTGACTCTGGGTTTCACGCTATTTGCGATCGTCAGACAAGTGGGAGGAAAAATTGTCGTCATGACGCCGCTCATACTTGCGCAAACATACACAATCCAACACTGAATACAGCAACCAAATGCGTACGTATGTGCGCAATAACACATATTTGTGGATATATGCCCAGTCTCACAGTGTTAACATATGTTTATATTTGTGTGAGCTCCGGTGAGTGAGCGTGCGTGTGTGTGTGTCTGCGTACGTCAATGAATGTACGTGTGTGTATATATGTTTGCGTAAGTATGAGTGGCGTCGCAACGACAATTTTTCCTTCCACTTCCATAAAAACACCGATACACACGACCATATATAAATCCAAAATTTGAAAATTAATCAGTTTGTCTGACGATCGCAAAAAAGCGTGAAACCCAGGGTCACAAACTCACATGAATCCAACTCTCTTTTCTCTGTATATATATATATATATATATATATATATATATATATATATATATATAAGAAAGAGGTTGTAGTGGTTCGGATTACTAAGACAAAAACAGAGAATGTCTCATATCGAGAATATTTAACATTGAAAAACATAAGGAAAAAATTATTTTTAATAATATATGGAAATCTCCACCTTTTACCTGAAGACAGTCGCGAGACCAGAAACACGTGCAGTAAAATTATGGAAAATAAAGCATAATATTTTTTTTCTAAAAATTCACATTACAACCAAAAACGTTTGCGGCACCTCTCTTCTCTTTTTTATATATATATATATATATATATATATATATATATATATATATATATATATTTTTCATTGCTTATGCAAAGCAATAAAGCGAATAAGAAGCAGGGGTGACTGAGAATGAAAGAAACGTTTATTGAGTAGAAATGACAATAAAAAGAACGGGTGATATTTAGTTACCCCCACCCCACGAGGGTTACATGTGGCACAAGCCCGGGTTTAACGTGGGATCTCCAAAAAATATTCCCTCTTTGAACCCACATAAACGGATTCAGGGGCAGTCAACCACCTCGAACGAGACTCTGCCCTTCGGCGGAGCCTCGACCGTGTTCCTCTCCGCCCGAAGGCAGAGCGTTAGACTGTTAAAAAGAACAGGTACCTACCCTATTTACATTCGGACTATTGTCCTCATCTTTGTTGTTGTTATCAAAACCTTTTCGGTTGTTGTGGCCTCCAGTATTCATAAGGTGTATATACATCTGGTTAAAATCTGACGAGGTCAAAATGGCAGCAGATTCCCAAAACGACATCAAGTCCGTAGATAACTGGAAGAATAGATGGCTTGTTAATGTTAAAGCCTCCAGAACTAAACCTCTCTCCATTAACTATCTGAGAGACACCTTGCCGCAATCTATCAAGATGGCTGATGCTATCCTCCAGCAAAGTGACACTGTGTCGGGAAAGGCAATTTTTCTCTCCAGAATCTATCTTACATGTCTATAAGTCTACCATTCGTCCATGCTTAGAAAATTGCTGCTACATATGGCCTGGTGCCCCTGTTAGTTACCTAGACATCCTTAATAAGATCCAAAGAAGAATCAGCAATATTATTGGTCCTGATCTGGCGGCTCGGGTTCAGTAACTTACCCACCACTGTAAATTTGTCTCCATTTTGTCTTTTCTAGAAATACTTCCATGTTAATTGTTCGGATAAGCTTTTCGCTATGGTAGCTAGATTTTATGAATTTAAGCGCAGCACTTGACTGACGTCAAGATCTCATCAATCTAGAATTGATTTGGCTAGATGTAGCCATAATTTTTATGCAAACAATTTCTTTTCTCGCATTTCTGGCTCGTGAAACTCACTTCCTTCTCCATGCTTTCCAGCCAAATTTAATCTGCAAAAATTCAAATACGATGTCAATCGCTATCTACTGTCCTGATTACACTTTTCTCTTCCTGATCCTTATAAATGTTTCTGTTCTAATTCATCCAAACCCGGTAACCCTTTATACCTCAGTAGAATTGTTAACTTGCAATAAGATAATTATATATATATATATATATATATATATATAATAACATTTTTATGTTTTTAATTCTTTTATTATAAACAAGTATTTACTTAAATGCTGTATCTATTTATAATAAACATTAAAAAAAAAAAAAAAAAATGGCTTTAATAAATAAATTGAGAATTTTGTCCAGGTGACGTCATTTGTTTCATTGGATGACGGTTCCGTTATGGATGCATGGAAGATTGATATTTATAAAGAAAATATTTTCTATAAAATTTCTCGAGAGGACATTCAGGCCGGTAAACGGTTATTTAGGATACTGTTTATTAAAAACGAATATTTTCTATAAAAATTTCTCGGACATTCAGGCCGGTAAATGTTAAAGAACGTTAATTATAAAAATGCATTTACTTAAATACTTGTATCTATAAAAAGAACGTTAAACATAAAAATGTCTTTATAAATATATTGTCACTTTTGGTTATTTTTAGTTTTAGCTATAAATTCTGTTCCATAATTTTCCTTTTCAGCTTACCCTGACGATCCTTTAGGTTTATCTTAGGTTTGCTCTACTTCATGTATTGAGCACTTTAAGTAGTTGCATTTACTCGTTTTTGGAGGTTTTTTTCTTTGGACTTTGAGCTAGAACTCTGGACGATTGTTTTCGCCTTAGTTTAATGTTCTTGGTTCTTTCTTTTTTTATTCCCCATTTTTCCTCGGGTACCGATTTGTTCTACTGCAAGTCGACCTATCCCAGTTTTTTTTCCAAGCGAGTACGACCATCAATATATATATATATATATATATATATATATATATATATATATATATATATATATATATATATACCATACTCCATCTGCAACACACCTGTAGGGAATACAAGTATAATAGCCTCATCTGCATGTAAAAAAAAGCCTAAAAAAAATGGAAACACTAATAATAAAAAAAGAAAAGGCCAAAATTGAATAGCATCAACTATGAACACGGCCACAATGTACTGACTGTATTATTTTGCACTGGATACACATACACACACACACACACACACACACACACATATATATATATATATATATATATATGTCTATATTTCTGAGATGAGTTATTATGTACAGTATTTACATTAGTCGGACTATTGTCCTCATCTTTGTCGCCATATTTGTCACAACGTTTCCATCAAACATGACACGTGGAACTAGAACAGTCTACACCAGTGAGCGAAATAAAGGGTTCAGTTCGAAATTCCAATCACCTGCAGAAGGTCGGGGCGTACAACGGCCGAAACGTTGTGACAAATATGGTGACAAAGATGAGGACAATAGTCCGACTAATGTAAATACTATATATATATATATATATATATATATATATATATATATATAGATATAGATATAGATATAGATATATAGATATAGATATATATAAATCTACATATTTAGTTAAAAACAAAAAACATCCTCCTTGATCAAAGAAGAATCAGCAATATTATTGGTCTTTATATGCAGTTCGTCTTCACTCACTATCTCACCGCCTTAAGTTTGCCTCTCTCTGACTTTTCTATAAATACCTTCATGCTTATTGTTCGGTTGAGCGCTTCATAAATTTAAGCATAGCACTACACTGGCATCGAGAATTCATTAATTTACAGTTATCGAGAATTCATTAATTTACATCAACCTAGATGTAGCCGTAAGTTCGACATTAGCTGTTTCTTTTCTCGCACTTCTTGCTTGTGGAAAAACGGTCCCTGCTTTAAAGACTAGTTTAATCTGTAAAAGTTTTAATGTAATCTCAATCGCTATCTACTGTTCTCCTGATTATTTTTTTCTCTTTCCGTTCAATTTTAATGTTTCTATTCTTAATTCTTACACACCCTGTAACCCCTTTGTGTCTTAGTGGCTTTACTACCTTGCATGGGGTGATACCAATTAAAAACATATAAAATAAAATAAAAACTTTAGCAATTATAAAATGAAAATGCTATGTGACAAATGATTAAATAAACCATGCAATCGCGTGAAATGCAAAGGCTTCATGAATTTAAGCGCAGTACTCGATTGGCAACTAGGTCACATCAAGTTAAAGTTGAATTGGCTTGATGTAACCTAGGTTCTATGCTAATAGTTTCTTTTCTTCCAACTCCATGCCTTCCAGCCAATTTGATATTCGAAAATTTAAATGCAATGTCAATCGTTATCTATTGTCTTCTTGATTACTCTTCTAGTGTTCTCGCTCCTTAATAATGTTTCTCTTTTTTCTTATTATTTCACACTCAGTAACCCATTGTGTCTTAGTGGCTTTACTGCCTTGCATGGGGTGAAATGATTAGAAAACAAATTTAAATGCAATGTCAATCGTTATCTATTGTCTTCTTGATTACACTTCTATTGTTCTCTCTCCTTAATAATGTTTCTCTTTTTTCTTATTATTTCACACTCAGTAACCCATTGTGTCTTAGTGGCTTTACTGCCTTGCATGGGGTGAAATGATTAGAAAACAAATTTAAATGCAATGTCAATCGTTATCTATTGTCTTCTTGATTACTCTTCTATTGTTCTATCTCCTTAATAATGTTTCTCTTTTTCTTATTATTTCACTCAGTAACCCATTGTGTCTTAGTGGCTTTACTGCCTTGCATGGGGTGAAATGATTAGAAAACAAATTTAAATGCAATGTCAATCGTTATCTACTGTCTTCTTGATTACTCTTCTATTGTTCTTCTATTGTTTTCTTTCTTCTTATTATTTCACCTCAGTAACCCATTGTGTCTTAATGTTTACTCCTTTTTGATTAGAAAACAAATTTAAATGCAATGTCAATCGTTATCTACTGTCTTCTTGATTACCTTCTATTGTTCTCTCTCTTAATAATGTTTTCTCTTTCTTCTTATTATTTTCAGTAACCCATTGTGTCTTAGTGGCTTTTGCCTTGCATGGGGTGAAATGATTAGAAAACAAATTTAAATGCAATGTCAATCGTTATCTATTGTCTTCTTGATTACACTTCTATTGTTCTCTCTCCTTAATAATGTTTCTCTTTTTTCTTATTATTTCACACTCAGTAACCCATTGTGTCTTAGTGGCTTTACTGCCTTGCATGGGGTGAAATGATTAGAAAACAAATTTAAATGCAATGTCAATCGTTATCTACTGTCTTCAATTGTTCTCGCTCTTAATAATGTTTTCTTTCTTCTTATTATTTATCTAACCCATTGTGTCTTTGGCTTTACTGCCTTGCATGGGGTGAAATGATTAGAAAACAAATTTAAATGCAATGTCAATCGTTATCTACTGTCTTCTTGATTACTCTTCTATTGTTCTCTCCTTAATAATGTTTCTCTTTTTCTTATTATTTCACACTCAGTAACCCATTGTGTCTTAGTGGCTTTACTGCCTTGCATGGGGTGAAATGATTAGAAAACAAATTTAAATGCAATGTCAATCGTTATCTACTGTCTTCTTGATTACTCTTCTATTGTTCTCTCTCCTTAATAATGTTTCTCTTTCTTCTTATTATTTCACACTCAGTAACCCATTGTGTCTTAGTGGCTTTACTGCCTTGCATGGGGTGAAATGATTAGAAAACAAATTTAAATGCAATGTCAATCGTTATCTACTGTCTTCTTGATTACTCTTCTATTGTTCTCGCTCCTTAATAATGTTTTCTTTTTCTTTATTATTTCACACTCAGTAACACATTGTGTCTTAGTGGCTTTACTGCCTTGCATGGGGTGAAATGATTAGAAAACAAATTTAAATGCAATGTCAATCGTTATCTACTGTCTTCTTGTCTTCTATTGTTCTCTCACCTTAATAATGTTTCTCTTTCTTCTTATTATTTCACACTCAGTAACCCATTGTGTCTTCTATTGATTAGAAAACAAATTTAAATGCAATGTCAATCGTTATCTGTCTTCTTGATTACTCTTCTATTGTTCTCGCTCCTTAATAATGTTTCTCTTTTTCTTATTATTTCACACTCAGTAACCCATTGTGTCTTAGTGGCTTTACTGCCTTGCATGGGGTGAAATGATTAGAAAAAAGACTTAAATGCAATGTCAATCGTTATCTACTGTCTTCTTGATTACTCTTCTATTGTTCTCTCTCCTTAATAATGTTTCTCTTTTTCTTATTTTCAGTTTCTTAGTGGTGGTTTTACTGCCTCATGTAAAATGATTGAAAACAAATTTAAATGCAATGTCAATCGTTATTACTGTCTTCTTGATTACTCTTCTATTGTTCTCGCTCCTTTCTTCTTATACTCAGTAACCCATTGTGTCTTAGTGGCTTTACTGCCTTGCATGGGGTGAAATGATTAGAAAAAAGACTTAAATGCAATGTCAATCGTTATCTACTGTCTTCTTGATTACTCTTCTATTGTTCTCGCTCCTTAATAATGTTTCTCTTTCTTCTTATTATTTCACACTCAGTAACCCATTGTGTCTTAGTGGCTTTACTGCCTTGCATGGGGTGAAATGATTAGAAAACAAATTTAAATGCAATGTCAATCGTTATCTACTGTCTTCTTGATTACTCTTCTATTGTTCTCGCTCCTTAATAATGTTTCTCTTTCTTCTTATTATTTCACACTCAGTAACCCATTGTGTCTTAGTGGCTTTACTGCCTTGCATGGGGTGAAATGATTAGAAAACAAATTTAAATGCAATGTCAATCGTTATCTACTGTCTTCTTGATTACTCTTCTATTGTTCTC
>CAHIKZ030003794.1:485000-497500 GCA_903632075.3 Acanthosepion pharaonis
GCTTCGTTGTAATGTAGATGACCTCCATTATCTGAAGGTTGTTTTTACTGTATGTATGTGTGAATATTGTTGTGTTATCAACTAATATATCTGTAATATTATGTACACGGCTATGTTTTTCTTAGAAATATTGCTTAATAGAACTAAGATCAGAAAAATGACAGGTTAGTCTACGGGATAGCGTGGTTGTAGTACAACTAATATATGTAGATGATTTATTATTAGCATCAGAGATACAATCTCTGAACGGGCATGGAAATTGATACACTACATTGGGTTTTTTGTTAGTTGTATGGTTGTTGACCTCATAGTCTCTAATAACCACACAACCACATCCTCTACATAATATTCATTCATTATTAATCTAACATTTAATTTTTTATCCGAAATCTATAAACAGATACAGAATCTTACTGGGCTGATTGCTCCAGCGGCCGCGTGGTTTATAGTACACTGAATCAATAGACCAAACGGTGGTTTTTCCAACAAAGCAGGACGCAGTTTCGAACCCTATGACAGTGTAAAAATATATTTTTATAATAAAAATACCAGCAATAAATTTTTGTAAAAGAAATTACTCTCCCAAGAAACTTAAATTTCGGCATTAAATGACCCATAACGTGTTGATATGCTGATAAAGAAATAATAAACATCGAATCCTGCCGGTGACCACATTTCCTTTGTCAAGATTTTTCGAGTGCTCAGGCCGATAGATGTGATACTAAAATGTTTGAAATAAAAATGGGGCGTCTATTTAAAATACGGACATCCACTAAAAAAAAAAGTAATATATATATATATATATATATATATATATATATATATATATATATATATATATATGTCCTGTTGTTGGTGTTAAGGGTGTTCAATTTTTCTTTGGCTATTTCAATTTGCCTGTTCATAAGGCTACTTTTATAATTACGAGAAGTACGCGGAAGTGAAAAATTTCCGTGAGTAGCCTTGTGAATAAACTACGATAAAATATATATATATATATATATATATATATATATATATATATATATATATATGCAAAAGATCTTCTATGACTTGAGCACTGAGTCACTGGAGTGTTTATTCTGAAATAAATGCGTAGAAATTCACCTTCCACCGGGAGCTGATAGCCAAGTGGAAAAATCTCCGAGTGATGCCAGATCGGTTCGTTTTTGATCCTGACTTGAGGCAGTCGAGTGTATAGTCACACTGATGAGCTGTGATACAGCGAAAGAGTCTGTCGGTGGATGATAATATATACGCCACTCAAAAAATAAAATTCGGTCGAGCACCTTAGAGGGAAAGGCGCGAATTTGTAAGCAGTGACTGCTACTGCTGATGAAATGCTCCTCTATGAGTCACTGGCGTGTTGATTCTAAAATATATACGTAAAAAATTCACCTTCCTCTGTGCCTACTGATGTCAAATCGGTTGGGTTTCGATCCTGCCTTGAAGCAATCGGAAGTCTAGGTACACTGATGAGATACAGCGAAACAGTCTGCCTGTAGTTGATATATATATATATATATATATATATATATATATATATATATATATATATATATATATATGACAAAGTGTAAAAAGTTTTCGAGCGACGCTTTTCGTCCTTTAGGACTTCATCTGATGAAGTTCTAATATTTTGATATATAAATTTATATATCGTTGTCTCATATATATATATATATATATATATATATATATATATATATACTACTAGCGTAAAAGCCTCCCTGCGGAGGGCTCTTGATTGGTCATTCATCACAATAGATAGGGAGGAATAGATGCGATAGACATCAATAAACTACAGAACTCAAAATTGATCGCTGCATTTAAGTATTGCATTAATATTTAAGCTTACCTTTTAAAAGTTCGACGATAATTCTTCTTCCGCTACTTAATTTAAAGACAATTTGATGTACGTAGGTCCTTACTTTCCCTAAAAACAATTATTTTTATTTCATGGGTCACTTTCGATGGATTTCACAATTAATTCTTCTTTGGATTTTATCAAGAATCTCTAAATAAACTGCAGGAGTGCCAGAACAAATGCGACGGCAATATTCGAACCACAGACTTATAAATATATAAAACTAGCTTAAAAGTCGCCCTAGCAGGCGGCATTTAAACTAGCTCCTGTATAGGGCTCTTGATTGGCCCTTCTGCTTTTTCAGGCGTTTGAGAGTCCCTAAGTCGTTGCATATTCTCAGCATTAGCAGCTTTCCTGACTGCTGTTTCTTCTGTGATTTTAATTGCATGGGACTTTCTTTTCCTCGCTGCAGCTTTGGCTGTTTTGATTGTAATCTTGTCGCCTGTTGGCAGAGATTTCTTTTTGCGGGGCATACTGCTGCCGTATGCGATAGGCAACAATAAACTACAGAAGAACTCAAAATTGATCGCTGCATTTAAGTATTGCATTAATATTTAAGCTTACCTTTTGAAAGTTCAACGATAATTCTTCCGTCGCCACTTCATTTAAAGGCAATTTGATGTACGTAGGTTTTTACTTTCCGTACAAACAAATATTTTTATTTCATGGGTGACATTCGCTGGATTTCGCAATTAATTTCGGTTCTTTCTAAATTTATTTCCAAGTTATAAAAATTGTCGACCCCAAAAATTTGTCGCAAAAAGTCACGTAAAAAAAAAAAAAAATAATCTAAAACTTAAGGATTACGGGGCTGGATCCGACCTGGAAATTTTTAACAGTGATATACATATATTGGAATATATATATATATATATATATATATATATATATATATATATATATATATATATATATATATATTCCTGTCCTGGTCATGGTAAATTTCAGTTAGTTGTTTCGTCGCATAGCATCAAGAAGAAATATCCCTGGCATATCAATAATAGTTTCCATGTTGCTAATTATCCGTAACTGGTGTATCAACACTGCCACACACAAACACACACACGCGTATATATATATATATATATATATATATATATATATATATATATATATATATATATATATATATATATATATATAATAATAATATTTCGTAATCCGTATGGATAATTCCAAAGATGATACGGTAGGCAAGGTCGAATTCATGAAAGATTGAAGTTTATAAGCAGTAAATTCGACCTTGCCTACCGAACGCTCCTTTGTGGCCGAGACGGTAAGGCACGTCAGCGTAAACGACACTTCCGTATAGGATGCAGGTTCGAATCCTGTCAAAGGACGAATATTTTCTATGAAAATTTCTCGGACATTCAGGCCGGTAAATGTTATTTAATACTGTTTATTATAAACAGAGCATTTACTTAAATACTTGTATCTATAAAAAAGAACGTTAAACATAAAAATGTCTTTAATATATATATTTTGAATAAAAGACAGACCACGTTAAGATTCCATGTAATAAGCTATTTCGCCATAACCCCTTTAACAGGGTTCTGGATCATCAGACTTTACTTCCAAAAGCTGAAATGAAAAATGAAAAGAAATTCACACGTTTTTTACGGACCTCATCAAGTATACGTAAAGTTAACGAAGTGAGGAAGTGAGGTGGGAGAGAGGATATGAGTGTGTCATATGTATCATTTTAGTTTCCTATTTTAACCCCAGTGTGTCGGCTAGATGTTGCTCAAATTTAACGCGCCTCGTCTCTAGATATAGATGGCTAAGGGGTGAGGGAGAAGAACGACATTAAAGGAAGAAGTTACAACAACCCCAATAAATTACACGACAGGTTTCATTCAAATTCTTAGACGCTGTTAATTCGCGTTACTTTAACGTGCATATTTGGGAGGTTAAGGTTTGATAAATATTTAAATGTTAAAACAATCTACGAAGAAATTAATTTGAAATTGGGTGGAGTTTTGGGTATTTTCTATGAAACAGTCAATTGGAAAAATTCATAGACAGAACATTGAAAGAGTAATAAACTATATATATATATATATATATATATATATATATATATATATATATATATATATATATTTACAATCTTTTCGGGTTCCTCACCAAAAAAAACGTTTGCTGATACGCCAATAGTCTCTGACAATTTGTAGAATGTGTTCTTTGTGGTCGGGCGTACGAGCGGATCCTGGTCTTCCTTGATCCACAGTTTGTGGTTTCCACGGATCCTGTCTCAGCAACGCAATCTGATACAACCGTGCAGCCTCTCGTCCATTACCATTCACGCGGCCGTATGTAAAAAAAAAAAAACATGAAGACCCTGCTATTGCTAAACGAAACACATTTAACTTACTACTACACACCTTAAAGATTGAAGTGAGACTAGCCACAAATGTACACGAATGACAAATGTAAACCTAGTTATGAATGTACGAGGTTCATGTAAAGTTGGAGTTTATAAGCAGTAAATTCGAACTTGTCTACCGATTGGTTCTTTGTAGCTCAAGCGGTAAAGGCACGTCAGCGTATATGACGGTTCCGTATAGGATGCAGGTTCGAATCCTGTCGAAGAACGAAAATTTTCTATGAAAATTTCTCGGACATTCAGGCCGGTAAATGTTATTTAATACTGTTTATCATAAACAGAGCATTTGCTTAAATACTTGTATCTATAAAATAACAACGTTAAACAGTAGCGTCCTTCGCGAGACGCGGACGTCACGTGATATGGAACATCACAGTTATTTCTGATGAAAAATTGAGGACAATTTGAAATATCAAATATATACATAAATAAATAAATACTTTCATAAAATAAAACATTATAATTTTCAATTTGAAACTTTTTCTATATATACATATTAAGAAAGTATACGTGGCTTCTCATTATTATATATATATATATATATATATATATATGTGATTAGACATCCGAATGCGTCAAGCCCGGAGCGAAACCCAACCGATTTGATGTTAGTCAGAGTTTCTATCGCTGATTTATCTTCATTTGACAGAGAGAAACTGGTAAATCTAGCGTATTGCTTATACGAATGTAAACAAACGCCAATCCGCCGGAGTGCTTCAATTCATTTTACTGAAGAGCTTTTCATTAATGCAGGTGGCTGTTGTTTATAGAATTAACCTATCACTTAACAGTGCTCAATTGAAATATATTTTCAAGAGCTAAATTATGTCATTCGCAGGCAATACTGCTTCGCTTTATCACAGCTCCTAATCTAAATGCCTCAAGCCCGGATCGAAACCCAACTGATTTGGTGTCAGTCAGAGTTTCTACCATTGAGCTATCTTCATTCGCAAAAATATTTGTTGCAAACATTCGGGTTCCTCACACCAAAACATTGTTTGCTGATACCTAAATCGTCTCTGACAGTTTGTAGAGTGTGTTCTTTGTGGGCGTACGAGCAGATCCTGGTCTTCCTCGATCCACAGTTTATCTGATACAACCTGCAGAGAGGAAAGTGAGTGTTTACGTTACATAATGGATAATTTTTTTTTCACCTTCTAATGAATGCTAAAGCATAACAGTCAACCGTTGCATTTAAACGCAAAAAGAAAAAATATTTACTAATGGATTGCTACATATAATTTTTTGCTTTACCAGTTGCATCCCTGATGATGATCTCCGAAAGAGATGGAAAGTACTTGGGAAATAAATGTCCTTTTCGCTGTTGCAGTTCATTTTTTTTTTTTTTTTTTTTTTTGTCGCCTTATCTGTTTGTAATACCCGGAAAAATATTCGTGAATATGAAAAGATTGTAATAAAAATAAGTAGACATAGTGTTTGTAAATTATTTCTATGATATATAAATATGAAATCTGTTAATGAATTCAGTAATTGTTTTAGCTTGATGAACAGTGTATTTGTGAAATTTGAAAATTTTTTAACTTTTTAACTTTAACTTTTTATTTCCGTCTAAATTTCTCGGATAAGGAATCATTATTCACATTATTTTCATTCGGAATATTTTCCTCATCTTTGTTGTTGTTACCACAACGTTTCGGCCATTATACCCTCCGGCCATCATCAGGGTAACCGATATGAATTCTGAAATGAACCTTTTATTTAATCTACGAGGGTCTCGTTCCATTGCCCATATCTATTCTAGTTCTTATATTAAGTACTACTCAGTTCTCGCTTGCTTCGTTTCCACTGAGTCCAAGTACACACTGCCCGTCCCAGGGATTGAACTCTCAATTACTACGTCACCAAATTCATATACGGCAATAGCCTAGCGGATTAAAACGTTGGCCTGCGAATTTGTATCAACAACAAAGATGGGGACAATAGATCGTATCTAAATAATATAAATAGCGCTTTAAGATAGCGCTCTGGTTTTAACATTTTCCCACTCATCAGCAAAAAATGTGACGGTTTTCCCTGAGTGTTCATTAATCCCCGAAAGCAGGGATATCAGTCCATTGTGGATTGCAAGGACCCATGTGGAGAGGGTCACACTGCTAAAAACATTCAAGGTAATTTT
Source organism: Acanthosepion pharaonis (assembly GCA_903632075.3). Taxonomy (NCBI): domain Eukaryota; kingdom Metazoa; phylum Mollusca; class Cephalopoda; order Sepiida; family Sepiidae; genus Acanthosepion; species Acanthosepion pharaonis. The sequence goes on from CAHIKZ030003794.1 coordinate 491,391, forward strand.
TCGTTGAAGATGCCTCGGCCATTTTGAATACAAAAAAACATACGGATAAACAACTTCCTCAGAAATTGGGAAAATTTGATTTTTTTTGGAGGGGGAGGACAGAAAATGTTTTTGTATGATTAAAAAAAAATCTTGGTATAATATTAACAAATATAACCGGAGCGTTCAACGACCGAAAAGTTATGAATATGACAACAAAGATGAGGACAACAGTCCGAACAATATAAATAGTTTAAATAGAATAACTCATCTCTGAAATATAGATTCATCCTGAGGAAGGCCTTTGCGTACAACAGACGAAACGTCGTGAATATGACAATAAAGATGAGGACAATAACTCATCTCAGAAATATAGACAGTCATTCCTAATGGCTAAAATTTTATTTTATTTTTGTTGGGGGAGGGGATACAGAAAACGATTTTCGATGATTAAAAATGTCTTCGTATAATATTATCTCATATGACATTGGGATTAGCCTACGCCGCTTCGTATGATTGATTACTCATTTATTCACTTGATTGTTATTTTTATGACAAAAATTAATAAAAGATTTCTTACGGGAGAAAAAAAGTTTCTAAAACAAAAACATATTTACACGTCCGACCTTCCTTAGTGAAAATCGCCAATGGTTTAACACAGGGCTTCTCAACCAGAGAAGATACCCCTAGTGAGTATTTCATTTTTTTTCAGGGGTAGGAAGGAAAAAAATCTCTTACTTTTTCTTGTATTATATTTACAGAATTTTGTTTATAGAATAACAATACCCTGGCATTCTATTGGAATTTTGGTTTATTGAAGTCTGCTTCAGTTTATTTATTTAATAATTAGTTATGAATTAAAACAAATTGCTGCACATGTATTCAAGTTTAAACATTTTCTTTTGCTATTAAATATGTAAAACACCCCGATAAAAAGAATACATGTAAATATATAATTGTTCACCTAATGGCATATCAACACCTTCATGGGTCATTTAATGCCGAAATTTAATTTTTCTTGGGAGCTTTAAAGCAATAAAATATGATATATGTTATTCTGCTTTCACAATAGTATACATGGTAGATGATACTCAGCTTTTGTGCATATACACGTTTGTGATAGCGGTGTGGTGGGGACATTCTGACTTATGGTAAAAAGGATGTATTGGACAAAAAAGTTTGGGGATCACTATCCTAAAAACTTGTTCTTCCCTTAAAATAGCGTTTAAACTGAATACAGTCACTCTTCATTTAACGACCCGGCTCCGTTCCAACGACCTGGTCACTAAATGAGCTGATAGCTTATTTAGTTATACCTGACTGTTATTTCATGCAAACTACGTGTGTAATGGGTTTATGTCAATCAGTTTCAGATGCTTTTAATATCACGTTTGCCGCATTTGTAACAAATTTAATTTATTTCTAAATGTTTATAAGGTAGTGAGCTGATCAGTAAACATAATAAAAAAAATCGAAAACCAGCTCTATACTCTGTACTTTGGTTAGGATATTGTAAATACAGTATAAGTAAAATTTTATTTATTTTTCACTTTATTTATTCATTTTATTTACCGTATATACGCGTGTATGTCGAGTTTTTATGACCAATTTTTTTTTTACTCAAAAATAGAGGGTCACACTTTACACAGGTGTTTTTTTAAAGGGATAAAAATCATGCAATTGCCTTGACCATAATCTACCTGGTAGGCCTACATTCTCAAGGCATATTTAGCATTATGTGTGGACAATGCATTATGCACTGGTAATCCCGGCAAAATGTCTCTCATTGGAAAAGCAATACCTCAGCGATGTAAGCACTTGCGAAACGATGATGAACGCAAATTTGAGATAGGAAAAAATTTATTCTTCATTTATCTAACGAATTTGTTGATTTTTAAGTGGCATGCATATTAGAAGAGGTTTTGCTCTTCATGTAGTGACAAAAGGGAAGAAACTCAGGCTACGTAGGAGGAAGGCCGAGGGTAAAAGAGCTACCGTAGTCAGGCATGAACGAACACAAAAGTACTGTATCTAAATGTTCTTATCAGATATTTTGCGGTAAGTGATTTTTCTTACCATTTTGGGGTAGCTTTGTGCAAAAAAGAATGAAGACCATTTATTTGCTATAAAATATGTCCGGGATAATGCCCAGTACTGCAATATTTGACTATAGTACGCCTACTAGTATTGCTCAGAAGCTGGAGACGCATTATACACGAGCTATATGAAAATCTCAGATTTGTTCCCAAAATTATATTCAGGAGTCGCACTATACGTGATATAGACTTAGTACACATCGTGTTTTTTATTTAATTTTGAAAAAAGATAAAAAATAATCACAATCAATTAGCCGTCCTGGGTATGACGATAAACTGCATCCGCGTCCTGGGTAAGACGATAAACGACGTGCAACAGCAAGGCTTTTGATAAGGAGGTTTTGAGGAGCGTGGAACCACCTTTTAATTGCTGATGTTCCCAGGTCCATCCTGACTCGGGGTGGTAGCACCTGTTAGGGTCCCAGCTATGGGCAAATAGTTAACCTCGAAACTGAGGTAAAAAGCCTTATGAAAGTGTAAAAATAGGTTTTAATACCAGAAATACTTTGTAAAAAATTAAAACCAGAAATAAAATTTTTGAAGAAAAAAAACTATTACCAGCAATACGTTTTCGAAAAAAAAATATATTACCGGCAATACATTTTTTAAAATAATATTACCAGGAAAAAAATAATGACCCATTGAGGTTGATATGCTGTAAAACAAAACAAACCAACCCAAACCAGAAACAATTGGTTGGATTTTTTTAATGAGATTTTATAACTGGTCCTAAGTATGGGGTTATTAAACAAATAAGTCGTTAAGTGAGTAGTGGCTGTATCAATAACTTCAATGTGCCGTGTTTCTTCAGGCGATCATTTCTCTCCACCATTTCCTGTCCTTTGTACCTCTTAGTAAAGTTTATATTTTTTGCTTCTTCTCATAATCCCTATTCTATCAAAAAGTTTCACAAACTTGGCAGGTAGATTATTTACTACTTTTCTCTATCTTCACTATGTCCTGTCAGTGTCAGATTCTCCAAGCCCGCTTTCCTCATATACTCAAGAAATTTCAACTCTCTTTCTGATTCTAAGTATAAGTGTCCTTTTTGTTTCCATTTCCGTAAAATTTTGTCGTTGTTCAATCCATGGTATTCTCATCATCCTTCTGTAGAACCAGATTTCTATTTCCTCAATCTCTTCTTCATCCATGTGGAGATTTTTCAGAATTCATTACCATATAGGAGTACAGATACTGCATAGCAGTTCAGTACTCTTTCCTCTGTTTCTAATTGCATTTTTCCTGTTTCTTAATACTTTGCTTAGCTTTTGTAAGGATATCTTTCACTATTCCGATGTGAATTCGAATTTCTGTATCGCATTTTCTTTCCTTTTTTTTTTTTGCAGTAAGTTTAACCGTGTACAAGGCTCGGGGGCCACTTGAGGAAGAGGGTTCCGTTAAGGGGTTGTTTATATAGCTAGGAAAGGAAGATAACGGTTAACTCTAGACATGAACAGGTTATGACTGTAGTGATCGGGGAAACGTCCATATGCGAACCTGTACCACAGGGCAGTAGTTCGCGGGAAGGAACTGTTTGAGTGGAATTTACTTCTCGCCGGTTGAAAGAGGCTGGCTTGCTGCAATGTAAGAGGCATGTCGGGTCTAACCCGTGAAGGCACGACCTGGTGGAACCATGATATTAGCGATAGAGCAGTGAGAGACTCGCCACATCTCGACTGTGAGAGAGAGGTTGGAGGTTAGAAAATATTTTTTCTCCAACAAGTACTCGGAGACGATTTTAAATTCTATCAAAACTGGAAAATGAGGTCTGGGCATCTCCCGCCCAAATATGACAATAGTATACCATTTTTGGCTTGATCTGTCTAAAAGTTAGCGGGTGTTATAGTGGAACACACCTATTCTATAGTTAATAGACTCTCCCACCTATAATAAGTAGGAGTAGTAAGAGTAACGAGTCGCTCAGTGGTTCGGTCAGTCAGTCAATGCCGGACGACCGTTAGTCGGATATTAAAGTATCAGCGACTGCAACTAGATTTCTCTGCGTCGTTACCTATTACATCAAGTTCCTAACGTTTTGTACGTCGAACCTATTTTAGGACCGACTTAGTACAAATACCAAGCCTCCACTGTGGGTAACATGAGGAGTCGGGTACTTACTGAAGCGATACAGGGAGTCGATCATTTTATCTGCATCTTTAGCGATGAATAGGATAGAATAGGAATTCCACTTGAGGTCGAGTGTAAGCTTGAGGCCCAATATGGTCTCAAGGCACAGTGCCTCCGTGAGGGGTCATCCGTTTATCGTGACTGTCGGTAGTTCGGGGTCTGATCGGTTGTTAAAACACTTCCCAGTTATTAAAATTTTTGTATTAGCTTGATTTTTGTGTTTCCAATTCGTAGTTGGGCTGTTACTTCGCTGACAACCATACATTCTGTCTTCTTACAATTGGTGCTTAGTCCTTTCTTCTCGCTTTCCTTTCTGTCAGTGTAAAAATAATATTTTGGAAGGGTTCTTAGTGTTTCTAGAAAGAGTCTTTTGCTACGCCAACTATTAAGACTTACTTTAAACCCTTTTTTTTTCTTTGGTTTCCTTTGCTTCTTCATCCACTGACAATCTGACCAAAATAAAGTAATGCTGTCATATCTGAGTTCAAAAACATCTACGCAGCCTTATGGGCGATGAATTATTGTCCACCCTACAACCCCTTTCCAACAGACAAAACGTCGCGAGCCCCTCGCTGCTCTGTTGTTATTTTCATAGGATGTGTTCTTAGGGGCTACATTCCTTGGTCATAACAGCCCTGACCTTTGCAACTGGGACCCACCAGGCCACGTACACAAGAGTGAATCATCCCCATTCCCTTCGTATTCCATTAGTAAGGAAGAATTTCCGATTGGATATCTTCTCCCTAAGAATTGCTTTTTGGTGGATCAGACTGCCAACAGGATCTGCTCTTTTCGAATCGTCCGAAAAAATCCTTTTTATTTGGCATAAGTATGGCTGATGCTAACCTCCAGGAGAATGAATCATTGCGTCTTCTCGGACTAATGTTTTCTGCTGACATGAAGTGGAAAGATTATATTGAATCCGTTGCTAGGTTAGCTGCTAGGAAAATTGGTTCACTGTGTCATGCTCGACAATTTATCTCTTCCGGATCTATATCTCTGAAATGAGGTATCATGATTATTTACATTATTTACATTATTCGAACAGTTATCCCCATCTTCATTGTCATATTCACAACGTTTCGGCCGTTGTACGCTCCACCCTTCTTCAGGTCCTCAAGGACATATGGCCCAGTGGATAAAGACTTGGGTTAAATCCAGTGACTAGACCCAAAATTTGTGAGTACAATACCAGGCTACAACAGTGGTGAACTAAAATCTTGGCGAGTTGAGTTAAAGGGAAATAACTGAGACATCCGGAAGAGGTATGACACGTGGAACTAGAACAATCTACCTCATTGGACGAAATAAAGGGTTCGGTTCGAAATTCCATTCACCTGAAGAAGGCCGGAGCAAACAACGGCCGAAATGTTGCAAATATAGCAATGAAGACAATGATAATAGTCCAAATAATGTAAATAATGTGAAGAATCTATCTTACATATTTAAAAGTCTACCATTCGTCCTTGCTTTGAATATTACTACCACATCCGGTCTGGTGGCCATGCTAGATATTTAAAGATTCTTGATAAAATCTAAAGAAGAATCTGCAATGTCATTGGTGAGGACCTGACATCTCGGCTTCAATCACTTTCCCATCACTGTAACATAGCTTTCTTTGTGCCTTTTCTATAAACACTTTCATGGTAATTGTTTTGATGAACGTTCTTCTAATATTTTTTTAGTGTGCATATTGTAAATACTCATTGGGCTTATCTTTTAGAATTGTTGTTTTATTCCCTTCCCCCACAGACAACGAATTGTAAATATGGGGACTAGTTAGTATTTTCATAGAGACAAAGTGGTATTATGGTGGTTGTAGTAAGAAAGGTACGAATGAATGTGTTGTTTTGGTGTAAGGAATATTGTTTCGTACGATTGGGTCAGTGCTTGCGGCTAGCTAAGTTA